>VFFE01006702.1:688858-775996 GCA_008921705.1 Burhinus oedicnemus
TTTTTTTTTTTTTTTTTTTTTTTTTTTTTTTTTTTTTAGCTCACCCAACTGTTTACTGTTTAATCTGTAGCACAGGAAGGCTTATTGAGGAAATTTTGCGCTTCTGATAAAATAACAAACAGAGTGAACCTCATGGGGCAGCGCTTGCAGCGAGTGCCGGGACACAGCCAGCCCACGGGACGGGCTGGGGACGGCAGAGGCCGTATTGCAGGCAGGAGCCAAGAGAGCCTGAGAGCAGCTGGTTGGAGACCAAGGACCGATTGGTTCAGAAAAAGTGGAGTTTCATTAAAGCTGGTTAATCTAGCAAGTGATTTAGCTCAACGCTCTAGAGTGGGGTTTATCCTCCTCCTTATTACAGTTGTCATTATTGCTGTTAGCATTATTATAGTACCAGTATTTTGTGTTTCTTCACGTGCTATGCTAGAATTCTTGCTATGTTAGAAGTCTCACGCTAGGTACCTTAAGATATTCATTCAGTTTTGGCAATCCAGGTGCAGATTCTGCTATGCACCCAGCACAAGCAGGATCAAACTCCCGCTGTACAGTGCTAGAAAAGCTTGGGCAACAGTGCTTCGGTTGAGTTGTAAAGCAAATGTTTCTTCGTTGCGAAAGAATATTGTGTTTGAATGTGGAAGGCTGTGACGGTTTTCCAGCAGTTCCCTTTTTGTTCCTTTCTTTACTCAAATGAACTTCACACAATTTCAAAATCCTGGGCGCAGCAAAAGTAACGTTTGGGCCTCGGAGCAAGAAAAATAATCATCCCTAGGGGCGGTTGTTCTCACCCCTATTTCTCAATAGTCTTTACATAGACTGGTCATTCGAAGTGTCCAAAACGGTCTCTTTTCTTTTTTTCCCGCCAAAATTTATTGCACTTTCTCTCTTAACTGAAATCGTGAGGTAAAGGGAGAAAAAAACAAGTTGTTTTCTGCCATGGATTTCACTTTATCAGTCCATGCAGTTCACTGAGAAGGAAATCCATAACTCTTTTTTAGCCTGATACTATGTGAAAATTGGGAAAAAAGAGGGGAGTGGGGAAGCAGAACCATTGTTCCAGCCCCTGCGAGCAGTGACAGACGTAGAAAGCCTGACATATTAATTGAATGTGGTACACCACAAAGGATATGGCCCTTTTTCTATCACACCACACCAGGTCCTCGCTTCTGCCACTAGGTAAAGAAATGAGGATTATACTGAAACCTCCAGTGGCATGCCCTGCATGCTGAACACGTTCAGATGTTTACCGGCTGTTTTTAATGACGGCCTCATTTTCCTAATGGCTTCTTTCAGCTTATCATCTGGGCTTGGTGTTAGGAGCACAAGGTGTCTTGCTGCAGTGCAACCTGCAGAAAAACATCACTCCATAATCTAGAACTGCATCAGCAAGGCTGTAGTTTAAACTTTTATGCTAGCAAGATTCACAGTATAAGGATGGTTTTGCTGGTTTTATTGAGGGTTTGACGTAGATTCGTGTGTATTGGCCGGGTCAACACAATGATGTGTTCTGGGCGGGGGGACTAAACCGAGATCTGTTGCACAGTCTTGTGTTGAAGATTGCATATATAGTTTTTAAAGAATGCTTAGATAATTACATTATATCACCCCACCCCATAACTTCTTTTAACTTCTTAAGGGTGTTAGTCTGTCCTGTAAGGTTTCCTAATAATTTTGCCAGCAAAGGAAGACAGAATAACTCATCTTTTTGCAGGGTTTTTATGGGGTTCTAAATAGCATGAAGCATAATATTTTCCAGGAGGGCACTTTTTCCTTATTTTTCCTTTTGCTGCAAGGTCTAATTATTTCAATATGCAAAGAGGGTTACTCCTGGTTTTGCCTTTGTTGTATTTTTTATTAATTAATCAAGGCAATGAAGACTTACGGTGCAACATTTTGTTGGTTTCTTATCAAATGGAAATGAACTCCAGCAGAGCACTTCTACAATACGGCAAAAACATACTGTGCATACTTTCTTCTTAGTTCTAATATGCCAAGTAGTGCCCAGCCATGGTGAGTTTCTTCCTTTGCAAATGCTAAATAAAACTGTAGCAAGAAGCTCTTCCTGCTCTGAAGAGCTTCCCTGCCTGGCCCCGTGGGCACCTATAACTAGGCATACTGCTTCTCATTGAAAGTTAGTGGCTCTGACTTGCTTTGTGACGGGATTTACGTTGGTAGACTCCTAAAGTCCCTGGTGCTGTATGTGAGCAGAGGGGTGAGGTGATCGGAGGCTCCCTGTTATCCAAGGCTACATCTGCAGTCTCACACCGTGAGCGTACAAGACCTCCCTAGGAGTAAATGCTTCTCCTGAGTGAGGAGCAGGGTAGCAAGTTGATAATGATTTCAGCCCTCTAGAATTGGTTACATTAGCAGAAGTGGTCATATACTAGAAGTAACTGCCAAAGACACGTGTCTCTGGGAGATGCGCGGTACCCAACACTGCCACGTGTTTTCATTCACTCGCCCAGTAGAAGAAACCTACACAATAGCATCAACTCTGCCGTCACTGCGCAGGGGAGAGAGGAAGGTTCCCAGGACTTTTGCAGACTGCCTGAACTGTAACAAAGAGTTAATTTGTGTCAGCATTATAAAATGCTAACTGCGTCTTGTGAATAGGAAATTGAACTAAAGCTCATAAAAACCTTGGCTTACTAGAAGAAAAAAACTTGCACAACGTCTGATTTACACAGCCTTCTCTCTGTTTGAGACTTTTTTCATTTAAAAGCCTTGAGAAACATTGTGAGACCTGAACACAGGAATTCCTGTGAAGCAAGGGGTAAAGTATCTGACAGAGATGAATACACTGCTTTGGTAAGATCAAGAGATTTTATCCCAGGCCAAAATATTAGACTGAGTATTTAACCAGTCACACTCAGTGTAGTGATGTGTTGTGATGACAGTCTTAGCAAGGACTTAGGGTTATGGCTGGCTTGCAGATCTCCCAAATTGGCTTGCCCTTTATCATGTGGCCATTAATAAGAGATTGTTGGATGGCAGCTCTGCCTTGGACCATGTTTTAATGCGAGAGCCAAATTCCAGCTCTGAGGTAGCTCTCTGGTGGGAAATAAAAGTATCTTCCCCACACTGACAGTGTATGCAATACAAAAAGAAAATAAACTGCATTTTTTTCATGACTAGAAGATAGTCATGGTTTAGTTTGACTGCTAAGGCATGACCCCAAAAGAACAGTCTGCTTATCTTTAAATGCATATGAAGGCCAGTGATATTGGCAAGTTGATGAAAGTAATTTATGAACTCCTTAAGAATTTTGCTTCAGAACACAGAATGAGTATCTGCATCATCCTGTTATTTGAGAGGGGAGAGTCTATACCTAAACGAAGAGTGGCAAGGAAATTACTGTGCTTGGATTTAAAAACAGACATACTTGCTTTTAAAAGCTAAGCAGAAGCAATCCTAAGGAAACAGCAAAGGCATTTCTCTGTAGACCTATGAGGTTGTTCCACCAACAGGAGAAGCTCATCTGACTTTGACACCCTGCCACACGCAGAGGGGATTCGCTGGGTCCCAGCGGTCTCTGCTGCGCCTCTAAAGCGGTGCCCGGCAGGCCATGAAGGGGTGTCAGCCTGAGGTCCTCTTGTGCTGCTGTGGAGAGCAAGGAGGAAAGGCAGAGCGGGCTCGGGAGCTAAGGGGGAACGCCACTGGCAGGAAAAAGTCAGGGTGGGCTGGTGCCCTGCAGAAACTGCCAGCTGCAGTGCCTCACTAAGTGATAATTTGAGGTTGCTCACCCCTGTGACAAGGGAGGGAAACTTGTCATCCTCCTGCAGGCATAGGGCAAGGGGTTTGCACGTAGGAGGCTGCCGCAGGGTACCTGGCTGGCCCTGGTAGCTCGGTGGAGGAGGAGGGCTGCACCACGCAGCTACAATGACCTCCGTCGCAGGCTTGGGCTGCTTGTGCCAAAATGCGTGGGTGCCTGATGGGCTTGCTGGGCGAGGGTGGCAGTCTGGGTCCAGCAGCCCCGGCAGGAGGGCAAGGAAGCAGTAGCTCTGTCTCAGGCTAAGAGGACAGATTGAGGCTGGCTGGAGAGGGACCACCCGCTCTTCGAATCCAAACCTCGCCTGGCATCTCTGTCTTCCCCGTGCCAGCGCAGGCCTCCCGGACGCAGGGTGTGAGTTTAAATTGGGGTGTGTGGTGTTTCAGGTGGGGTGGCTGCCATGAGCATCAGGCTGCGCATGGAGGCGAGGGACTCCAGCATGCAGTGGGGGAGCTCAGGACAGGCCACTCAACCCCTCCGCTGCAGGGGTATGAGCCTGACGGACCTTCTGTGTTCCTGCAGATCACAGTGTCCAAGGATGTGTTTGCTCAGATTTTTTTTCAATTTTTATTTATTTGCTTGTGTTTTCTGTATGTTTTTTCATAAAACAGCTCAGATAGTCAGCTCACCCACTCTACACCTATTCCTTTCTCTGTGCTTAGTCAATGGGGCAAGGTATGGTGGAAATTTTTTTAAACAGTGGGTGATTACAGCCTGGAAGTCATTGCCATAAAATACCATTGAAACCAAGAGTTTAGCAGGATCCATAAAACAGCTGGCTCTGTATATAGATAACAGTTTCTTAATTGGTACCAGCCAGATAATGAAAAAAGAAGCTTTGGAAGGGTTAAGTTGTCCCATCATCTCTCACTGCCGTATTTCAGAACACAAACCGATCTCTGTTAAAGCTTGGAAAGAAAGCTTCCCATGTAAGCAGGTCTGTCATCTGCAAAATGAATTGTGGCTTCCTCCAAGACATCTGGTACTGGCCACGGAGAGAGACAGGCCACTGGCTAGGTGAATCACTGGTCTGAGAGAAGGACAAGAAAACATTACACTGCCTTCATTACCTCTTTGGTCATCTTAAGAGAATGGGTAATATTTGTATAGACTTGAGTCGGCTTCCCAAAGAGTAGATGAGTAATAGGGATATCTCCTCTTTGAAGTGTAGTAATGAACTGTACGGGGTGACAACAGTGGTGGCGTCTGGAGCAGCAGAGCACCTACAAATTTCTACCAGACGTTGGTGAAGCCTGTGCATGCACCAGCATATCTGCAGTGACACTGCATGCAAGACACATCATTCTTACTGCCAGTGGAAAGGAGGCTAGAGATTAAATATACAGATTCCCAATGTAATCAGTTTTCAAATAAACGCCTTTTCTTCCACTTGGGTCCCAGTAAAGTAAGGCCTGGGCTGACGACCAACATACATTTTAGTCCAAAACATCAGATTCTCTATAAAGGTGTATTCAGACAATTGAAATAGGAAAAAAAAAAAGGCCATAGAAGAACTGACTGTGAAAGCAGGGAAGCGAAGAGTGACGATAGCTGCTACCTGGTAGAGCTTCCAATTCATCCTTAATACTGTCCGCAGGGCTCACCACTTCTGCTTGCAAGTGAAACTGTGAAATTGGGTAGTTTCACTTCATGAAGATCTGTGAGAACATTTTCTCCAGCTTTGATCTATCTGGGGTTTTTTTTCAGCCTATGCTTTTTGTTTTGAGTTTCTGATTCCAGTGAACACAAAAGCAGTCCAAAGTCAGGGGCTTGGGGCTTTTTCTTTTGCCTTCCGAGTATTTTGTCTTGCAGTGTGTTTTCTGTTGTCTGGTTTCACGCTGAAGCTGTGATTTTGAGATGTGTTTAGAAGCTGCCCTAAGGTAGGGTTTTGACGGTAAGTTGAAAGGCTTACCTCTCTTACAAATCTTTCCGTGAATGTGGTGTGAAGAAACTTGAAACCTGTCAAGTTTTATGTGATTTGCTATAAAAATTTCACTCGGCTGTATTTAGGGCAAGCCCTGCGATCCTCGTCAAATCAGCAACCTCAGAAGGCACTGACCCAGCCCTTCAAGTGCCTTTTTGTTGTCTTTAAAAGAGAAAGATGACCGTTTGCGGAATACCTTGCACGTCTGGAGCAAAGCAGCACAGCACAGGGCCGAGCATCTGTTTTCTTTGTGATAAATTTCTTGCACCTTCTCAGCCCCGCCTGCATGTCTCGTAAGCCCATTTTCTAGCCAGTTTTATGGCATACACCTGCGCTGTGCCGGCCAGACACGTGCCTGGGAGGTATCGGGGCATTTAGAGAAGCCAGGGCTGAGAGTGGGGTGTCACAGCCTCTGCAGTGGCCAGACCAGCCTCCTTGCCTGTCAGCGCTCAGGTCTTTATTTGTACTTGCTGCAGTATCAAGGGCTAGTGGAAGGCAAGCTGGCACAGCAAAATAAAAGCTTTCATCTGTCTAGCAAGGATAACACAGACAGATGCAGTCGCATGGGTGTAAGTCACCGCCAGCCAAGCCCTGGGAGACGTCGGTACACGGCGTGGTGGTGAGCGGGGGCGGGAGACGTACCTCTGGGTTTTCACTACTGTTATTATACGGGCCGGGTAGATTTAAGCTAGCACTGCTTTACTCCCACATGCCTGCAAGCACGCTTCCCCTTTTCTCTGTAGGCATGACCAGGAGCAGAAAGCACACCCCAGAGCCAATTCGTAGGATAGTATCCTGGCTCCACCCAGAGAGGGACAAAATGGCCATCAACTGCAGTGGGGCTGGGTCTGTCCTTCAAGAACAAAGAAACCCGCAAGAAAAACATGAAGCTGAAGTCATGAATAAGACAGGAGGTGAACTCTGAATGCCAGTATTGACATGGGGGCTGAAAGAAACATAGCATTAATGTGCAAGTGTAATTCATGTGACTCCAAGTAGCAGGACTATGGCTTGAGAATGAAAGTTTTTGTCTCTTTTACCTAGGAAATATTGGTGTGGAACAACTATTTATGGCCTATGATGCATGGTTGTAGAGGGAGCTTTGAGCTATCTGGGATTTTTTCTCTGGTTGGTAGCTGTTGGTTTGTATTTAGCTAGTACATCAAGGGTATACACCTCACCTAGTGGACGGGCGAGGTGTATTTCCTCACTGAGCAATGAGGACATCCTCTGAAAGAAGCACTCTTTAGCACAGAATCATAGAATAGTTTGAGTTGGAAGGGACCTTTAAAGGTCATCTAGTCCAACCTCCCCTGCAATAAGCAGGGACGTCTTCAACTAGATGACATTGCTCAGAGCCCCATCCAGCCTGACCTTGAATGTTTCCCGGGATGGTGCAGCATGTACCATCTCCTGGTCCTACACAGGGCAGAGAGGGACAGGACTTCCATGAGTGCAGCCACAGCTTTGGAAATCAACCCTGAAAGTGTTTTCCAAGTAAGAGGCAATGAGGAGGAGGCCTCATCTGTGTGGTCACTTTCCACATGGCAAGGCTGCCATGGCTGCTGACCATCTGTCCATGTTGCACATCATCCTGGGCAGGATACTCATGAGACTACGTGCTACGCCCAGTACATAGGAAGTGCAATTTATTTTACAATACGGTTACTAGATAATATCAGACTTCTGTAAAATGCTTCTGTTTTTCAGGACCTATATGTAAATGAGCTTTGGGTTTTGCATAGGTAGGGTGTAATAGAATTCGTATCTGGAAGATACATCATTAAGACCTCATTAACCCCATTTGCACAGGAGTCAGCAAATCAGTTGCTGCAATACAGAGTGGTTTAATTGCTCCTAAATACATTGTCCAAATGCTTTCCAAAGAAATTCAGTACCCCTTTGTCCATCACATCTCTGTGGTCTCTGGGGCAGGGAGCTGCAGAGGTTACTTCATGCATGGTCCTAAGCAGGCCTACATCCACCAGACCACTGAGCAGGCTTCCACACCAAGCTGATTCCTGTTTTGCTGCTACCATTTCATCTGAACGTGAGCTTGGGGAGCAAACAGCATGTGGAAAGCATTCTGTTTATGGCTCCAGCTGGGGAAATGGGGTGAGTCTGGAGACTCGTCAGGTAGGTAGCCTTCTTGCTAGAGAAAGGACAGCAGAGAGAGCTGTCATATGGTTTGCCCCCACATGCTTTCTAAGGACCTCCACTAACACAGCCTGGAGAGATGGCCACCCCTGAAAGGAAAAAAGACACCTTAGTCTGCAACGATTCTCTCTTTAGCTTCTGCACCAAGACTGTAAAAAGCAATAATATATGGTGCTAAATGCCCACACATTTTTTACACTAAGCATAAAATAACTTGCGTATTGAAACCAAGATTCAGGTCTCATATATGAACAGGAACTTATTCTGGCTGTACCTCACTGCATTGGAGAAAATTATTTGCTTTTCTACATGAAACGGGGTGTTTCAATTACAGTATGTTGGGCTATTGTGGAAACTAAAGAATGTGAATGGCTTGCCTAGGTAAAAAGAAAAAGTGATAGGAGAAACTTCTTGAGTTCAAAAGTGGTGAACCACTTAAATTTTGTTGTGGGTTTTTTTTTTTTCGCCTAATAGGGATTGTAATGCAAATAGTCTCTTTTTTTTATTGTTTCATACACAGTCCAAACAACTTTGAGTACTACTTTTGAGGAGTGATATTAGTTTATGGGTCCCCTGTGGGGTGAACTTATGTCATTAGAGAGATGTCTATACAAGGACAAGGTTCATGTTTTCTGGGGCAATCAAAGCAGCCCAGTACTTTGTGTACACGGCACCTGATCCAAAAGCCAATGAAACCAGTGGAACGACCTGGCTGACACTGGACGTTGGATTAAACTTGTGATGACTGTTCTCCTGCGGATAAAGGCGTTAACAACCTGAGGTCACATCGCTGACAGCCCAGGTCAGTGGTCCCTTTCCACGCGGCTGTCCTTACCCCCTTGCACACACGAAATATGGAGGGGTGAGGCTGGGTCCCCTTCTATGCTGCAACCTGCCTTTTCTTTGGAGTGGCGTCCCGGCCCTTTCTGCCCTGTTTCATCATGCTCACAAGAGCTGCTGAATAAAAAATGGCACTGTGCAAGTTAGAGATTGCATTTCCAGCCGCCCGCTGACGGGCCAGCTCCTTTTCACAGGTTCATTAGGGCAGCCCCCTCCCACTCCTCCCTCACCTCTAACACCTCCATGCTTTGGGCACGTCCCTGGCCCGCATGGAGACCAGCAAAGCAGCTCCCGAGGCTCCCGTCCTCCAGGTTTCGGTGTATTGCTGCTTTGACTAAACCGCACCAGTTGGAGATCAAAAGCGCTATTTAAACAGAAGCGGTTGGAGGTTTTTCAGGCTGTCTCATCTCTCCTTTCAGCCTTCAGAAAAGCCCATGCTAGCCAGCAGGATTAGGAAATACAACAGACCCCCGCTGTGTCCGAGGGGATTAGCCGGTGTCGTACAAGCTCAGGGCAGTGCCTGGACAAAGAGAGCTCCCTTGGTTTGCCTGCAGCTTTTGTGAAGTCCCACAAAGGGCATCGGGGAGCCAGGGCTGTCCCTGCTCCCTGCCCAGGGTCTGGGTGTCCTGCCGTACAGCTGGGAGACGGCTTCCCCACCGGGCATCTCCACCCGTCCTCCGCTCTGCTCAGAAGTAAGAGCAAAATCTCACCGTTTGCTCCACAGTACCTGTGGGTAAATAGGAGCTCCTTCACAGCAGCAGCAGCAGGGTTTGGCTTCACAGCCAAAGTAAGTAGAGGGAGGAGAAAAGGTCTTTCTCAGTAAACAGTTTTTCAACACGGTTTTCATTTTCAGCTTCTGACTTATTCTCTCCCTGTCAGACATGCTCTCATTTATTCTTTGCTAAATTCTTCAGCAAATACTGCTCAGTCTCCAGCTCGCTCATGAACAAATCCTGGTATGCCCCACAGTCCCCACAGGAGAGACTTCCCTGCCTGAGTCGCGCAGCTGCCGACCGAGCAGCACGTACAGCTAACCAAGGCAGCACGAGGTGCCAGCTCGGTAGGTTTTCTCCCGTCTACATGTCTTAAGCCAGTAATTGAGCATTCCTCCCTAAAACTGTAGCCTTCTCTGAAGGCTCCGGCTAATACAACTTGTTCACACAGCCGTCTTGGTAAAAAAGCATCCAAAACATGATTTAACAGAAATCTGTTGTTGGATTTCTACTTGTTTTCAAAGAAAAACTTTTCACTGCTCCCCAAATGCCTTTCTGTCTGAAATCCCTCACTTGTTAACATCTCAGCCCCTTTTCTTGCAAGTTCTTGTTGGAATTTTTTTTTCTGCAGGAAACACAAGCAACATTAAGGCATCCCTTATTTGAAACTGCAGTTCAAAGACAGCTTGAAATCAGAATTAGAAAAATAACCTATATAAAAACATTAGCTGTCCTATTTTAGGAGACAATTAGCTGTACCAAAGTTTCCCTCACTTATTTTACCTTGGTGAGAAAATAAACTACGTTGTCATTGAGGTTTTTATAAAGTGCTGCTGTGACCAACATTTGCCGTGAACAAATTAACCCAAACATTTCGAGTGTATGACTTACATTGCTAACTTTGCTGCTAGTTTTCCTTTCTGCATCTGGAGACCAAAATGCCTTCAGTTATCACATAGTGAAGGGAAAAAAAAAAAGTGGAACATATATTTGACTGCATGAAAAAAAATCCATACCAAACATTTCTTTCCAGAACCCAGCGCAGCAGGGAGGGTGACAAAGTCAGGAAGAGAGCAAGAAGGGGAAGCAGTATTTTATTGTGTGGCAGAAGCAGCGTGCCTGATTTAGCCCTTGTATTAGCAAAGGTACTTTACCTCAGCAAACCTCCGGGACATAGTACTATTTCCACTGGGTACCGCATTTTCCAGCTTGAATAGGGCATAGTCCATACACAATTTTGGGGGATCAGTGGGTGATGGAGACACCAGCCCCAGCTTTTGATATTTGAGACGCAGGTGTTTGGAGCTGCCTTTGCCAGCCAGCCAGAGCCAGAGTAATGTAATATAGGCGACTCCCACAGGTTGTGCTCCGAGAATAGTCCACTGGCATTCGTTTGGGTTTTTTTAGAAGCTCAGTGTTTGAACTAAGTCCCCCGTTGTTCATAATGTCATCCTACCGGTTTATTAAATTATCGACCTTTTCTCCACTGGTGTCTTCCCTCTTTGGTTAGAATTAGATGGATACAGGTGGCCAAAAGAAACTGTGCTTCTGTGCCTAGCACCTGGTACCGGCCCCCTGTGATCATGATGTCTGCAGCCTCATCCCTTTCCAGTTGATACAGAAAGTCAGAAAGGGATGGAAGGACTGGCTTCTTGTGGTGCTGGTATGCAATCCTACTCTTTAGTTTCTACGCTTGCAAATAGTCCTGAGACAACACGTTGTGTATTTGGTCCTTTCTATGTAAGTGGTGTATACACCTACAAGTTTTCTGATTTTTTTTCCCAAATCTCAAGTTTAGTGCAGGGCGCCATGGATGAACAGGTGTGTGTTTCTGTGGGTTCTTGCTTTCCTTTTTCCAGCCTCTCCTAGAAGACTTCTGCGCAAGACTCAGCCTGTTAGTTTAATTTTGGTAACGCAATGATATCAATGCAAAGCTCGAAGGTGGTGTGTGCTGGGTGTGGGAGGGAGAACAGAGGTAGGAAAAAGAGAAGTATTTCTAGACTAGTTTCTTAGCCTCTTACATTTTCATGTGTAGCATACGCTAATAGATGTGAAACTTGGCAGGCAGCTTGTGTCAGTGTTCTGATGCAAGTTATGATGTGGTAGATAAAAAGCGATGAGGACATTAAGCTAAAGGGTTGGTTCAAGTACTGAAGGTTATACCTGCAGGATTTTTTTTTTTCTCTTTTTAATCCTACTGTAGCATTACCTTTCAGTGTGCCTTGCAATTAATAAATAATACTAATCATATTGGCTTGCGGTCTGCAGGGGATGTCAGCACAGCATGGGGTATGTCCTCCACCCAACCAGAAGCCCTTTGCAGCATTCGTAGTTACTTTGTGAGACTTGGTGTTGGACCTCTGTGTTACTGTGCCTGAGCCCCATGCAACTTTAGGACTTTTTTGGTGTTGCTATTTGGGAGATAGTTGGAACTGGAGCATACCAAGACCTGTCTTGAGCCACAGTGGATGCTGATGATATGATCGGTGACATCATAAATGCTCTTGTCGTGTTGTTAAGGAATTGTTGGGGAAGCATGTAGGATCAGGATGGATTGAGATCTACTTCAGACACTATGGGTACTTATGCTGTGTATATTAACTCTATTAAATCCAAATGCTTTCATTACATTGTTAATGTGGGCCTTCCCCACAACCAGTGTAGTGTGGTGAAAAGCTCTCATGCTACTGGGGCTGTAGGAAACTTCTCATGAGAATTTGTTGTGTTCTTTTCTGGGTAAGCCTTGCTTCACTGGGAAATTTCAAAAAGCTAATTTGAGTCGTTTGATTGAAAGTGTGCAAAACGGCTAAAAATCTTCTCCGTGGAATTGTTGGGCTTATGGTAAAATTTCAGATGGAAGCAGCCCGCGTTCTGAATTCAAGGTAAGTCTAGTTTGATGCATTTAAAAAGCCAAGACATGCCGTCCTAGGCAGAACTAGTGAAGGCTGATTTACTACAGACATGGGTCTTGTGGCTGCATTCTCTAACATCTGATAAGGCTTTAATCTGATCAAAGGCTTTTCTCTTCTTGGGGAATCTCTAGAATCTCTCTTGGGTGCCCTTCAGCTGGGAGCACTGACAGATCTTCTCTGCTCTGCCGTGTTTCGTGAAAGCCATAGGAACTTATGACCGCTTCTGCTCTATCAAATTTAGTTAAAGTTGGCCCACAAACCAGAAAAGCTAGGGGAAGTACAGAGAGGATGGGAGTGATCACATAAGCACTGCCTCCACAGAAAAGCAGGCTGATAAAGGAGCTTTGCATTTCAGTTTGGCGTGCACTGGGCCAAAGTGATACACAAAGATAGTCAAATATATTCAGAAGCTGCTTAAACTTCCTCATCTTCATGGACGAAGAAGCAGGGAAGAGTGGTCATATCAGAAGCTCAGGGGAGAGACAAGTGGAAACAGAACCTCAGTTTTTTTGACTTAGAGTTCTGAGCCCCACTGTCTACAAAATGATCTCTTGTTTACTTTGAATCAAGTAGATGTTTCCATCAGAAAGTTACCTTAGCATCACTCATTATTTTGGAGCTCGGATATTGTACATCTCCAACTGCAACTGGGCAATCCAGTTCAAATAGCAAACCATAAAGCAAATTCAGGAAAAAATGTTTTCCGATTACTTTTGAGCAGCAGGTGAACTTGAAAATATTATGAGCTGTTTGTGGACAATATGGGAAGAGGAAAATAAATAAGACTAGCTGACAAACAATTTGTGATAAAAGACTTGTTCATCTGGTTAGAATTTCAGATCCAGGAGGAGTGGTGCACTAGGGTTTTTCTCCAGCCTGGCTTGGCAGTAGATGATGCTTTGCACCTCCCTGTGCCACAGAGCAGGGGGGACAGCCATGGGCAGGGAGAGGGTAGGGAGTAGGGTACAGCTCGGTCCTACCAACCCAGCTGGAAACACCACTGCTTGGAGACTCCCTAAAAACCTTCCGGGCTCCAGCAAAGCTGGAGGTTGGTGTTGTGGGACAGAGAGATGTGAGAAGAAACCATGCATCCATGTAGAAGTGTTTCTTCTTGTCTTGCAGAAAATATTTCAAAAGGAAAGCTTCATTTTTCTGAAAAGTTCATTCTAGAGCTATATTTTTTTTCTGCCTTCTGTAGTGTTGATCTGTCACAGCACTGGGCAGTGCCAGAAAAGCAGGCAGGTTAGAAAGCCCTGCTGCAGCTCTGGTGCAAAGCCTGCCCTGCCGTTGGCACGGCTCCACCTCTGCTGTCAGAGGCTAACCTTTGGTCCGGCAATTATCAGAGCGGGGGCAGAGCGTGTTTTGCTTTTCCCGTATCTAACTTGTGAGTAGAAACACAGTCTGGTACCTCTCATTTGCAGAGACAGCAGGCTTCTCCACAGGATAGCCCAAGCGACCTTGAAAAACAGAATGTGCTTCTTGAGAAGCCTGAGCAGCAAAGCTTGGTGCAGGGTTTTTGCCAACTCTGGGGCGAAAACGGGCCGTAGGAGCTGCTCAGCAATGGTGTCGGGAGCTCCGGCTCTGCCACAGGCTCTGGTGCTGCTGGCTGTGAGGGCAGTGGCTCCTTCACCCCCTCTGGTAGCATCTCCGTTCAACCACTCCTGCCTGGTGCCTTTGCTCCAGCCTGTGCGTGGGGACAGCAGGGCAAAGGAACCGTGCTATCCACATCCCTGCGGCCATCGTGCCATGGGACATCAGTGGCTGCCGCACAGACCGAAGAGGAGATGAGCAGCTTGGATGCGCCCTCGGTGCCCAAACGTAGCACAAGCACTTCCTTGTCAACTGCTTCTGGGTGGAATAACAAAAAGCGAGCAAGATGGAAGCTCAGCCTTTCCTCTCCGACCCAGCCAAGCCTGTACCACAGGCTTCTTGTTTTGCTCATCAGTGGAGGGCTGCAGGAAGGAGATAGGCCTGTCCCCTCCCCGGCGCCCTGCCCGGGGTGCACCTGAAGCTGCCCTCCCCGGGGGAAGAGAGCCGAGCGGCCCCGGGGCGACGGGAGGGACCCACACCGCCCCTCGGCCCCAAGTGACGGGGAGGCTGTCAGCCTCAGCGGAGGCATCCTGTTTGTTGAAAAACAAGTGACAGTTGAAGAAGGGTTGCGAGAGCGAGCAAACCGCAGCCCCTGCGCGGGGCTGATAACAGCCCTGCGCCGCTTTTGCAGCAGTTCCGTCCCTGCCGAGCGCCGGCATGAGCCTCGCCGGCGCTTTCCTGTTTCGCGCTTTTTTTCCCGCCGCCGTTTCTTGCTGTTGAGCGCTGCCGCATTTTTTTCAGTTACTCGCTGGTTTCTCAAAAGGGCCCTTCCCCTTGCGAGGGACGGCATGCCAGGGGCAGCCCGCTCCCTCCGAGGGCCGAGCTGGGGCGGCGGGATAGGGCCCGGCATCCCAGAAGGCGGCTGCGAATGAGCGCTCTTACAAGCGTGTACCTGTCGCGGCTTGGGATTTTTGTAAGTTTGCACCCATATGCCTGCCTGCCTGCCGGTGCGGTGCTCCTCAGCCTGAGCTCTCAGAGGGACTTTGTGAGGCTTGGTTTAACCCCACGTTCAGAGCACTTCTGGAGGAGACCAGAACGGGTAACGCAAAGGGAAAAAGCATTTTGGGGCTCGGAGGCCTGCGGTTAGGCAAATGGATCTGTGTTTAAATCTCAGTGCAACGCAGACTTAGACCCCCGTTCTGCAACTGTGCGTGACTTTATTGCCGTGACCATCGCTGGCTCCCTTGGGTCTCATGGGAACCCTTTTGTGGTGGTGAAGTGTGTGCGTGTGTGGTTTCTGTTCGCAGCATGAGGAGCCCTGACTTTTGTGTGCTGCTACGGCAATGATGCTGCTCACCTCTTCAAAGCCAAGCACACGTGTGAGGCTTAGAAAGCTCAAGCTCACAGATAGATACACAGGCTATGCAAGTCTTGGACACGTGTATCTCCCTCTGCAGGAAGCTGGGATGTTCACTGGGCTTCCCATAACTTCGGTTTACACAGTTTTGAATGTCTCACCTTAAGATTCAGCCAGGTGTTAACATAAATGGCTTTGCATTCTTTCTCTCTGATCAGAATGCTGGGGCTAGCAGAAAAGGGGGGTTCTTTCTCCAACCCAGAATGTTATTTTTCTTCAGCTTTGCATAAAATTCATCGATATTATCAGAGCGCTCCTTCTCCGGAAAGATACTTCAGGACATGCTTTAAAACAGCTTGACCAGCATTCTTAACGGCATCAGTTACATGATACTGATAATTTTTCTTCATTTGCTAAAAGACAGACTTCTAGCAAGGAATTGGATTTTCAGGGAAAAATACATTGGAAAATTGCTTCAATAAAATGCTGGTTCACTTTGTTCTTATAAAATAATAATAATAATAATAATAATAATAATAATAATAATAATAATAATAATAGTCAGCATTTTAATTTCAAATGCTGCCAAAACCACTAGCTTTTGAGTTTCATGGTTTTCCCTGTGACTTTGCCCTCTTTCTCTTTTCCAACACACTCCACTGCTGTGCTAGGAGCCACACAAATGTATGGGAAAGCACCCTGAAAAAGAAACCTAAATACAACCAAGAAACCAAATCAAAGATGGGCGAAGGGTATGTGCTTACTGGACCAGTATTGTTGAAACTTGGTTTGTAAGAAGCATGAAATGAAACAAAAAGATAAAAATGGTTTTGGCAAGAGCTAACGTCAGTCACACAAATGTGCGGAGGAAGTTAGAGAGCCCTCTGTAAGGCAAGGCTGTCTGAAGTCACCTCGCTCTCCACAAATTACTCTCCGCCCATGCTTTTACTTCTCTCCTAGCTGCAACAAAAGTTCTCAAATGTTTGGGCTTTTTTTTTTTTTTCTTTCTGTCCGTGTTGCAGCCTGTCTCATTCCAGCCCAAATAGTGGGATCCCTCAGGCCCTCCCGGGGCTCTGTGTTGTGTGGGCTCCCTCCCCAGGCACGTGCATCCTCCTCTCCCCTCTGCTCCTTCCCAGTGCAAGACCTTTCCTGGCCCCGGCTCCTTGCCCTGCTCTCAGTGGGGGCATCACAACATGCCCCCCTCCACGGCCACCTCCTGCCCCATCACCTGCTCTGTTATCCCACCGTAGAGTCATCGTGATCAGCGCTGCCCTTTGGTCATTTCCCTTCTCCCTTCCATCTGGGAACACTTTTTCTGGGACTGCGTACCCTCCTATCTTCCTCCCTGCCCGGACTATGGGAATGCTTGCAATTTTTCTTTGCCTTGTAAGTGGGAAACCCCCAAGAAATGTTTCTGCAGGGTTCAGACATTAGAAGGGCATTGATATTCATGTGCTAGCAAGCATTTAGGTTGGGATCTTCAAAGGAATCTAGGCAAGCCACCACCGACAGGCTTCAGAGTAACTTGCACGTCCCACTCCCTCAGTGACTCTAAGTCTCCGAGCTTGCTGCAGCATCTCTCAGCATAGCAAGTTGTGATGAGAAAGTGGAATTAGGATTCATGAGAGACTGCTGCTGGATCAAACTTACCAACTTCAGCTTATTTGTTTAGTGCTCGAGGTTATTTTTTAAGTCACAGAAAATGAAGAAAGTGTACTTCCCTGTGTCATTTATTGTAAGTAAGGGAAACATACATGACCTTCTGTATTTAGTAACCCATCTCCATTGGTTTCTCTTTTAAAACGTCTTTTTCAGACTTTCCTTTCCTTGCCACACAGCATACCTGGAGAACAGGGCAAATAGTGAGCTGCCTCGTTAGCTGTTGGAGCCAATTAGTAAAAGTTGCTACAAACAGCTGTTCTGGCCAGCGCGGCGGTTTTCCAGGGCTTGTTTTCCTTGATTTTGAATATGGAGTCAGGAGGTGAAACGCAAGCTGGCAGCTCACTGCTCTCAACCCCCTTCCCACCCCACGTACCCTGAGGTGGCGGAGGATCCCCCAGAGACCCGGGTCCCACCGGGACCTGTACCCAGCTACTGCGAGTGCACCGGGCCCCTGTCCCAGCTGCTCTGGCCAGCCAGCGACCAGGGCTACGGCACTGCTGCCCTCGCTTAACAGTGATACTGTTGCCTTGTAAGTTGTGGTAGCTTTTCATTTTTCTGGCACGAAAAGATAGCCTTTTGGTGCATGGCTTGTGTTTGCTGAAGCCTTTTGTGCCCCCTCAGAGATAAAGAGTGGAGAAACTTCCAGGTTATCCAGTCAAAGCTTTTACAAGACAGAGTTTAAAGGTTGCAGGGTACTTGCTCCGATGGGTTTTGAATGCTGTAGTAATAAGGATTCTTTCCATCCCTTCCCCTAGGTCATTCACTGGGAGAAGTTATGGTTAAGGATTTTTCCTTAGCATTCAGCAAGTTTCTCTTCTTTTCATCTAAGTCGCCTAGTTACTGTAGACTATTATAGTTCATGAATGTGTGTTTGCGGTATCCAGTATAGAGGTATATACACGTGTGTGTTTATGTATAGGTATGTCCATACACTGCGTGTATGCACATTGTGTTTTACTTACTTTACACCCTAAATAGTACCTCTTCTGTGTTTCACACCCTCTAAGTGTTTGCAGGATGTGCTGGCCGTGCCATGTACTCATGACTCGTCCGAGGACAAGCTCTCCAAGCTGTCCTCATAAACCCGTTCCTCGAGCCTGCCAGCTACCTGCTCCTCAAATCACCTGCTCGCTCTGCTCCGAGGGGCTGTGGCCAGCGCAGCAGCCCCGCAGCCCATCCCCTGGGCCCGCCGGGAATGCGGCCGCAGCTGAGGTCCCCCCCACATCTCTCACACTATCTCTTGCCGACGCATGCGATAGTGCCGCACCCTGCCACGTGCGGGGGGAGCGCGCAGAGGTGCTGGGGGTGGTGGTGGTGGTTTTGCATCGCGTGGCTGCGGGGGGGTGTTGAGGAGAGAAAGCCACTCCTTCTGTAGCCCTGCGATGACAGCTACGTGAGCCGGGATCCTTGTGTCAGCCTCGACACTGATAATTTTACGTCACCGCTGGGACCTTGGAGACTGACCCAAATCAGCCTGTAACAAAGCCAGGCAGTGGTCCTCTGTATAAAGCCTCAAAAGGGATCTTCTCTGGGGAAGATGCTCTTCCCCCCTGGGATGGCTCAGAGCATCCTCTGAGGTGCTGTGACCCCTCTGTCTTGGGAACTTACTCCTGTGTCTGGATCTGCTAGGTGGACAGGGACGGAGTGAGATGTCCGGAGCGCCTGCTCCAGTGCTGGGAGGGAGTGTGCATGAGGGTGAGGAGGAGGCAGGGGTGGGAGGTGGGAAGGAAAGGTCTGAGACGTCCTGAGACAGGGCACAGAGTGCTTACAGGGGGCTGTCTTCTGGTAAGAATGATCATCGTCCAGCCCAAATAAAGCCCAAAATACTCTGTTTTACATACCCTTTCCCTTCACCCCCTCCTTTCAACTTGCAGCTACCCTTCCAAAATCAGAGCAGGTAATAATCACTTTATTCTGAACTGAGACTAGTTCTCCTCGCTGAGCTGGGTGCTGCATAAGAGCAGAAGAAAGAAAGCATCCCTGCCTCAGACAGTTTCTCAGCTTGAAAAAAAAAAAGCCAGAGACAACAAATGGACACGCAGGCAGCTGAGACAAGCTGGCAGGTTAGCCGGTGCTCTGACAGGGCAGCAGCTCGAACCAAGTTTTTGTAGGTGCCACAGCAAAGGAGGACTTGGAGGGGGACAGTGGGACAGTATTGCAGGTGTGCAACAAAGTGAGGGCAGCACAGGGGAAGGGTAGAGGCATTTGCTTGAAAAAATCTCCTAAATGGTTGGGTGACAGCACGGGGCACCACAGGCTGAAGAGTGGTGCATTCGGCCCTTTGATCCTAAAAGGTGGGTGATAAGCAGGGTGGGGCGGGCTGCGAGCCTGTCTTTATTCTGTCAAGGGAGCCCCACAGGTAGGCGGCTGCGCTGCTTGCTGCCATGTCTGCGTGGGGATCAGAGGAAGAGCGCGGCACGTCGGGCGCTGCCGAGCTAACAGGTGGTGTGTTTCTCTCCCCATTCCCCCGCCGGCACAGGGGTAATCCCGGGCCGTGCCTTGGGTGATGAACCCGCCAGGTGTGCGTGTGAGTCGCAGTCCTACCAAGCGGGTGCGAATAGTCACTGGCCTTTCCCCAGAGGATGCAGTGCAGAGCGGTCCTCCCTGGGCGCTGCAAGTTGGCACCCGGTACCTCTCTGCACAGGTCTCTGAAGGAGCCTGCTGGTGTCTTTATCTGTTGCCAACATCAGTTTGCTTTGCTTTTATTTACCCTTTCTCGTCTCTCAATGGAAAAAGCAGCTCCTTAGAAGACAACTGTAGTCAGCTGCTTTGACTTTATGGTGCCGTGATTAGCTTTGATTTCATCTTGTAGTTACCAGAAGCGTGAATGCAATGCCATTTGCCCCGATGAGTTTCACAGAAAGTGAAGCTGCAAAAAGTATTAGGTTTTCTCTTGTGGGAAGGCAAAAGCCACGTACACCGCTAATTCCACCACAACCATTCCTTGGTTGCTGATGATAGGCAGGCTGGAGGTAAATGGGGTACTCTGCTGGGCCACAGATAGGGCTAGCTGACCTCATTTTTTCCAACAGCATTTCACATTTATTTCGCCTTATTCCCAACACATCCTTTTTGCATTTGACAGAACAGCAGAGAAGTGCGGTGGTGCCACCCCTCACCTCCCAAAACGGGCAGCCGTGCTGGGGAGAGAAGTATTGTGCAGGACGCTGGACTAGAGAGCTGACGGCGCATGGGAAAAAGCTTACGTCTGCACTTGTGGACGGGCCTTCCCTGGATGGACCGCTTTTGGGTTTTTTACTTAATTTTTTTAGTCTTCTTCCTAGAAAGCGTTTCTTTACTAAAATGCAGTGACAGAGCTAGGGTTGGAAAGAAGCATGACAAATCTTAAAAACTGGAAGTTCACCCAAAGCCTGCTGTAGGCATGAGATGGCTGTGAACTGTGAACTTCTATCAGTAGGTTTTCAAACAGACTATACGGTGGTTCATTGTCTATTCCCTGCCATCTAATTTGCAATACAAATGGCTTTCTCCTGATAAGGGTTTTCCACTCAGATGACCACAAAAGCCATTATTTGTTAACTCGAGCTACTGTCAAAAATAGGTCCATTTCCCTCACAGGACTAGCTAAAGGAAAAGTGTCACTATTAAACACCTCTGTAATGTGTTGCTGTCTCAGAATATTTTGTTTCCTTAGCAGAAAGCCATACAGAAAACAGCTTGTATTAATGACCAGCCTGACAGAGCCATTCCACAGGGATTTCATTAAAACCCGAGAGGTATCAACTCTTCTGGAGAATTTGTCATAAAGCCTTTGCAGCAGTTTCAGACGGTCTCTTTAAATGAAGATATATCCCTCCTAGACTATTTGTGGGTATCCCTGGTTTTCTAGACGCAAACCCACCGGTAAAAGCAGTGTTTTAGGATGAAGGGTATTTGGTAGCTGCTACAGTCAGCTCTTCTAAGTCAGCTCTTTCGGTAAAAGCCGGGGCTCAAATGAATGGGCGCCACTCTTTTATTAAGATTATTGAAGTTCATTGCATTGCTTGGGAAGCCATGAAAGCTGCACCAGTGTTGGCAAACCTGGAAGTCCGAACCCTCTGTGCACCGATCAGATGAAGCAGAAGCCGCAAGCCTATATCCCTGCCCAGGGAGCCCGGCTAATACCTGACATGTCATTGAAAGGGAGAGGACAATTCACGTACTCGTTCCTTGTCATTTTAGGAGCAGGCTGTGCATGAGAGAGCAGACAGGAAGGATCTTGCTTCAGGGGAGGCAGTTGCTGGATAAGACTTCAGCTGAGCTGCCCAGTAGGCACAGCAAACCCACGGTAGACTAAGGCATCGACTGGGGGATCAAACCTGGCTCACATCCTCGTCGGCTCTCAGTGCGACAGGAGGGTGCAGAGAGTGCTGCTTACGCTATCCTTATCCGGTTTGCAGAGACGGGTCACTTAGGCTCGTTGAGTTATATGGTTGGTGCTGGTGGCCTGGATGCACAGCTTCCTACAAACCACAGGGCAAAGGCTGCTTATTGTGTGCTTTGTGAACGCCTCTGGGTAGTCGGGAGCTTTTTGTGCAGTGCTAGGGCATGAATTTTAAAAAGTCCCTGAAATGCAAGTGTTTGGATTCTATGAATTACTGTGAATCAGCCTCTGGTAAGCTTGCTACCGAGTAAATGGGGAAACGCGCGGCGTTGGGCAGCCTGCTTGTGCGCTTTGGGCTTTGTGGCAGGCTGCAAGCAGCTAACGCAGGTGCCGAGGGCAGCTCTGCCACGGGGATTTCGGAGCAATCCCTGCTGCTGTCCGGATACGCCTTATGGAGGGTTAGGAGCAGGGGGCGGGGAGGCATTGATATGTTGATACGATTGCAGGGCTGGAGTAGATGAAAGTTTCCCCTCTTGTGTAAGAGGAAGCTGCCAGGGAGCCGCCTCATTTGCCTTGAGGACAGGTGTGCTCGCCCGGTGCGGGAGATGCTGTGGTGAGCTCTCCCTTTCACGTATGTGCCTTCGCTCCAAAGCGAAACGATGCAGCTGATGCAGAGGAGGGTCAAATGTTTGTAGATGGAAAAAAGGCATAAAAGATGTGAAGACAGATAGCTGTAAAACTAAATGCTATTATTCCTAGTTTAAAATAAACAAACAAAAAAATATCTCTGACCTCTATGAAACAGTTTGCCCACTATGCTGAATTAGCTATCTTATCAGTATGAAATAATTCCTTCCCTAATGCAAACAATATGCTTGCCATAAGAACAACAAATAGCTGTGAAGCTCACACTGTAGAAATTTCTGGAGGATCAGCAATACTGACATGACTCCTCTCCTCATGAATTTGCCCCTGCCTCTTCAGGTCAAGTCTTCGAATTCAGCTCTTCAGATTCTGCAGCTGGAGCAGCAGAAAGCAAGCTATGAAACCAGAGCTATAAAAAAGCAAGTGGCAGCATCTAGACAAGGGGGCCTGGGCAAAGCTTCTCCTCTGGACGAGTTCCCAGCTGGGGCAGACGTGGCAGAGGTGATGGTGGGGAAGGGAAAGCACAAAGGAAATCAGAGAGTGTTTTGTAGGAGCAAGGAGGAACCACGAGGGAAAGGAGGAAAAAGGAGCCCCGTTTTAGGGGAAAGGGGATATCAGCAGAAAAGGGGAAATAGAAATAGAAAAGGTGGGGAGGAAAGGAGGGGAGAAGCTGCTGAAGAAGGATCCCTTGGGACAGGCAAGGAGTTGGGGCACACCTTTCCCCTCGGTATCTCCAACACAAAAACTCCCCTTCAGGCTTTTGCTTCTTTGAAGTGCAAAGCAGGTTCCTGTGCTCCTCGACAGCAAGGATAAGGGTATCCCACGAGTTTCCTCCTACTGCAGCTCTGCTGCTGCATGGAAAGTTTGGTCTTTTCTGTGAGTAAGTGACTCGGTGAGCTTTAAAACGTAAGACCCCAGCTATGAGGTTTGCGTGTTTATACTGTCAGGAGACTCGTTCCTATTGTTTTACCGCTCTGATGCCACGGCTTCCTAGTCAGTGCAAAAAACTGGCATCCTATATTCGACAAAGAGATTACCTGCAGCTCTGAGTCCATTTCCCAAGGCGTAGGGGTGAATTGATGGACACCTGTCACGGAAGGTATTCAGAATGAGAATATGTTATTTCTCAATTGCATTCAAGAAAATAAAACGGTTATATAATTTTAACAAAATACATACACACACAAAAAAAATCCTTCTGCTACAAAATCCCAAATCCCTGGGAAGTAAGGAGGGTTACACAGTCAATGATGTTTACTTAAATAGTGCAGAAAAGCCCCAACTCAGAATTTGTGCATGGCCCCCTTAATCCAGCAGCACCTGCCAAAGGACATCCAATAACCCACTCTTTAGCTGGGCGGGCACACACAAAAGAGAGCGTGGGGCACAGGACTCGTGTTACAGGCCAGCTGCTTGCTAGGATCGTTAGGCTTCTGGAGGAAAAAGAGTCCAGATCGCTTTTGTGGCTTTCAACGGAGTTTATTTAAAAGCTGGGGTGCGGGGCAGAAACCATGTGTACAAGTGCTGAAGAAGAAGAGCTAGTTTATATGCGAGCTGAGAAGACTGTCTAGACTTGGATTTTATGCATCTTGATCATTGGTGTTAGCATGAGGTTTTAAATGTTAGGTAGTATTTATTCACTTTGTACAATTCATCCTTCCATAGGCAACAGGCTACAGCTGACTGTTGGTAGGAGGTTATGGTGCACCTCTGAAGTGATACACAATATTTGGTCTACTTAGGGGCACAACTTCACATTTCCAGAGGTTCTCAAGGGAATTAGGAGTCCATCTTCCACTTATTTTTAATGGGACTTAGGTACCAAGCTTGCTCCACATCCTTTGTGAATCCAAGCCTTGGAGCGGGTCTTAGGTCCAGAAGGACCCAGCACTGCCATCTGCCCACAGAGGAGCTGGCCCACCTGATATCGGTGGAAATGCTGTGGAAGGAGAGCAGAAGATGGTTTCATGAGAAAAAACTCTTATTCTTCTTGTCAGATTCCAGCGTGAAACAGATGTGGCTTTGACTGCTTCAGATTTTAGCCACAATAACAGATACAATAGGGTTGGTAGTATTTTGTGCAGTCTCTGATAAAAAAGCAAGAACCTCGTAACATGGAAGCACAACCATACCAGGTCTGCCCAAAAATCCATCTGGTCCCATATCTTCTCCTCGAGAAAAGCAACCCACAGGTATTTAAGGAAAGCATGTAACAAACGTACCAAGCATGATATGCTTTCCTTGACTTGGATATGGGCTTTTTCTGCCATAAGCTTGCATAGGTGCTTTGAAGACTTTCGACATCCCCAGCTGGTTGTAACTTAAATTATGCATTGCGTGAAAAATATAGACCCCCGCG
Organism: Burhinus oedicnemus; assembly: GCA_008921705.1. Lineage (NCBI taxonomy): Eukaryota > Metazoa > Chordata > Aves > Charadriiformes > Burhinidae > Burhinus > Burhinus oedicnemus. The sequence goes on from VFFE01006702.1 coordinate 713,045, forward strand.
ATAGGTGGTGCTCAGGATTTACATGGGTAGATTAAATAGCTGGTAGGATTCTTCAGCTCTATCAGTCTTCCATCATTATTCTTAAGGTTTTATTCCACAGATACATTGAAGAGGGCTTGGATGGATGTGTCCTCTTTGGAGATATGAATATATAATGGATTTTTATGTACGGCAATGAAAAAAAGTAATCTATTTGTTTAGTAGAAAAGCCTTCTTTTTGGAGACTAGCTCCTTAGAAATAGTAGCTGCATAAGAAATGGAAGTTTTCAGGATCCTAAAGACTCTCTAACTTCAAATACACACTCAAGTGATTGTCTTCTGTGAAAATATAATGCCAAAAATGTACTGAATATACCTATTCAACTTTTTCATTATATGTCTTTAACGAAGTGTTCTTTTTAAAAGAGAAATGACAAGTTATAGGCTTGGAGGAGTGTTCTTTTAATTTTCCGTGGAAGTCTAAGTAACTATTTTTCTTCCACTTAGTTCCTTCCTCACACACACCCCAAATTCAATGACTGTATGTTGCCAGCTTTTCTTTCTCTCCTTTTTGCCTCAGACTTTACACTAAAGAAGTTTGGAAAGCTATAGTCCCAGAGACAGAGATGCATGTTTGCTTTAATCAATGTGTAACTCATCAAAATCAAGGAAGTTTAGCAAACTGGCAGAATAGTAAAAGAAAAAAAAAAAAAGGCAAATGGGAAAAAAGAATTAAGAACTCATTCCATATATTGCATTCAACAGACAGGGGAAAAAACTGGAAGGGGAAAGTAAAACTTTAAGATAGAAATTGTTTTTTTAAGCTAGTGTTGAGAGCACCCAGATGTTCTGTTTCAACATATTTCAGATGTTTTGTGAAACTTTTCTCTATTTTTGACCACTTGTAATCCCTTGAAAATCAATGTGTTCTTCAGTGAAAGGATACACCCAATTTAAACCACTTGAAGTATGTTTTTTTAAAAAAAAATCTAATCTACTGATTGCACTAAAGAGAAGGGGGAAAAGTTTCAAGGAAAGATTACTATTACATCCCAATGAAAATGGTTTGCCTGAGGTTAGAAGCAAATGAATCCCAGTACATGTTCTCCTTGGAGTTTCTAGACCATTTTGGTCTGTAATTCCCATTGCTGAGCACCTGGTAACTTTAAAAGGAATGATAACTCTGGCCAGAGATAGGGTCAGAGTAACAGCACCATATTCTGTAGAAAACATAGAAAAAGATGGATTGATTTCTATTTGTGCTCATAGCTTGAATACAAATATTAATCTGAACTTCAAAAGTTAGTACAGTAAATACCAAAGGGAGCAACAAAATCACTTGGCTGAGAAATATGTTTCTTTAAATATTTTATTTGTTGTAACATTTCATGGTAAACACACTTTACATTCATTTCACAGGCCAATGCTTAAACATGAATAATCGTGGCTTTCATACCTTGGTCTTCCTCTAGGGTAGAGAGCAGAGCTGCCAGATATAGCAAATAACTTCACATCTCACAGCTTGAGGCCAAAGGATGGGGTTTGTGCAGAGGCTGTCACATAACAAAGCCGTGTTGGTGTGGGACTCACCAGAAGAGGTGGAAAGATCTGTCTAGAAAACGCGCTCGTGCTTTCTCCTGGCCAGGCCAGGGCATGTTGCTCTCTAGCATGGGGACAAGTGCTGCCAAGGACAGCAGTTTTGTGAGCAGGGATGCGCAGATGATTCCTCACTGGTACCTCAGCCCTGGTGTTTCTCCCTTGAGTTTCTGTCCGGTCAAAATGGGTCTTCACTAGGTAATTGCACAAGCGCAGAGGTGGATTAGCAAAACTTTCTTTGGCTTTACACAACAAACTTAACTGTGGAAACAAATTGGACCCTGGTCCAGCCAAACTGGCATAGGGTTAAAGGCGCCGTACTGTTTTCCCTCCTGTAGATCAAGTTTCCATTTGACGCTCTTCTACATTCTTTAGGGCAAACAGTAAAACCGCTGATAATTGCCTGTTATTCAATGCACACACGACCAACTTTCCCTCTGAGAGCCATGCATTTGCCTCTCCATTACCATCATGAGATTTATATTTTTTTGGACCGGTGGCTCTTTTTATGTACATGTCTGTTTGATGTCCTATGACAGTGAAATTTCATCTTGCCCTCTAAGCCCGTCCTGTTCAAAACCATTAATTATCATGCCATAATCACTAGAGCCTGTTCATTTGGTTTAACAGCGTGTGCTCACTTGCTATTTAGAGTATACACTAATTATGTTATTACTTTGTCAAGAACAGGTATTGGGATAGATGGAGCGAGTCTGTGCTGGGTCTCCAAGGGGATGCACAGGGAAAAGGTGGAGTCCAGGAGGAGCAGGGATTGCAAAGGTTGAGGCAAGGCACCACTGGCTTGTGGCAGCTGGGTCTGCGGGCAAGGCGCTCTAGCAGAGCCATGGTGGAGGTGGATGCTGGAGCAGGATGAGGAACAGCCAACGATTCGCTTATTTCCGGGCAAGGGGATTCGCTCCTTTTTCCCCAGCTGCTTGGGAGTTGGGGACCGACGAGCTTAAGAGGCTGTCCCCTATGCAACTTGCAAGCGTTTAAAAGGGCTATAAGGCAGGACCTATCTCACAGTGCTGATAACCTCAAGCAAGATGGAGAGACAAAGAGTGGCAAGCGGGGACCCGCTACCTCCTATTTCGCTGAAGGGGAAGTGAGACAGAGGGAATAACCGTCTCGTGCAAAGTCATACAGGAAGTTCGTGTGAAGCAGAGAGTTAAAGCCAAGCTGCATGAGGAGGGCTTTCTGAAAAAATAGCATAAGTGGTCAAGTCCAACTCTTCCTTTTAATTCTATTTCAGGTTAACCCAAACTGTAACAAAAATCCATGTATTTTATATACAGTTAAATATATTTATTTCTTTCCACCGAAGTAGAAAAAAAAAAAGTGCTTGACCTTCAAAGAAACCTTTGACTGGATCCCAAACCTTCCCTCATATTTTCATTGACACGAAGCCTTACCAGGATCCAGGTGCTGTTGACAAGAGCAGCAGAGCAGGGGGTGATACGGAGTCTGTCCTCTGGAGGCCGGGGCTGCAGACTCATGCACAAGACCCGGAAAATATTTTTTGCAAACCCTGACTCAATGGCTGGATGACTCCTGCCCTGTCAGGAATTAAGTGTACAGCTCAGTGTTTCACACTTGTGTTTTTGTTTGCTTTTTCCAATGAGCAGCTGAGGTGTAGGCAGCAGTCTGCATATGCAAGGTTAGCCAGAAAAAAAAAATTAATCATTGGGAATTATCAAGAGGCTTCAGTTGCTCTGTTTTTAAAAGCCCAGAGTGGATGTTTTCCTCTTGGCCTCGTCATGTTTTCATAGCCATTTGGAAACTCAGCACTAGCATCATCTGCAGTGATCCAAGCTCCCCTGCTGCCAGTGCAGGCTAGTTTCCTGCTCTGCCTTCTTGATCGTTTCGTCCTGTGTAGTTTTAAATGACTCAAGTTATAGTGCTTCCTACCACTTCCCTTGGGAGACAAGTTTGTAGTCTAAATAGGCTATATGGTAGCAAATTTTCCTCCTATTCAGCTTAATTTCTTTCCCCTTGGTTTCGTCCCGTAATGCCTATTCCAGACAGAGGCAATGTTGTTGGAGCAGGGGGAAGCAGCCAGAAGAGCTGGCAGGACTTGCGTCGGCACCCCTCAGTGATGGAAAGTGTGACTGCTTTTCGTAACACAGGTGCATTACTTGGGTGCGATGTTAGGTCCTGGGCTGCTCCCGGCTACTGAGGGCTGTGACCGAGCACTGGAGAGCCAGCAAAAGCCAAACCCCTCTGTTACCCTCTCCAGCATCATCATAAGAAAGTAATATGGAGCAAAGCCAGGGCTTTCCCTACCACAGTCTTATTTCCTCTCCTTCCAACAGTTTCTTTCCCTCTAGTCAGGCAAAGGGAAGCAACTTCAGACCTGTGGTGTGCATTGACCTCCTGTTTTTAATTGCCTTTCTACCATGAAAAAGTTTCTCATTCCTCACCATCTCAATCACAGCATCACCCTGTCCTCTGTCCTCCCAGGTACATCACCTAATCCCTTCCCTAAACTGCACACTCTTCTTTAGTAACATAAAAAAGTTAGTCTAGGTGACTTGTACAAGTTTCTAAAATATTTTAGGCTGGGGGAGGGGAAAGGAAAGGGTTTCTCTTCCTTCATTTCTGTACTTGGCAGATTTCTGTTTTTAAAAAAAAGAGAGAGAGAGAAGCTGTCTGAACTGAAAGGGGGAGGGCGAAATCTTGCTTAGAGGTGGTTCTAAAAATGGTAGTTTTAAAGTAGGTTTCCTGCAAATTGTGTGTTATGTGCAGAAAGCGTGTCGGTGTGGTCTAAAGGTGTTACTGGTATTGGATGGAGATGACCTGAATCAGTGACTTTGCCGCTCATGAGTGGCGCAAGCTTTTCAACAATTAGTAGTTAATTTAATTTCATATGCAACGTATTAGCATTTGTGTGCATTTATTATATTTACAAATTGCTATTACATAGCAAGAAAAGTGGCTACACCCTCCTACCCCCATCTTTACTTAGAGTCTCAGGCCTGGTTTTCCAGTGCAGGTGACAGACAAAGCCCAATGGCCACGGGGTGGGAAGGGAGGGGACCGACAGAGAAAAGGCTGCAGCCACATCATACAGCCCTGAGCTTGCACCTCTCCAAGAGGCGGCCGCTGCCAGGGGAGCTACAGCTCTCTGGGTCCCCTCCAAGGGACTGATGTAAAGGCTGGAGGGACCTATGTAAAGCCTTCACATACATCTTTGCAGATCGCCATGTAGGAGAACGCGTGCCGAGCAGAGCGAGCTTCTCATCACCAGCTCTTCGCTGAGCTCCCCTGCTCCGAGGGAAGAGCGAGGTCCATCTTTCACAGAGTGCGTGCTCACGTGCTTGTGGTTTGGGTGAACGCACTGCTGGCTGTCTACGGCTCCATGCTACGGCGTAACCACCCCTGGCTGCGCGCCCCACCTCGTGCCAGCGCCGACTGTCGTAGAAACCTGCCGGCTGCGGCTCCCGGTGCCTGCACATCTCCCCAGCCCTGGCACGGAGGCAGCAGCCCCTTGCCGAGGGACGTGGAGGAAAGCTGAGGACTTTAAATCCTAGAATTGATAGGGGTTTTCTGGAATCCTCCTAAATCACTGGGTGAACAAATGGGCTTTTGTTTTTCTGCCCTTTTTTTTTTTTTTGCGAGAGCGTGGAAGTGGACCGAGGAGGGCACAGAGCATGAGAAACCGTTCTGCCCTTGTGCCCACAAGAGAAAAGAGGTCATCCTGGTAGCCGGTGAGAGTCTCAGTGCAAAGCTTGAGCTGGAACGGGCAATAAAATCAGGCTTTTAACTTTGGACATCTTCAGCTTGAGAGGAGTATTCTGTTTCAAGAGCTTGACGCTGTGGAAATTGTCTTAGGTAGAAACAGAAAGATGGAAGCTACAAAGTTGTGTTCAACTAGTTCAGCTAGTTCAGCTGTGTTGAAGGGGGAATGTGGGTCGAGGGGAGGGAGAGTAACCTGCCGAAACAAAACCACGTTTTTCGAGCCGCTTTACAAACGGGAGGCTGTGCAATGACATGTTTGTTGTAGCAAAGCGAGTTCGCTGTGTTGTCTAGTCTGGTCTAGGGAAGGATTTACACAGCTAGAAGTGCCGAGCTTGTGCGGTAGCTTCATTGCAGGAGGTGTTGCCAGTGTCAAGGCAGGACTTCTGAGCATGATGTCAGGACACAGCTGCACAACATATTTGTGGACATATGCACCCCTAAAATGCCCACAGGTACCAGACAAGCAGTGTGAAGAGGAACTGCCTTTTAGAAGTGAGACATGGGATAAATAACCTTGTTATCTCAATGTCCAGTAAGTAATCCAGTGGGCATTTGTTGTAAAATGTGAGGATTTATTTTATTTTCTTCCTTTTTTTTTTCTTTTTTCAGATGTGCAGACTAATTAAATTACTCAGAGAGGGGGAAAAAATCAGTTTGATCTGACTTCAATTTGACTGAAGTCTGGAACTAAAAATGTGGTGCTTTGAAAGACAGAATAAGCAGTTTCCTGAGTCATAAATTGAGTCACACAGACCCCTAATGGTGTTTCCAGGACTGCAGACAAGCTGTTGCTCTTAAGACAAAAAGTAAAACCTTTAAAAATAAACTGGAGTTTGTGGCAGATTTCCAGGGAGTTTGTAATGTCCTGTGAGAGTCACTTCAAAGGTACAAATCCTGCCCCTGCGAGCCTGCGTCTTTACATGGAGCGGGCAAAGGGAAAGCTGTGGCGATGTGCAGAAGTGGGAGCTACACGACAACAGTAGTGGGTTTGCATCTGGGGAAGCCCAACAGCAGAGTACTTTACCATAAGCCTGCAGCGCGCTTAAAAATAAAGATGTTATTCCCTGAGAGGCTGAGGGAATTAGCTGCCACTGCAAACACGCAAGCCCTCGCACATCTGCTTGTGCACATAGTAGTATAGTGAAGCAAAACATCCCTGTACGGTCATCTGGCTCACTCTCTCGGAGGCTTTTCAACAACAGACAGAAAGTGATTGCTACCTGTCTGTCCAGCAGCCATTCCCAAATAAACAGAGAGCCCACACTGGACAAGGAGGAGAAGACATCATGGCCCCGGTGTGAATGGCGTAAGGCACCCAGCAAACGTTTTGGGAATGACTGAGTGCCACAAACTGACTGCTAGATCGGGGAGCTCCTTTGTGGAATGAGTGGGCTGTTTCATATCCTAATTGTGAATTTGTTTGCTGGCAGCCCCGGCAGAGACTGGGCTGCCTGTGTGTTCTGCGGTATCTACTCTTACCTCTGAAGCTGGTCCTTGCGAAAGGAGGTGCATTGTGGGGAATGGCGAGTGGGAGAATTGTTTGCTTTCTCTTTTTTTATGGATTAACTGAGGATCTTAGTCTCCACTGCTATCGGTGAGTCACCCTTCACAAGCAATAAATTCACATAGCCACAAAAATGCTGCTTTATATTAATGCTTTGGTGCCATTGTTGATGATTTCTTACTTCAACCTGTGCCAACACCGCAAACATTCATACTAACATGAGAGCTTCCAAGCCAGCTGATGAAAAATATTTAAGATAAGAAGAAAAAAAATTGCCAGAATGAACCCAGAGGCTCTATTTTTAATTAAAAAAAAAAAACAAACCCCAAAAAACCCACCAACCCTAGAGCAACTATCTTACACCTCTGACTTATCTGTAGTTTCTGAACCAGATTTGGTGTTTGGTCTTGGCTGTAATTCTTAGCTGGTCATCATAATTAAACTCCAAAGAGGTGCTGGGAGAGAGAGTGTCTCTGTGATATAAAGGTAACCTGCCACCTCATTCTCATTTGGTGTGTGCCATGAATTCTCCTTGAGATTATGGTAAGAATTTGGTCTACAGAGGATGCTCCAAAGCAGCACCTGAAATATTGTCCTTTGTGCTGCCTCATGCTCTGGCGTGTGTCCCATGGCACGAGGGGATCTTTAAGTCTTGCAGCTGGTTACCAAGCAAGGATGGCTTTAGGCCTCCTCAGCCATGTGCTGACTGTTACACCGTGGCGTACCTTGCTGGGTGTCCTGCCCGTGTTTCTTTCTGACCTCCCTCTTACCCTTTCACCACCACCCCATACCCTCCTCCCTTTTAGTCCCCAGTGATTACCCAGCAGGTCTGGTCTGACTATACACACATCACTTAGAGTACCTACAGAGTCAGAGTATCAAGTGTCAAGTGCGGCTTGCCTTGGTTTTGTGCCTGGAAATAGAAATCCCAACCATACTGTAAGGGGTTTCATTTTACTTTCTTGAATACAATACACCACTCTTTGGCAAGGGAGAACACATTTAGAGAAGAATAGACTATACACACGGATGTGGACCTGTCATAAAATTCATTTTAGTTTCCAGTTGAAATTACCCCTGCTAGAAAGATCTCATTACCGTGCAGTCTGACAGCATAAAGCCCTGTAGAAGAAAAAGGCCACCACCATGAGGCTGGGGGATGGAAAATGACTGTAGCTAAACCAGAACTTGTGTTTGCTCTGTTTTCACCAAACTCCTCCCAACTGATGTTGAAAATCCCGTCTACTGTATGGCCTAGGTTATGTAGAGCTATCACAAGGTCGCACTGCTGGCATTGTTTGCGTGGGCTTGGGGCATCCCATGTAAGTGTATGCCTGGCCTTGCCCAGTGTGGCGTACCTAGTTCAACCCAGGGGCATAGGAATGGCTCTCTGGCAGCTTTCACTCAAGACGAGAAGGTTTGGGGAAAAAAGTCAGAAAAGGAATTAGTTCCCAGGGGGCCTTATGGTTGCTGCTGTAGAGGAGGACAGAGCCGGTGACCTGGGTCACCCCTGCAGCCTTAATCAGCTACGAGTCTGGTTTTTAGGAGCAGGATCAAGGATGCAGGAGGTAAAGGTTCAGGGAGGTGCAGCCTGCCACCCTTTCAAATCCGTGCTAAACCTGGACGGATGGAAGGGGCCCGGCGGGCGGCAGCCCCAGCCCTGGGGCTGTGCATGATCACCTCCTGCCCTCTGGTGTGCAGCACCAGGAAAGGACACGGGCACCCCAGGCTGGGGGAGAGGTGGCCACCATGCAAGGGATGGGATGCCCCACCGGATGCCCCATCCTGGCAGCAGGCCACCAACTCCTGCCCAAAAAATGGGCATCGTCCCCAGGTGGCCATAGTGGCTGTCTGGTATGTAACTGGCCATAGCATGTGTGCCCATGCCAGTGATAGGACCTGGCAGAAACCTCAAGTTCAGAAAGCCCCAAAGCAAGGAGCGGCAGCAGTGTGCTTATGGCCCAGCTGAACTTGCTGGCCCCTAAACCTGGGTTTGCAAAGGCATTTAGGAAACTATCCCAAAGATTTTTTTTGTAATTTCAGCTGTATTTACGAGTCTGTCCCCAAATGCTTGTTTAAGTAAGTGCAGCCACTTACAGTATTTCAAGATGAACTTGTCAGTTCCTCTGTTTCAGTGCAGGACGTCTCTTCTGGCTTTGCAGTTACTCTCTGAAGCACTGCTTGGGCTTTCAGGAGGAAGATGTGCTTTTCCCTTTGCAATCACTTTTCCAAGGCTCTCAGATTATTTAGGACAGAAACATTGTCCAAAGCAAAGCTGGGGAGGATTTCCTGAACACTTTAGGACATTCTTTCCACACATGTCAAAAAAAAAAAGAAAAGGTTTGATTTCTTCTCAGGTATGTTAACATACCAAATTAGTCTCTCCGTTATTTCCATGCCCATCTATGTCCCATAAATAGGATGTGCCTGCGGTTCAGCATCCGCCAGTTCCCCTCCGGAGCTGGCCCTGCTGCTTTGGGTGCAGCTAATGGCAGAGCCATGGCCCTGGAACTTACAAGAAACGTTCTCATGTATATTCCTACCATCGGTGATGTCATGCAGCAGCACTTTCACAGGGGTGGTGGGGTTTTTTTCTTTTCTTTTTTTTCTTTTTTTCAAGAAAAAGAAATGGATGAGTCATGTCTTACAGGCAGCTCTTTCCCTTCTTGTTCACTCATCATCAAAGTGCAAATCATGGTTTAACTATGTGAAATTGTAAATTGGTTTGGCATAGTTATGTCTAGATCCACTGAGTTTCCCACTTGTGGGAGTCTCCCATTACCCTTTCTCCTCTCTGACTCACTTGCATGTGTAGCAGTGATTTCACTACCAGCTGTCTCACTGCTCCAAAAGGTCTAAAGTGGGATATATGTATATATTCCCTGAATTAGATATCTATCTCGCTGCCATTTTGGCATTGTGTGCATAACCTAGGATACACCTCAGCCCATTTACATTTGACTCTTTTTAATATTAAACTTGGGTGCAGTAACTGCTTTTGTAGACTGGAAAAATAATTAGGACACACATTTCCAAAGAAGTGTGTGGAGCATTAGCCATGCAGTTCCTTTCGACTCTAGTGGAGGGTTCATATCTAAAGCCTTGTGCAATTGCTTTGGAAGTTTTAGGGGAATTTATTACATTGTCTACTGATTGACAGGTTATGTTATTTTTTTACTGGTAGCCGTAATCACCATAATGAAGTTAAACCTTAGAAAAAGAAGGTCGGAAAACAAATGTCTTCTAGTCATTACACTAATGCTGTTAGATCAGTTTGTACAGCTGTTGAAAAAAAATTTGCTTGTATGATAGGATAATAACTATTTCAGATTTATGTCGGTCCTGCATATCTGGAAGTTGCACTCTGGATCTGCATGCCAGAGGACTGCAAGTTCCAAAAAGTGCACAGGAAAAGGTGACTGCTGCTCTGGGAGACTTGTAAAGTAACAAGAAGTATGGGATGAGGTTCATCTTACCTAGCTATCTAGCTCAAGTTAGTCTGTTCTCTCTTCTCTAGTTAATGGGGGGAGACAGGGGCAGAGAGGCACCTCCATATAGGGTTTGTTCCCATCACAAGATAAGTCTCCAAGATAAGTAGGTTGAATCACCCTCTGGCAGTGCCTTTCTAACCTCCAGTGACTATAAAGGGAGCATAGTTTAGACTGGCTTAGACAAGACAAAGCTAAAATTAGGTGAGACGTATCCCACCCTGAGCTTTGCACCCAGACAAATTGCTTTCCAACAGCATGGCTGGGGAATCTGAGACCAATAGATTAGGATTGCTGACCATTTAGTTTCCATGGTCTGTCATCCCTGGGCTACCGTTTTGCTCCCTCGGAGCGAGTCCTAACCCACAGGAGTCTTTACTAAATGTGAATCGAGCCTATGGTCCTCCTTGGTAAGTTACACGTGCAATTGTTCTTTCAACTGGGAAAACTATGAAATGTGGGAAAACAGGATTTGAATAGGATGATCACAAGGCTTTTTACCAGTGCTTTCCCCTGGCTTTTAAAAAAAGGAAACTTTGGCAAGGATGCAAAACCCTTGAAGATCAGTCCACTTTCTTTCTCTCTAATCTTATCTACCTCTTCTGCCCTGCAGGCGAAATGCATGGGATTCCACAGGCTGACAGTTCCTCCTTAGTTCTAGGAAAGTATTTAATTAGCTCAATCACTTCATAATTGTCTCACTTCCACTGCTCCAGAGGGAAGCCATACCAAGGCAATAGAGTTGGAGTGCTAAGCCCCAAGAAGTATAGCTGGGCAGTGAAAACTTGCCAATTTCTGTAAGTGTGCTTCCAGGAAAACTATCTCTGTCCACTACTTGGCTTTTTGACTTTTGTCCCCTCATTACTGGCTACTATCTTTTGGATTAGTGCCCTTCTGAATTGCAGAATTGCTGTCAGCCTGCAACTTTGGTTATGTTTCAGATAGTTTGTTTTACAAAAACAAAAGTGACATTGGAAACGTGTCCTGTTCGGTGCCAACAGTCCTAGAGAGCATCTCATTTGGATACCTTTTTCCCCTACTTTCACAGAGCAGCTGCCATCAACAGGAGCATCACTGGTTGATGATGAGTGAGCTGTCAGCATGTTGTCATCCATGTCTGCCAAAATGGTTATCTGAAGTGAACACAATTCTTGGGCCTCCAGAGCTGGGCTGGAGTTGTCATGAGACTGGGATTGCTTGTGAGCTCCTCAGCGCTTCCCACGTCGGGAGGGCTGGACCTGCCCTGAGAACAGACTGTGTCAAAGGATTTGGCACCGCTGCCTTAAACCCTGGACACAGCTCCCCATCCAGAGTTGTGCAAACAGTAAAATCAACTTGTAAATCACCTTAGTGCGACAGGCTCGTTCACACAGTTAGAAAACCACTTCTCTGCACTTTCTGTTTTTTAAATGTTATGGGACAAAACAAATCTTTCATTGCATGTTGGGAATCATAGGATTTTTTTAGATCAAAGGCAGTTTAGAACTATTTATAAGATGTCAGCTTTTCTAGCAATGAAATATATACATGTATTTCAAATCAGAAATATCTGAATTCTCATTAACAGGCATTCTCATTTTTAAGATGACAGCTTTAGGAAATCCTAGAAAAAAAGGAATGCATTTACCGTCAATTAATCAACACACTATAAAAATGTCTAGTCAGTTAGCCATATCTATATAATTAAGTGTGGTAGGCTATAACAATTAATCACACCACTCTGGAAACTCTTTATTTTCACCCTAAATCTTTTTCAACAATTTCTGTAGCTGCCTGGTTGCTGTTTTTTTAACTTTGGCATTGTAATAGGAAGAGATATAGCGTAAATTCAAGTTTATTTTTATGTGCATCATCTCAAGATTACAGTAGCTGTTTGAGGAGTCTGCCATTTGCCATCAGGTACAGTCTGAAATTACCATATTTTCTCCAGTAATGTAGGTATGAGATAGCAGTGCTAGCCTGGCCTGGTTGTTTTATTCATACTCTTATTCTGTATTAGCTTTAAGTCCCTCTCTCTCCCAAGCCAAATCCTGTTCGCAGAGGAAGTATCAGAGGGGTAACTAAGGAATGAACCTACAATGCATTTTGAAAGTGAAGCAAACTACCTTGCCCTGATGTCCACTGAGATTATCCACAAGAAGTAATTAGTCTGAAATAACTTATGCACAGTAAGTGTACGTTCTTGATTACATTGAAGTCCTTATACAAAGTCTGAGACATGTCTAAAGCAAGCCAATGGCAGAGGTTTATAAAGATAATCGCGTAGTTATCCACAATTTTTTGGTGCTTTCCAGTTTACCCTTGCGCTTTGCGATATGATCTCATAAACCAGACCCAAAATGCATTTCCATTAGTGCAAGCTCATTAGCAGGGTGACTACAGTGTATATATTAATAGCCTACTGGCTACCAGGGAGACTGACCAACCAATTGTGCCTGTCCGTAGAAAACAGAAGATTTTTTGTGGCCAGCCATTTCTTTTGAAGGAAAAGAAGAAGTCTGAGTCATCTGGATTTCCTTCATCAGTCCATCTCAGTGAGTAGTACAGGGCAAATTTTGTAAAGCTTATGGATTTTATACCCAAAACAGTCTGTGTTAAATAATTATTTTGGACACCAGATGTTCTGAATTTTCTTTATATGTATAAAAATTAAAAAATCTTTTAATGCTTAGTGAGAGTAGATAAAGCTTTCTTAACGCTTTTGAAAATGATTAAAGGGCTTTTGGATGCACCTTCCTTTGTTATAGGAAATTAGTGGAATTTACTCAGCTTTTACCCAGATACATCAGAACAAGTTCTTCGCTGAAGTTCCACTTGCTTTCCAGGCCAAGATGAAGGGTTTTGCTGTGCCTTTATGAGCTAAATCCCTTTCCCTTAGCTGCTACCTCTGTCCTCACATGATATCCTAGCAGCTAGAGAGAGGTGAAATGCTCAGACCGGCTGCTTCCTGAATTAAATGCTGGCAGAAGGCTTTCAGTGAAGGATTCCTGTCTCTGACAGCTGCTGGACATCCTGATTTATAAGCAAGCCTGCTTACTTGGCCAGTCTTGCCGTGAGCAGAGGAGTGTGTAGGGACAGTGGCATGTGTGGGATGGAGATATTAAGTTTCTTGGTCAGGAAACAGGCTCCCTTCTGGACATCTCTGCTCAACACTTTAATGCAGCTGTACAGACTGAGAGAAGACTCTGCAGGAGCTTTTGGTGTTCGGTAAGCGAAGTAATGTGAAGGTAGCTCTTTTGAGAAGGGCCTTGATCCTCATGGTGCTTCATCTGCTGAGGATCGCTCTTGCTGAGCGCAACTGAGCTGACATTGGTGGTGCAAAGATGTGACACCTTTCCCTCTTTCTGAACCGAGTGGGAAGGACAGCAGTCGGGGGCCTTGAGGGGGTTTCTGCTAGGAGTAGATGCTGGTGTTGGAGCCAAGTATTTGTTTGCTGTAATCCTGTTTGTTTACAAACACTCTGTGAAGCCTTGTTTCCCTGAAAGCAGCAAGAATCAAACAGATGATGGTTTCTTTGATGGTGGCTCCAAGCCTCTCTCAGCCCAACCGGTGTTTAAAGCTCTCATGGGTTTTTAATTTGCGGCACCATACTATTGCTCTGTCTCCCATAGTCCCTCCTCTGTTGGCTTTGGGCTCCTCTTATTTCAACCCTAAAGGAATTGACTGCCGTCTTGACATTTATCCCGAACGAAAGGTTACTCCCAAGCTCTTTGGAGAACAAAGCTCTTGACTGTTGGTTTTCAGTGCCCTGATCAGACCTGCTGCTGCACAGCTTTTCCTTGCTTTCAGCTGGCTGAAGTCAGCTCTGGCCCGGGGAGCCATAGGTCCACATTAACTGGCCTGGGGCTACATGTCCCACCAAGGGGCTGAGGATGCCTCTCAAATCCTTCTGGGCTGGAGCAGGTCCATGTCCGGACTGCTCCGAGCCGGGGCAGAGAAACGAGGTCTGTCTGCATATGGGTCGTGTGGATGTTCTCCTTAGTTATGCCAAAAAGCAAGTGATTTTGCAAACAGCTTGTTAAGAGAATTTCTTGAGCAGCAGCGTCTTTTTTGTTTTCACTAAACGGAGTTATTTGCTGGCAATTATTTCAGACCGGAATAGCTGGAGACTGTAGAGTTGTATTTGCATTTTTGTTCAAGTGCCTGCACATGTACTGCACACTGTGTTCCTTGTGAGGCTGTCATTTATTGTCCAAAAAGCTTTGCTTTCCACATGCAAGCACTAGAGCAGGAACCTCACAGGCTGACCTAGGTTTGGAGAACAAAAACTGAATGGCCATGCTGATATAGAGCCACACTTTATTACTATTATTAAATTATTATATTACGCAAACAAGCCCTAAGCCTTCTGTGAAGTGCTGGTTTCTTCCCTCTTCTCTACTGCTTTCCCATCAGTTTGCATGCCAGTCAGACTGAAATCTAGTCTTAGCTCAGCACCAGAAAGCTGCCCCAGTGGTCTCTGAAGAATAATCTCCCCCCCTCACACATCTGAAGGTGGATCTCCCACCCAGCATTTCGCTGTGCTGCTCTCAGGAGCTGCTGAGCAGCAGTTCATGGAGTCTGTTCAGGAATCAGTCATAATTCACATTTCAGTTATTCCCTGACATTGTCTTTAATAAGTGGTCCTTTACAAGCCTGACACTGAGCTTGTGGTTTGAGCAGGTACTGCGTATGGCTCTCACTGAAACTCCACACAAAATATTGGTTTCTGAAATGAAATGCCTAACTAGAGTGCTACCTACTCATTCTCTAGGTGTTATGTTTTTTTCTCTTAACTAGCATGGAAAATGCTGTGTGATCTATGTCAATTAGCATTTACTGGTGGCAGCCAATGTCAGTTTTAAAGGCAGCAAGAAATGACCCAGAAAGAAGGTCTTCAGCTAGGGCTCTTGCAAGAGACTCTTCCACAGGCTCTGACAGAGATTTGAGACCAGCAAGACCCTAACAAGCTGGAAAGCAAAATCCAAAGCATGGTGCAAGATTAAATCAAGAGCAAAATTTTATCAAAAATTCATAGTTTTATAAGCAAACCGGAGCAGTGGTTGCAGCACGTGTTAGAGTGCAAGCACTCCTTGCTTTGGTTTGGTTTGGATTTGTTTCAGTGGGAGGGTTCAGCAGAAATTTTCAGCTTGCTGTTAAAGCAATGCATTCTCAGGGGAACTGGGTCCCCAAATCTCTTTTAGATTCACCTCTTTCGAAGAAAGGGAGTGGGGATTCCCTCCTCCAGTGTGGGAGTTTCCAAAGGCAATCCCCCACCTCTTGGTCATCAGCTGGCGATGCACCCGCCAGGCTGGACGTCAGAATTCAGTATTTTTCTGGAAGGAGTCAGCTCCTAACCTGAGCTCCCACATCCAGAAATAAACATTTATATTGATCTGTATCCAAAGCACATTCCTTCAACATCAAATCAGCACCTTCCCGCTCGTCGGCCTGACAAAGCGCGGCATTTACAACTCCCCAGTGAAACGTAGAGAGGGATTGCGGCACGGGAAACGTCGTCTGAGCAGCATCACGTTGCACAGCCCGGCAGGGTGGCAGTGGAACTGGTGAGAACAGAGGTGCTCGGCATCGGCTGCTAGTGCTCATTTTCCAGGCGGATAACCTCAAAACCTATCAACTAAATCACAGCAACCTCAACCTCCAGCTTTTTCCCCCGTCCCCTCTCTCGGCAGCTCCCACATTCCCAAGGTTTAAAAAAGTTTTAGATGAGGGCTGGTTTCAGCATCACTGTTTTGGTGTGGGTTTTTTTACTGTCCTTTGCTCTTTCCTTTGGGAGCCCACAGCAGGATGGCCTTGGGAGCAGCTAAGCCAGCCGGCAGGTCACAGGGGCTGCCATCCGGCACACCAGCCCTCCCTGCCCCGTGCGAAGGCTGCCGTCTGAAACAGTAGGGACATGGGCTGCAGCCACGGAGCAGACTAAACGGGATTTAATTCAATCTTTAGGCGGCGGTTCACTGAACAAAGACCTGACTGTGCTTGGCCTGGCCCTCCCTCAGCGGGGAGCCTGCGGGACAGCCAGCCTGGACTAAACAAAAATTGTCAGTCTGGCACTGATTGAAGTTCAAAGCCCCACGAAGGCCAGGAGCAGTGGGCAGGGCCCCTTTGCTGTAGTGGGGTGGTAGGGCAAATGTGGTGGGACCTCTGCCATTGAGCCTGGTTTGCCTGCTGTAGGTGCTGCACATCAGAAAATGTTAATTCTGTAGGAATAATTGCATCCCTCCTAAACACACTTGACCAGCCGAAAACACAGCAAGTAGCTTGCAACTTACTGCAAGTTATTCCCAGCACAAAGAAATCACCCATCATCTATGATCGCTTCAACCCACTTGTTTTCACTGCCTTCAGTCTGCCTTACCTGTGACTATCCTAAAAGTAATCCAGGGTTTTACAGGTTTTTAGATTTGTTTTTGTTTCATTTTTTTGAAATGCCTGTGATTTCTGTCAGCTTGCGGGGTTGGCTGAGCAGCTGCAGCCCGTTCTCATGGGGTGACTGGTTGTTGTGTACGTCCCCGCGCCCAGTGTCTCCCAACACTGTCCCTGACAGGGGACAGAGCAGCACTGGCTGCACCGGAAGGGCGCCTCTACATTTCTCTCACTTATTCGCCCAGGAAAATGGCATTTTTCCCACCCAGGAGTTCTGAGCCCACCTCCTGTGCCCCTGGGCACAAACAGAGCAAAAGGCGACAGGGCACAAGGCAGCCGGTCTGGGGACTTCACACACATTATTCGCTACCAGCTGCAAGCTCCTTCTCTGCGTGCCAGGGATAGCGCTGGGGGCAGGAGGTGAAAGAAGTCCATGCAGCCATGATAGGGCCACCGAGGTATTCGGGCCAGTCCTGGTTTTCCCATCTCCCTGGTGTGGGCTGTGATAAGCCTACGCTGGCTTTCCGACCGCTCCTTCTGGATGTGGTGCCCTGAAGGAGTCTTTCCATGGACCAGAGCGGACTTCTGCACAGAGCTTGCTTGTACTTACAAGGTAGCAGAGCAAATAAACTCTGTTGGTACAAAGCTACGCCCGTAAATTTTTCCTCTCTTTAGGCTTTTTCTTCTCTTCCTGCGTTTTTTCCTCCTCCTTTCTATGAATGCATTGTGGCTGCCTTGCAGCAAGCTGGCCAAAAGCATCCTCCACAGCCAGGCCTTTTCTACCCAAAATCTGAGGCTCAGAGCCTGCTGCCAGCTGCTAGCTAACATTGTTTTGACACATACATGCTCTTGGTAGAAAAGACTAATCAGTAACCTAGAAGTATGCATTTCCTTCCCTGCTAATGAGAGTAGTTTTATTCTGTGCATGTATTTTAGCCTTGTACTATGGAATATACGAAATTTAAGACGCTAGCTACTCCCTGTTTAAATGCCGTGCCGTGCCACTCCACAGCATCAGGATGAGTAACCAGACTGAATCCTGAATCCTCCCCAGCCAGGCTGCATCACATGTGAGCCTCGTTAAGAGCATTTAAGCAGTCAGTCAGTCACGAGAGAAAATAAAGCTAAACGAACAGCAACAACCGCACTGGGGAGAATTATGCACGCTAATAATGGTGTCAGCACTTGCTGCCGGAGCGCTATTAACGTGCAAAAGTGTTGTCTGTGCTTGATTAGAGCATAATCCTGTCCCAGCCAGGGGTCCCGGATGGTGCCGTTGGCAGTGCGTTTGCCGGGACCCAGATGTGCTGGCCTGGGGCTACACGGCGGGACCTGCTCCCTCCCGCAGCCCTCCTCCGGGCTGGGGGAAGGAGGGGCAGCAAGCGGTGGGAAGGGGTCATTTTATTTTGGGTGTTGGGGTCAATGGTTAGGAGATCCCATACAATTCCAGTTTGGTATCCTCTGTGACTTGTGCCCTGCTTGGGAGGGGATTGTGTCAAGCTGGCTGGGGCTTTGCAGAGCACGTGGTCACAGTGACGGAAGGGACCTCAGCTCCTCTGAAGGAGTCCCCTCCGGAGGCTGGTGCCAAGCCGGTGGTCACCGACAGGGTCCTCCCTGCCGCAGCTGAGCAGCGGGGGCCACCCATGAGGGTCGGGTCCTGGAGGCTGTGGGCTGTGCAGCCACCCATCTGTGGGCATTAATTCTGCCTGCATTGCACTTTGTCCTCACCTAGCTCTCCAAATCGTGTCTAGAGGGTAGATGATGTCTGGTCTAAATAAATACACTGAAGAAGTTGAGTTTCCTGCCTCCTTCTCCCCCTCTTACCACATCTGTGCCGGAAGAAACCTAATTTAAGCCCTGTGTCTCTGGCACAAACAAACAGGAGCTCCAAGCCCTTGGAAAGAGCAGACTATTCTTGTTTTCTTAATACCTTCTTAATTCTTGCTCTTCCTTGTGGTTTTGGGTCTCACTGCATTTGACAAGGCAGGCAGCAATCACGCTTTGAAATTATTTTTACTGGTATGCTGGAGTAGTCTCTGAGTTGAACTCCGCTGTGTGCAGCTTAATGTCCTGCCATTTTGGATTTGTTTATTCGTTCAGCGGTCATGAGAATCCCTCCAGCCCCTGCGTCCACCAGTGAGCTTGCCGTGGTTTGTAGCGGGTTTGTCTCAATCTGCAGAACATATAGCAATGCATTGGTGACTCATAAAAGGCTCAGTGCTGCAAAAGCACATGTTTAAGCACATGTTTAACTTTCAGCACATTATTACATCTCACAGAAGTCAACGGGATGACTTCTTAAAGTCAGGCTTGTTCTTAAACACTGTCAAGGGCTGGAGTCAGAGGGCTCAACACCTCGCGGGAGAAAGCCCATAATGATTTTCTTTTCTTGCCTGCCTAAGTCACGTTCCTGAAAACACGCTCTAAAGGATCAAGTTCTGCTACTGTTGAATAACACATATTCACAGATAGTCTGGTTTTAATCAACCGGTGGATGACTTTGAGCAAATAAGATCCCCCTTCTTATAAGTCAATTTCCCATGTGTAAAGTAGAGATAATGATACTTGCCCTGTTTGCAGAGCACTTAAAGATTTACTGAGAATTCACTCCATAAGAGAAAGGTTCTGTATGTGGCTCTGAATAAATCAATATTAACGTATTCTTACACCCATGAATGCAGAATCGAGGTTGGGAAGGTATTTTCTGTTTTTATGCAATTGCCAGCTCTCAGCTGTGGGCAATCTTTTAATGATAAGGCTGGAGAGAGACAGACAGAAGTTTTGTGGCGTATCTTTTAGTACAAGAGTCACAGCCTTAGGGAAATAGGTTCTCATTCTCCCTGCGTGCATATGTGTTAAGGTTATTACAAAGTGCCTAAGCAGCAAAATTTAGGCTTGGTGTAAAAGAGAAACTTTTATGCTTGTGACACACCTTTTCCTAGGAGAATAAAATCTCTAAGGGATAGCGTTCCTGCTGCTCCTGGAGGCAGATTTCTGCGCATAAAATCTGTATTTCCTGGTAACTTGGAGGCAGCTGAAGGTATTTCCTACCTTCACCTGAATGCAGCAGGATGACATTATTCCAGGTGTCTGCTGCTAGGATGGGAACACATTGACTTGTCCTAGCTAAGGATCTAACTCTTTACATTTAATTGTAAAGATTTTAAGTAAAAGGAAAAGCTACCTATGAAGCATATTTTGAAAATGGTGTTGGAAGGATGACATTGCGTCTATGTGGTCTCATGAGTAGGCTGTTGACATTCCCCAGCAAAATTCACGTTTGCATCTTTCTAGCGACACCCACATCGTATTGTTTAACCTTTTGGCTATATTTAATCCAAAAGTTTCTGACGTATTCACATTTCACTCTCTATTTTTGAGTCTTCTATTATTAACATATGGATAATTCTGGCTTTCCAACCCTGCAGATGTAACATTGGTTGACTCTTAAACCTGTAAGTCCAGTTTCTTGCTTTTCCACATCTTTGTGTTTTCTTTTCAGTGGAGATTTTGTCTGCCATGTAAAACAAAGTGATTATTCCATCCAAATCTTTGGAAAATTCTGTTCTTTGGCACAGTGTTGTGTTGTCTGATACTTTTTTTTTTTTTTGAGTTTTAAATTTCTGGAAGGGAAACCCTTCCTATGAGGAGATTTAAGTTTCCATCAGTCATGAGAAAAACTGTTCCCTCTGGAATATTAGAGGTAAGCTTGGAAGACAACATTAAACAGAAATAAAATTCCAGATTGCTTCATTTTGAATTTCAGCCCTGTTTCTTTGGAGGGGTTATTGTTTCCAGAAAACACCTTGTTTTTTAAATATTCTTGGCCTTTTCAAGTTTAGAGCATTGACTGTAGTAGCCAAGACTTTTGGATATGCAGCAGAGGAGAGAAATGTACAGCATCTGTCAATAGATAAATATACATGTGTGTGTTATACGGGACGTAAAAATTTGTGTTGTGTTGCTATAAATGCAAAGCAATCTTGAAATGTTGCAACACTGGCTTTTCCTCTCAGTTGTTTTGCTTTGACCGATAGAGGTTTGGGGATTCTTGCAGAAAGTTGTTTTGCAGATAACTTGTGAGACACATTTAGAGAAGTTTCATGTAAGTTCTCTCCCACTTTCGTGGTTTAGGATGAGCCTATCTTCTCCCTACAGTTTCTGAACTCTGCTCCTACATCCATAATATGTAGTTCAGGCATATTCATTCAGATTTCGTTTCAATGATTCTGCAAATTATGTTCTGATCTTTCTTAAGACTAACCTTGATTCCCTTGACCCCTGAGCTGCAGGCAAAAGGTTCTGTTCTAATAAACAGGCAGTGATGTGTAGCTATCAGTGACTACGTGCTGTCTCATTGAACAAATGCTGAAGCCTGCATTCTTCTTACAAGGACTAACAGGGTTACAAATTACTCTTGGGGATAGGTGTCCCTAAATAAGTATTTCCTAATGACACCAGGGCCTTGATTCTGTTGCCCACGCATAGACATCTGGTGCCATTTGAGATGCCCCAGAGTTTTCCAGATGGTCTCCAGCTGCTGCTTGGCATGGCTCTCCTGTGGCATGGGTACTCTGTGAGTCACCTAGGATGTCTGCTGTCACCAGGTAGACATCCTGGACTCCTTAAGGCATCTCAAAGGACACTAGATACTTAGTGGGGTTATCTGAATCTGCTCCTAGTAGTCCAACAAAATTATCTGCACTCAGACAAAGACTTCCTAGAGATATGAGATTCAAAGAACGAGCTGTCCTCAAGCGAAGGAACTTTTCTGTGGTAAAACACCCAAGAACAGGGTTTGTGGAATAGGAAAATGCCAGCCATCCGTAATTCTTCATGTATCATGGGACATTTCACACCGTTTCAGAACAGCTTTGCTCTCTGCAGCTCTGAAGTCGCTGCGAAATATCAAACAACATAACCAGGGCACTGTATGGCTTCCTTTATGCAACTGATTCCTAAATATTTGCTTTGGAAGAAAACAGCCTTGTTGTTCAGTATAAATGAAAATGTAATTTACTTCTCCTTTGATCAAACTGAAGGCAGTCACATGACAGGAACGCCACTAACGCATGCTGCATATCTGCTTTTGTCTATTCCCAGTAGGCAAGCAGAGATTGCTTTCAGTAGCGAGGCATCCTAGCGCTTGGGCGCGGTACAGAGGAGGGTTCAAGTAATGAGCAAGCTCTCATTTCTCTCAGAAGACCTGGCAGAAGGCCCCGTCTGTTCTTTAATTACATTTCAACAGCTGTTTTTTATATATTTGTGTTTCCTTATTCAAACGTGGCTTTTGAGAAAAAAGAAGGGGAAAAAAAAAGCAAATGATGAGCATGCTTTTAACCAAGAAACACAAAACTCTGCAACACAAGAAGCTGTCATGGACTAGCCAAAATCTTTCCAAGAAAAATTATTTCCTTCCCAGACCCACACCAGTGTTGATGCCACTATGGATGAGGTGGAAAGAAAACAGAGCAAGCTGGGACTAGATTAAGAGCAAAGGCTATAATCTGTATTGACGTGCAAAGAATCAAACATTGTTAGTTACCAGTCAGTCATCCTGACAGTGAAGTAACAGCCTCGCATGACGGTACCCACAGGGTGAATGGAGAAGAACAGCTTTCCAGGTCATTCCAAGGAGCCTTCATCCTTAAACAGCAGCTCCCAGATCTCAGCTGTGGAGCTGTGCTTGGTTTCAGGACAGCAATTTGCAGTACTTGCGCCCATGCACGCACACACCTTCCCCCAGACATCTGCATCCAGCTCAGGAAAGCTGTGGTGGGAAGGGGAGCTATGGCTGTGAACGTCACCTCTGCCTGCAGGGGCTGTCCCAATCACCAGAATCTACGTGCCATTTCCCTTCAAAGCTGATGCCAGCCCATCTACCAAGAGGTGTGAAGACTTCTCCAGAAGACTTCTTCAAGATCAGTCACTGGGAGACAAAACTTCTCCTCATTAGTTTAGTTGATGTGAGCTACTGGGAAGGTTTCCCTACTGCAGTAAGATGATTGTCTTTGCTCCAGCAAGGGTGAAACTGAAAGAGTTCATGCAAACTCCAATGTGCAGAGGACGACTTTTTTGATTACTGAAAAGGAAAACAAAGGTTTGCCCTCCTTGTGCAAGCTCAGACTCTAAGCTAAAGAGCGAGATTGCTCTTTATATCTTCACTGATGCATGAGAGGTTGTCTTGTTCTGTGCCTCATGTCCATCTTGTCCCTTCTTCACTGCCCAAAGTTGTAAAAATAGGAATGTGGGGATGACACCAAAGGGTCATCTTGTCTCCAGCAATGGTCAGTAGTATAGGGTTAAGGAAGGTATGTAGGACTTGGCACTCACGGACCTTCACAGCTTCTAGCAGTCAGCAGCACAGGGATTTCTTGGGCTGGAAATTGCATATAGACTATTGTGCTTAGTAGACAGTAACACACCTTTACTTCCATGGGTTCATCAAACTTGCTCTTTGTGAACATGTTTAAACCCCTTTGAATTCATTTCTAATTTGGCCTCTACAGCATCCTGTGGCATAAGTTCCACAATTTACTTAAAAGCCCTGTGAAAAAGTCCTTCCTTAGCTCTTTACAAAAATGCCACCTGATAATTTTTTGTTCTTGTGTGGTGAAAAATAGTGAATAATTGTTGCCTTCACCTTATTCACTCTATTTCTGATTTTATAGACCTCTTTCATACTTTTTCTACCAACACAAACACATGCTGAATCTTTTCTGGTCACCAAGAGGAGGAGAAAATGGAATGCAAAAACATCTGGAATACGAGTGGCTACATGCCATCTAGTTAAAGCAAGATGGTTTTCCATAACTATTTGTGTACATGTCTGTGTAAAGGGAAATTATAAAAATAAGAAGGCTCTGTTATCTTTGTTGGTTAATGAAGACAGAGCAAAGAAACAATATATTTAAACTCCAGTGAGACTAGGTAGGCAAAACAGGAGGACAAAAAGTCCTAGGCTCTGTTTCCAAAAAGGCTAGCTGTGGAACAAGTTTAGGACCAAGACGGCCAAGTTCAGACTAGATGTTTCCTACTGAGGAATGTGGTGGATAATAATAAAGTCCATTAGAAGTGGCTTCCAGCCCAAAGGGGATAATAAATGCAAGAGTATGGTTGTCTCCTGAAAACAAAGCTGGTACTGAGCTCAGAAACACAGGTGTTAATGAAATGCATCAAAACTAAAAATATCTTAGAAACCAATGTGCCAAAGTGTCAGAATCAGCTGGCAAAAAATAAGTACAGGCATTAAAATCAAGTGCATTTCTTGCGGGAGGTAAGAGAGTAACCTCATCTTCAGAAGAGCCTAATATAAAATCCCTCAGAAACATTTGCCTCTGGTTTTGTTTAAAGGAATATGCTTAAGCACAGTTAACTTACAGTTCTTTGCTTTTGTTTGCACAAGTGAAAGCAACATATGTTATTTTATGAACTGCCAGACATCATGGCAGAGAAACGAGCTCTACCCCCACAGTG
Organism: Burhinus oedicnemus; assembly: GCA_008921705.1. Lineage (NCBI taxonomy): Eukaryota > Metazoa > Chordata > Aves > Charadriiformes > Burhinidae > Burhinus > Burhinus oedicnemus. The sequence continues at coordinate 737,189 of VFFE01006702.1, forward strand.
CAGAGTGGAAGGGGTTCCAGTGCTTACCAGTGTTACCTAAAACACTGCTGAAAGAAGATGAAGGGAAGGACAACCACCTTTCAAGGCATCTCCTGTCTCATACAGTGCACAAATCCCACCCCAACCTTAAAATACCCAGAACCTGCAATGCTGCAACCTAGAGAAAGGGTCTCAAGGAGGTGAGGATGCAGGCCGCAGCACTTATAAGGTATCACAGAGCTATAGCTGCTATAGTTCATCTTGGGTGTTTTCAGATTAATTTCTGTAACAGATTGTTCATCCCTGCAAAAATATCCAAATATCCAGAGCAGATTTGGATCTGAACATTGTAAACTGCTCATTCAAAATAACTCGAATGGATTGCTTTTGCTAACTTAGCATGACACCAACCTTTGGACTTTCTTTCAGTGCTCATTCCTTTTTAGCTTATTTGTGGAAACTTATAATTAGATTTTCCTTTTCCTCCTTCTCCCCCCACCCCAGCTGATAAAGTGCCATAAATCTTGGACATCATCCATGAGTGCAGTCATTTATGAATTTTGCTATTTTTTGCACATTGCACCATATGTAAGACAAACTAACTTAGAGGCACAGTTTCTTATTCCTGGCATGCAGGAGAGTCACTGAGAGATATCATATGGTCTCCTGGCAAAAGTACAAAGTGGCTCTTGTTGTTTGATCTACTGTCTTAAACTTAAATGCAAAATCTGATAATTGGGTCAGGCAGGAGAAGAACCTTACTAATAAAGCTCTTTTCATTTCCTTTTCCTATATTTCCTCTTTTCATCTTTTCTTTCTCCCTTTCTTGGTTGGTCCGAGGAGCTGGAATCAGCTGTTAGCAAAAGGGTTAGCAGTGGAGCTCGGCTTATGGAATTTCATCTTCTCCCCAAAATCCCCTTCTGTCTGTCATCCTTCAGCGTACACTGTTCTCTCAGCTGCCCTGCCAGTGGATTCGCTTGCTCTCCTGGACTTGCTCTGAATGTTTTCTCAGAAATATCTCAGTCTTTACAAAACATGAACCGTTGAATGTGCGGTAACCGTTCTCCAGAATCATCACCTCTTTAAAAACAGAAATCGCCTAGGAATCTCTTTTTCACCTGCGAATCTCTTTCATGCTATTTTTAATAAAGGCAGAGGTTTGTACTCCTGAGGAGATGCAAGCTAAATGGACATTGAACTTTCTTTGCAAGCTGAACATCTCCATAATATAAGGAGCTGAGACCTGAGCATTCACTCCGCTGAGTGATTGTTTAAGCAGCAATCGAGCACTTTTGTTCTCTGCTAGGAATAGCACAGCAGGAACATTTCATGGTTGGTTTAATGAATGGAATCAGCTACTTGATGGTTGCCCATGTAATTCGATTGGCTGTGCTTTCCCTCCCGGATTTTGCCTATATTTCATCAAAAATTAGGAAATCTGAATTTTGAAAAATCCACCTACGCACTTTAAAAAAGCCCTGGAGCTCCTGAAGCAACGTGAACACCTTCACCCCCTGCCTCTGCAGCCAGCAGGCGTCCGGCACGTGAGGGCTCTGCCTCCAGCTTCGTCTGCTGGGTGGCCGCTGCTGCGGACCCATCAGCCTGGCACGATTGCTGCAGAAGGGCTTCTAGATCACACGGGAGAAGTTTGCAGGAGCGGGCAGTTGTTGGCCAGGAGTGACTGAGTAAGAGCGGTTTAATTGATCGCTAAGCCCCAGCTGTAGCAGGCTTAGCACATAGGAGGGCCAGCAGGGTTTCCAGACCTATGAAAATGATCAGTTTTACTATAGTACAAACTCTCATTTGACTTACAACACTCTCGGACCTGTGACTTTCCTCCACATTTCCCATCTGGGAGGCTTGGGAGTTCTTCTCAAGGCAGAAAACATATTTGGTGTTTGGTGAAGGACCAAAGTAGGTATTTTTCTCCTCAAGTATTGATCACAAACACAGAAGCTCCCCAGCTATGATTGGAAAAAATACTCCAAAAGCTGTTTCTCTCTAGGCAGTTAGGTACAGAGCAGGAGAGGTTTAGTGGGTGTAGCTGTGCCTGCTCTCCAAACTGCATCTTGGCTGGTGTATTTATGGGAGCAATTGCCCAGCTGAAGTCCTTACAAACCAAACTGGCTTGCTTGTTAAGAATTCCTAAACAACTCCTTACTCAGGACAGAAACTTAGCTGGTAAAAAAACCAATCCACAAAGCAAAGCAAAACCCTTTAGAAAAGACTTACTAAATAACGGGTATTAGAAGAGGATATTGTTAGCAAAGATCAGCAGTGCTACATTTTCACTGTGCATTCCAAGTTCAGCCTTGAATACTGCATCTTGGTCTGCAGAAGGGACACTCGAGCAGCTGGGCAATTTCATAGAAGGAAACATCAGCGCCAGCAAGTGCAGAATATGTGAGGAGAAAAATAAAATTAAAAAGCTGTAAGGCATCCTCAAGATATGTGCTGAAAATGGAACTCAGGAAGAAGACTATCCGGTTTTGCAATTGTTCAATAAGATGGCAGAATAATAATGCAATGGGCACAGAGAAATTTTTACTTGTTCCCAAAACATTTTTTTTCCTGCATTTCTCATTTGCAGAAGATTAAACAAATTCATACAGCAAAGAGATAAGAACACAAGCTAGGACTGTCAGCGGGGCTTCTGGATTATTTTTACTTTTGGCAGACATGAGAGGGCTCGGCTCCTAGTCCATTTTGTGTGGTTGCAAGTTTGAGTGTTTGAGCTGGGGGCCAGCTTACAGTGTCAATTTTCCTCATGTATCAGCATGACAGGCAGCTGTGTTGATCTACTGTCAAACCTCAGCCTCGCACACTACTGAACATGGGTGGGACGGTCAGGTGTCATGTAAATTGCGTGTCTTTATTGGCCCTCATTTTGCACCCTAAGTTGTTTCTATTTCCACTTTTATTGTCATTAATTACTTCGCATCCCATCTAAAGCAATGTACAATCCAGGCGATGAGCTGTGTGCATACCAGTAACTAGTGGCTACCTTGGGGTGTGACTTGTTAGTCATTTTACAGACTGAACGTTTCCGAATAGGCTGCTATGAGAAATGAGTGAATTCGTCAGGGTAGCAAAAGATGCCGGTGCTGCTTTGCAAATTCTCACATCCTTATCTTTGACAATTATCCTGTCTTTTGTCATTTGGGTTTATTGCACTATCATTAACCTCTCCTCAGTTTGGAGAGAATTGCTTCAGGTTAAAATGGCTGTGACATTATTGGCAAGAAGGGCGGCATATTGCCAAAGCAAACAGGTCTGTACTACCAGCAGTGCACAGTGACGGGCAAGGAACATCACGGGTAAGCTCCAGCCAGACCCAGCAGCAGCCCTGGTGATCCTCAAGCACCAAGGCCAACGCTGTAGACTAGAACAACCCTTCTGGAGGCTGCTTTCCCCAGGACGTGCCCTTCTCTCTTTGCAGCACAGCTCCCCTAGAGTTGTGGGGGATGCCAAGAGCTACCTGTGCCAGAGCATCAGCTGCTCAATTTTTTTCTCTGCGGCCACAGCATGGGGCTTGGAGGCTCAAGGGAGCCTTCAAAGAGACCATGGGCTGGAGCAGGACAGTGGCTACTCCCTCTGTCACATGGACATGGATCGCTTGAGCCCATGGTCTCTCCTGGTGCTCACTGCATTGAAAAGTCCCTGGGTGGTGTGCCAAAAGGACAACGCCGCTGTGGCTCCCTCCACCCAGCAGCAGTCGGCTGGGCTGCAACTGCTGCACCAGCAGCTGCAGGGAGAGAAAGAAAGAGAGACAATACAAATTCTTAGCTGCACAAAGTCTGCCAGGAATTGCATGGCTTCAGTTATAACCAGTCTGTGTTGTTGGGTTTGTTTTCATATAGTATTATTATTATTATTATTATTATTATTATTATTATTATTATTATTATTATTATTATTATTCAAGATTCACTGGTTCAATATTTAATTCTACCCAGAACTTCCTTTGTTTGGTTCCTTCTTGCAGACTGGCTGAAGATTGCCCAAACTTTTCACTTGCTTGTGTTTACGAGTTGACTTTAAAAAAAAAAGTTTTACTCGAAAGGGCAGAAGCAGTACCAGTGTTGTGTTAGTTCAAAAATAAATGTGAACAAAACTGCTCCTGACAGTTAACAAATATGAAATACACTTGACTTCTAGGCTATTAAACAAGAGCAGCAAAATGTTCCCAGCAGTTGCTTAATGCAATTACTTGATTAGAGAAAGGCATTTCATTTCCTAACCGCTACAAGAATAAGCAATATAGCTGTCAATAATTTTGCAGTGAGGGCTGAGGGCTGGTGGTCAGCCTTAGACCACATCTTTGCATGGTCATTAGCGCATATCCATCAATGCACCCAGCAAAGCCTTAAGGTTCTTAAGGGATTTCAGCAGTATGCGAATGACCTTTTCCTTCATCAGTTTCCAGGATGTTTTTCATTACTGAATATGCAGCACATCATAATGTTTTACATCAGTCCTCCATTTAAGTCATATCATGTTATTTTGAGACAGCCTACGATTTTGGCTGCCTTTTGCCCTAAAGAGTTGATGTGTAAACGGGGTGGTTCCCTCTCCGAAAGCACCATCAATGGGCTGCAAGACCTTGTAGGCGGTAGTGCTTGTACAAAGTATATATTCTATTAGGAGAAAGAGGGATTTGTCTTTTCTGTGACTAGTGTTGCCACAAGCGACCAAGGGAGAGGTGGTGGTGAATCAGACGCCATTGTGCACAGCTCCTGGGCAATGTCAATCCATTTCCGACTGGCTTATACAGTTCTGAGGGCAAAACTGATTCCATCCCAAAAAGACAGCTTTTCATCCTCCGTAATGTCTGCTAGTGGGCAAGGGTGGCCCTTCGTTTGCATTTTAATGTGGTGAGGACTGCTCCTCTGAAGGCATCTCCCAGCCATCGCCCACCACGCTGTGGTGCGTATCATGGAGGGGTCTCAGCAAGCACGAGCTGGCTCCCTTTCTGCTGAAACAGAACTGAAAGGCAGGGTCCAGGGGGTTCAGGTACATGCTCTGGCCACTGAAAGCCCCGGGTTAGCCTCAAGCAAACATCTCTCAAACACAGAGAGTGTGGCTGTCAGGTCTACAGCACCAATGGTTTCTCTCTGCAGACCTACCTCACCCCTGCTGCTCAGCACCACGTGTACGGCGAACACAGCCAGGGTGTATGCCTCCCAAGTTAAAGAGCTGCTGGAGCAGCGTATGGCCGTGGGCCACAGCAAAAGTGTCCCTCATTTTTCTTTCAGTCACAGCATGTGCAGCCCAATCCAGCACAAGAGCTAGGTGCTGGTAGCCCCACGGTGAGGGTCATCTCTGCTGTGAAGAGCCAAAGTCCATGTGCCTACAAAACCACGCGCACCTGAAAAAGTGACATCCCTTCGCTTAAAAATGGACCTCGTAGGCAACTATGGGGTGGCAGGGCTGAGTAGTCCATAGCCAGAAGGGGCTGTTCACATTTCTGTGCTCCCTGTGGCCTGAAAGGCAGACCATTTTTGTTTCCATAAAAGATGGAATACTTTCCTCATTCATCAGTCTTACTTGAGTCATATTTATAAATACATTCTGTCTGTGTTACTAAAGGAGACGTCTTGACCATGTGTTCAAAATTATAAGTGTGAACTCATAGTGTTCTGTTGTACATAAATATTGTCTGCCACGCTGTCGTTCCTCAGCTTTATATTGATGCCTTTAAACTCATTTATGGTATAAATAATAGCGCTTCCTTTCAGAGGGCTAGTTCCTGAGTTGAGTGATACACTGTGCATGGATTTATTGAGAGGAAAGGCAGGTTTTTCCTCATCCCCTCTCAAGCTCCAGGTCACATGATGCAGGAGGAAATAGCCAGATCTGCTGTAAACTCTCCACCTTGCTGAAGTCTATCATGACTGAAGTCATTCGTCCAAAGCAGCTGTATGAATTATGAATTTGGGGGTTAATTTCTGTAGGTAAAAAACCAAACAAGCAAAACAACCAAAAACCAAACACCCACTAAAAAAAAAAAAAAAAAAAAAAAAAACCAAAAAAAACAAAGAAAAAATATTGTGGAGAAAATAAAACCCTAAAAAATATCTATTTAAGTTGGTACAAAATATTTTTGTTTACCCTGAATGTAAATGTTTTGCTTTGGGCTTGGTTTAGCATTGTTTTATAATTTTTTATTTCTATTTTTTTAATGTAGACCAGTCTTCAAACAAACAAGCAAGGAAAAAGTACCAAAAATGAAGAGTCAAAATATTAATTTTAAAAATACCTTAGTGCAATTTGAGAAAAAAAAAATCTAATTTAGAAAATGTCAAAATGAAATTAACTTCTTCAGACCAATTTCCCCATTTTTCTGGACTGAATCTGTATGCAAATCCTATTCAAATTCATGAACTGTAGTTCATCCCCTGAAACATTAACTTTCACTGGAAAAAAAAGTCTTCAGCTCTGCTCAGACTTTTCCATGACGATTTCAGAACTCGGGGTATTTCCTGCATTTCTGCACCCTGCTGCACATCGACGCTGAGAAGACCAATTTTTTTCCCTTTGCCATCTCAGGCAAAGTTTTGAGCCAACTCTCCTTTAGATACTTTTGAAGTAGAGCTTTTCTTGGCCAAGCCAATGTACACGATACAGTTTAGCTTTTGCTAAGAATTGGGAGGTTTTCAGTATGAGGACTACTACATGTGTTTTAGAGAGATGTGAAATCGAGAAGGCATCTGTGCACAGGTTATTAGTAATACACTCGCTAACCTTGTTTGTAAGCTCATTAGCGCGCAGCTGCAAGCAGGAAGCCAGCATCCATCAGCAGAGAGTGAGTGGTCCTACAGCTGACTTCTCTGCCCGTGCTTGTCATTCTCCTGCCTCTCTCTTATCAGTCACTGAATTATCACAAATTGGGTTCAGATCCAGCGTGACACGAGGAAATCGGGAGCAGCTCTGTTGCGTTCAGCGTGCTGGCAGAGCGGGTGCTAATGAGCTGGGGCGAGGGGGCGGGCTGCACAACCATTAGACATGGAAAAGCAAAATCCCCTCCGCTGGCAGAGAAGGAAAATCCCCACCGTTGTAACTGCTCAGCCCTCAGTCAGCCTCTGGTGTGGCCCAGCGTGCACCCGTTACCTTACCACACACAGGAGTTGCTTTCTAATTTTACTTCAAAAGGAATTTGAGCATATGTATTACCATAGTTGGGGAAAAACAGAATCCAGAAGCGCTTTCCTTGATGTGTTATTCATTCTCCTACTTAGTATAGCGAGGGCAAAATTCTCTCTCCTTTCTGATCCTGAGCATAGATCAAAAGGTAAAAAAGATCCTGTATTCGCCGTTTGCATTTTTGGGATCCAGCCTTTACACACACGTATACAACAGTAATGCTTGCAACCTGCAGTGGAGAAAACTTCTGCGTGGTTGTAGGAGTTTGCAAACGAATTAACACAGCACTCATTCCTCTAGAAAAGTGGTGTTTGTAACTGCAGTTCTGGCTGCAAAACGCTGCTGCGCTGAGCTGAGTGACCGGCTGACACTGGGGAGTGGCGTTTGCAGCTGATACTCCGGAGTCAGATATTGCATTAGTAGCAAAGTGTTGGGTTTTTTACCGGTCCGGTTCCTGGGCCTGCAAGTAATTTACTTGCCTGAGCAGTTTCTCTGAATTTTCTCTCGTACATAGGTTTTTATGATATCAAACCCCTATCTTGCATCCATCACTGAGAGCCACACGTCACATGAAATCAGTGGGGAGTTTCGGCTTGTGAAGTATTTTTTCCTCTTCATCTTTTTAGAAGCTCTACAGTGTTATCATAGGCTTCAGTTTCTCTTTTACTGTCTCTCTGGGTGTGTGCATGTCCATATATATGTGTGTGTGTGTATACATTATATGTATATACATTACATTATATGTAATGTGTGCTTGTGTAAGTTTGTGTACACAAAACCACCTGTGTGCAATGCAATGCATTTTTCATCTGAAATTATAAAACACAACTGCCACAAAGATTCTTCTGTCTTGTAAGAGGAAATCATACCCTAGCAGCCTGAATTCCTCTTTTCTATACCTTACATACTTTCTCAGCCATTTCCATTGCAAATATGAAATGTGCCGTGTCAGCGAATGTGAGGAGAGATGCTTACTTTCCAAATCCCGTACCTAGATATTGCACATTGCAACAGCACAGTGACAGTGCATTAGAAAGCTGGTTGTAAGGTGGAAAACCATTCCTTTTGTGAACAAAAAAATGCATTTTGCCCTTTTTTTTTTTTTAAGGTATTGTCCTGAAGGAAAAACCCCTCAGTTTCTGAAGCTGGGGGTCTTTTGCCCGGTGCGGTTTGGCTCCATTACATCCTCCCGGTCCCCTGCCCGGGGCAGTGGCTGTGCGGGGAGACCTCTCTCCACCCCAAGCAACCTGCAGCGTGATGCTTTTGAAGTGCTGCGCCCGGTTCACCCGCCCGCTCGCCCCTTTCAAGCCCAGCCCATTCCAATTTAGGCGGCTTTAATCTCTGCCTTTCAACCGGCGGGTGCGTGGGGGAACCTCCAAACATGGACCACGGGGGGCGCGCCTCCTCTGGATGCCCACGCTGCCCACCCCGACACCCCCAAGAAGCCCAGGCGAGGGAGATTGGCACACCGCTGGCCTCCAGCGTCAGCCCCTTCCTCAGCCTCCCCACCTCCCCTGTAGCCCCCCTGAACCTCCTGGCCCCCCTGAACCTCCTGGCCCCACCATGGCCATCAGGCTGGGAGAGGCTGAGTGCTTTCCCCCAGCTCAGGCTGCTCTACTATATATACATCTAGGAGGGGGATTACTAGTTTGGGAGGAGGAAGGGGGAAAAAAAGCTACCCCTTTAGGTAGCAATAGAGCAAGTGAGGAGAGAAAGAGTAGGGGGGGAGAGGGGAGAGAAAACAAACTGGAGAGCTCACATGAGGGAATGCAATTGGATGTCAGCGCAAGGGCTTTGATGTCGGTGGAGGAGATTAAATGTCCGCATAAAGGATTGGACTCGGGTGGTCTGCGCTGTTTCCTCTCACGTGCGCGGCGGTGTGACAATTGCTTTTCAAACATTAGAAACTTGCCACCTTCTAAACCAGAACTTAAAGGCAGAAGAAGAAAAAAAAAAAAAAAAGACATCAAAGAGTGAGGACTTCTGGGCAGGGTCCGAGCACGGCGCGGGTTCATGTGTCGCACAGTCCCGTGGCTTCCCTGCGCTGGAGCGGTACGGTGCTTTAGGAGATGGAGCGGAAATATAGCTGCACTGTCAGGCAAAAAAAATGCCACTGTTGAGGCCCCCGCTCAGTGACGTGTCCTGAAAGGAAAGGTCACCAGCAGTGAGTTATTCTTCCCAAATCCCCCGTGCTGGGCTCCCAGGCTTTCACCAGGGCACACTCCTGAAATGACGGAGGAGGTGCTAGAAACCAGAGCGGCCGGGGGTAGTATCACACGTGTATGCTCTCGCCTGGGCTCCCCTTCACAGGACAGCACCTTCCAGCACACCGCTTAAGAGCTTTTCAGATTTAAAGCACGTTCTTAAGCCATATCACCTCTGCAAAACCTTAGCACGTTATTAATTTTTACATTTAAGTGCTTTGCTAAGTTTCAGCCAGAGCCCCTGCCAGTTTCTCTGCAAGTTTTGAGGTGTGAGCCACGACCTTATGAACCACTCTCCATAAGAGAGGATTTATTAAACTATTATTATTATTATTATTACTCCTGGGCACAGATAGTTAGGAAAATTAACTTTGTGGATGGAGGCAATCAAAAGTCCTTACTGCTTAAGGTTTAACAAAATATACAGAAATATAGGGAGTGCATAGTGCTAACGTTTTGCCCCTTCGGTGTCATTCCTGCAAGCGATAGCTTAAAACATGGTCTCCTGCTTCAGTATGCTAAATATGACCTAAAGAAACCCACGGATGTAAACAGGAAAATTTTGATTGATGTTAATGGGTTTTGGATCAAGCCTAAAAAAAAGAGAGAATGTACCACAAGTGACAAACGACAAACTCTTCTAACTAGGGAACTGGAGGCTGAGGCTTTTGCCAGTGAAGTTGAAGTTTGAACTTGCACTGATTTGGCTAATGTGGTTTTGTGCATTTTCTGCTGTGGTCAGCATTTTGATTCTGCCCTGATTATAGGTATATTTGCAATTTTTAAAGACTTGCGTAGGGTTTTTCGCATTGCATAATTACAGAATAGCATTTACTGTTATTCCCTCAAACATTTTTTACTTCAGTTATTTACTCTGGTTTTTTCCGTTCAGCATAAATTTTCTGTGATCTGTAATTTTTTGTAAAGATCAGTAATCTTAACATTGACATATATTTTTATAAAGACAGAAAGAGGAAGTATTTCCGTTCGGAAAGGTAATGTAATGAAAATCTGGTTGATTTTTGATGCCAGAAAAAAACCATCCAACAGATAAAACTGAGCTGTGGAATCCAGCCAGACACTCCAGGCTGTATCAGGAAAATGTATACACCCTGAACATGCCACATGCACAGCATTTTAAATGACTATGCTAAAATTTTGCCTGAAAAATTGCATCAATACATACACAGCTCATCTATTTCAGGTTAATAAACTAATTTGAAATATCTAATATAATACTACTGTATTTTGTGTGTAATAACAGTCCTAGTTACTAAGCTTTCGCTCCCTACACAGCTCTAAGCCCCTACTTTCAGTCTCTGCTTGCTCTGCTTAGACCATAATTCTTCAACACTGAGGAGTTTCTCCACACTGAAACAGAAAGCAAGTGAATGAGATGGTGAAGGTGAAATTGCTTCATTTATGGTAAAAGCACTATGGACAAGTGAATGGAGCGTGGTTACTGTGGTAATTAGTTCACATTTTTGTCACTCTTTGAAGGAAAGTTTGCAAATCTCCCTGACAATAGTGCAAGGAGTGAAGGCTTGGTCATACTTGCAAGGGAAATATTTGACTCCATTTGATGTATGAACTCTAAAGCTTTTCTCTCTCTCTCATTCTGGTATCTCTAGAACGGATAAGATAATTGTATTGCGTGGTTCAAAATACCAAACATAAATCAAAGGATTTAGCATAGTTTTGTAGAACACAGAGACAGTCTTAGCTTACTAAGCTTAAGTTACGGCATATGTTTTTCATTAAAGGATCCAATCCCTGATCTTCATAAAAACACACCAAAAATCATTGTCTATAACAAAACATCAAACAATAAAATTATCATTAGCTTTCCAGACCATTACGAAACGAGAATCCCTACATTAATCTTACTGGTTTTTGGTTTTAGTAAAGTGACCTTCAAAAAGAGTTGGGGTGAATAAAGCAGTGAGGCATTTGCAGCGGAGCAGACAGCCTGACATTTAAGAGAATTCTCCAGTTTTACTGTAATCAACATAACATCACACATGCAGAAGCAATGATTTTAAAAGTAAGTCTGGGAGATAAAAAGGTCTGTTGCTCAGCGGAAAGACCTTGGAAACACTTAAGAAAATGTCCAGACCGTAGGATTGTCTTAAGGCAGGGAGGTCACCGAATAAAAGCATACTGGCAAAAAGTATTTGTGAAGAGCTTACAGGTAGAGGCATGTCAGCTTCGAGGCAGCTCTGTGAATAAAAATAATTCCTTTACAAGTCACCTGCAAGAAACAGGCTCTGAGGATTTTCCCAATGGAAATGTATAAAATAGAAAAAGGAGCTACTTCTGGCTGGAGATGCTGCAGGGTGGGGAAGGAGGAATCATTTATCGAACAGCAAAGGAGCGTGCGGCCGTGTGACTGAGCCCACGCATCAGCTCTTGTCATCCTCGCCGAGAAACTGGCAGCAACCCCAAAGGGGCTCAGATGCCAAACTTGGACGGCAGCTTGTGTTGCCAGAAAAATGGATGCTTTTAAAAAGCCACACAGCTGCTGTGGCTCTTCCCTCTTGTAATCACCTTGGTTTGGCACCTAGGAGGACCAAAGGGTCCGGGTGTGTGGCAGGGAGGATGCCAAGGAGGGCACAGGCATGCTGCCCCCATGCCCAAAGGCGAGAGGAAAGCCCACAGACCCCGACTAGGGGCGTCAGCCGGACTTGGCCCCCCTGAAAGCCCCCAGGCAGGGTGCGTCAGCACCTCTGAACTCGGTGCAAACAACTTCCACTGGGCTGCCCTTGGCTTTATTTCTAACTTTATTATTTGTTGCTTCTGATTATTTGGGGTTACTAATGGATATATACAATAAAATACAGCTATTTGTGGTGTTTAGATATCTCTAATTCAGAACACATTTAACAAGGACATTCAAGGACAGGCGAATACTTAGCACATGGCAGACCACATGTTATTTTTTTCTTTCATCTGAAGGATTTGGAGCCTAAGCTAGAATGGATACTACTATTATTAATTATATCCCAGATCATTAAAGTCCATTGAGCACCCCCAATTCATCAACTTCTTAGACATCCTTTCCAGGCACCCGTGCTACCCTGGGTCAACCCAGCTATTCGGTGTAGGGCAGATAGCAGCGAAAACCAAGAGGAGTCTGCTGGTGGGGGGGGACTCCCTGGACGGGAATGCTATGCTGCCCATCACCTCAAGCTGGGGGCACACCGCAAAAAAGTTTGTGCATGTGAAGGTGACTGAGAAGATTTAGCATATGCACATCATAGCGGATAGATGATTTTGTTACCCGCAGCCAAGGTTTCATCCATTCGCATAAGCCTGTCCCCATGGAAGTGTCCTCCGGGTTAGAAATTGGGCATGAGGTTTTGCTAGTGCTTCAGCACGGATCTTGAAGAGACCATAAATTTGGAGCAGGACATCGCACTGGGCTCGCGGAGTCCCTGCCCCTGGCTTCTCCCTGCAGGCTGGTGGGTAATTCATTCTTCTTCGGGTTAAAAAGCTCTCGCGTTCCACCTCAGATGTGGTTGCACCTATTTGGTGTTTCCAAATCCTCTGTGATCAGAAATGCTCAACAAAATTCTTTGGGATGAAAAGAGCAACGTAAAGGAAAATTAGTATTGTGTATACTGCTAAAATAGTGGGCAAAGGATCTTCAAATTTGCAAAGGCAAGTAACGAGGTTTTGAAAATCCCACTTATGTTGCCCTAAGATTTTTCTTTTGATTGCATGTTCATAGGACATAAAGCAATAACAAACTTGCATACCAATAGAAAATTTGCATATGGGAAGGAGCAAAGTTGAACAAAATATGCAAGAATTTACAGCAGTGTTTTGGAGCCAAAATTATTATAAGATGCAGTTCCAGAGAAGTACAGTTCAGCGCTGTCAGCTTTTTTTAATTTATTCATTAATTTGGGAAGAAAGATGGACATGCACAGCTTCATTCCAGGCTGAGGAAGCAAGAGCTCAGACTATGAAGAAATGACTCTTTCTTTTTCTCCATTCAACAAAAATCTGCTGGATCTAAAGTGGAATACAACCGCAAAACAGATCATTGGGTCCTGGCTTTTTTTTTTTTTTTTCCCCCACTCACACAGCTAAATAACAATAATTTTCCAAACAGAAATTTAATCCTAAAGGACTTAATAATATAATCTAATTGCTTAGATATTAGGCAGAGCATGAACCAAATTCAGCCTTGGTATGTACAAACTTGCCTTGATTAATTCTACCTACTTGCTGAAAGGGCTGGGTTTGGCTGCACTTTTTTTTCCCCCATCATAATATTAAAAGCTGGTGTTGAGTGAATCTGAAAAGCTGCACTAAGCTGGTGAGAGGCAAATTCCCAATTTTTGTCTCGTTCTTCTCCAGGCTTAAATAGGACTGAGAATGGTGCTACACGTAAGCTTTTCAAAAAACATCTCCTAGCCTGAAACCAGCACTAGGAGAGTTTCAGCTTCGCAATATGAACAAATCTTCCTTCCTTTCATACACTCAAGAAGCGTTTACTTTCAAAAGCGCCTAAGCTTTCTGTTTGGTTCCTACGCTCTAATCCTATAAAACATGATAAAATGCATGAACACCTCCTGGAAAACACGTGACATTTGCCCTGCACGGAGGTCTCAGGGATTTCTGGGGTAACTGGTTTCATGTCAGTGGCTCCTTTGCTGTTGCAGGCATCCAGGTAAACAAAGAAAATTATATCAGTTGTGCGTGATAGCACCCGTGAAAGCATCTGGTCACGTGAATAAGTAAACTAGTGCCTTAAATTAATGCTCCACTTCAATTTTGTTCAAAGAAAGTGTCTTTGACTTTTGGGGGTAGAGAGGTGCTGGGTTTTTTTGCAAGCGTTTAGCCAAATAGTATTAAAAGAGCATCCCAAACAAAAGAATAGGAAGGAGGAGGGAAGACTTTGTGAGTGTGGCACGCTGTGCAAGCCTGACAGAGGGGAGCGAAGCGACAGCCCCTGCAGGCAGGAGGGGGCAGGAGCCACCCAGGAGAGAGGTGGGCATCTGAGCCTCGTCCCCCTCGCCCAGGTCCAGCGTCAGACCATGGAGCAGCACAGGGCTCGGCGTACACCACGGCTCCCAGGCTGGCTCACTTCCCTAGGAAACTCCTGCTCGCCTCAGTGGTGGGAACTGGTTCTTGGCCTGCCCTTCGAAACTTCAGCTCCGCTTTTGGCTTTCCCCCCTTCCTTTGGTGTCCACTGCAGACGTAATATTTTTATTCAATTTATTATATCTTCTCCAGTTTGAATTATGAAGGGGAGGGGAGGCGGGAGGAGAGAGGAAACCATATGTCAAGAAGACTGAATCAAAGTGAAAGTGGTGTGTCTGCGCGCATCGGAGGAGGCTAAGTTTGGCCTGATGTTTTCTATTTTGACTATTGGAAAATTTTGGTGAGATGTGGGCTTGGTGTGACATCTGTTTAGCTTTGGGGAGCGTGTACGTGTCCGTGTGTGTGTGCGCGTGTGTGTGGCAGGGACTGATGTCTTTCTTTTTACAAAGCTGCACACTATCATATGGTGATATAAAACATGAACACCCACTTAGAAAACTCATGCAGAGTCTGCTGGGGTATTTCATCTCTCTTTATTCTGGTGGGTTTAACTCATGGGGCACATGCACAAAAAGCCTTCTTCACGGTCAATATAGTGTCTAGGAAAGCTCTACACCGGTGATGTCTTGTGAACCAATGGTCCAAAACTGTGGGATTTTTTTAAAGCTTCTTTATGATGAATCCACCCATTCATCCAGGCTCTGAACAAATATTACAACAGGCATCAAAGGATGGTGCTCCAGTTAGTGTAGCTTCCTATCCAGTCTGCTACTTACCCTAAAAGCCATGATGCGGGTGATTGGCAGAGGCACTGCCATCTTACGGCTCCCCGTTTGAGTCACCCCTGGAAATCAGGCCACCAATTTCCTTTTCTCCTGATGCGAAATGAAACAACTACCCAAGGGGTTTGTTGCTGGGTTTTTTTCCTGCTTTCTTCATATTAGCAGTCCCAATATTTGTTTATAAAATAAGGGGGCGGGGGGCTAACAAACCTATTTAAACAGAATTTAGAGAATGTTGTGTACTGCTCTGCTGAAAACAGAGAACAGTACTTCAAGGGTAATCAAGTGCCTGCAAACCAGCTTTTCCACCACTGCTGGCAATAATTAGCCATTCAGACTGCACTAAAAGCTGCCTGAAGGTGGAGAGGCATCGCTAGTTTGGGGAGTTGCCTTAAAAAAAAAGTCGGTATTTCTTTGCCGCTGTTTTCCTTTAATTTCGCTCAATTTTCTGTGGTGTCTCTGTACAACCTGGAAATTTGTGGTGCCCAAAGAGCAAGACTCAGTGTTTGTTGGTTTTTCAAGCACTAAAGCATTTGACATTAGTGGAGTTTCTATTTTTGTGTAAAATCCCAAACATCTGTTCCACAGGAGATGGGTTTGCTACCAAGCACTACTGTTAGATTTCTCGCCAACAAGTTTCATTGCTTCATGTGGTTTGTGTTTTGTTCTTTAAACAGTTAATTATGTTTTATTCTTTCTTCCATAAAAGCTAAATTTAGCCAAGATCTTCTCTAATCTGAAACATTTTATGGAAATGACAGTGTTGTTAAAAAAAGCATTCTGGGTAGAGATTACAAATGTATAAAATAAGTGAGCACAGTGTCCTTTACATCATATCTCTGTTCACCACTCCGTCTTTGATGATATGGGCAAAGGCTGTTATAAATGGAGATCGAGTAGCCTACTATACATACGCACGTCTATACTAGTACGCTCACCCACACGAAGGGACGTGCACGCACATACACACAGCGGTTTATATGCTGCTGCCAGCAACCGGTCCCTGAGTCACTGAGCTCAAAGAGGGGGATCACAACCCAGCCGATGAGATTTAGAAGCAACTTCTGTAGTCTTAGAAGAGCAGGGCTGGAAGGGACCTCAAGAGGTCACTCCATCCATTCCCTGTCCCATGAACAATCAACTTCCTCTATATTATTGCTGAGGAGTGTTTTTGTAACTAGCCCACGGAGACATCCCGTACAGGAGATTGCACAGCTGATCTCTGCTGTAGCCGGGGTTTGCTGCTGCCAACAGCCCCCCGCACGCTTGGTGTGTGCCCTGGGGTGCGTCCCGGCAGCTGCTGGGCACGGGGTGGTGCTAGCAGGATGGGAGCCACCAGTCTGAGCGGGCAGAGCGGTCCCGAGCTCATACAGCACATCTCTGGTGCCAGAGGGTCACCTAAGGGAGGGAGCAGTTTTGCTATTCATTCAAGTGGTGTCGGGATTTCAGTCAAAACATTTATATTTACCACAGGGACATGAAACACAGGGACGAACTCATAAAATGTTGCCAAGAACCCTGGCAGTATAACTTATCAGCCCCTCAACTTTTACCAAACCAGACGACAAAGCCAGTTTAAAAGAAACTGCTGAGAAATCAGTCTGTGGTGGGTGTGGTTAAAACAGGTCACCAGCTTTTCCAAACATTCAGCATCTGTATCTTAAGCTGACTCCTACGTGTTTTATATGTTTTCATTTTTCTCTCTATGTATGGATACAATTTAATACCCCCATCATCTCTAGGATGATGAAATAGACAGCAACCACTTTTGGCAAAGGAAATGTGGGTCCCTGTACTTCAGCTCCATCAGTTTGCCAGTTCTTCCTCCTTACGCTCCCTGTGGTTGAACTGCTGCCTTGCTGGCCAGACCACACAGCGCTGGGTTCAAGTGCTCTCATTACGGACCTTCAAGTACTTTTCATACCGACCTCCAGCAAAACGTAAACGGGGAATATTCATGTGGAAAACCGTGGGAAGCTCATGGCTCTGTGTAACCTGAAAAGCCTGCGTGGAGGGGGAGCTGTGCTCAGCCAGCGTGCATCCTCCTGCTGCCGTCCCGTGTGTAACGGCAGGGCGGCTGTATCTGGCTACCTGGTTTGGTAGCCATAGATTTCTGGGCTGCTCTGCCTCTCACCAAGCACGGGGTGCTTCCCCATGAGGGAAACCAAACAATCTCCCTGCTAGATTTGCATGGCAGAGCAGCGGCCATTACCTCTCGCAGCTGCTGCTGCTCCACAGGATACCCCACCACCTCTGAGCAAGGAAGGGGCTCAGAAAATTTGTGTGGCATTTGCATGGACTAGCAGAGAAAGGCACGCCTCTCGGGCACGGAGCCCGATGAACACGGCCTGCCCTTGTTTGCTGGAGAAAGCAAAATCCCTGTGGTGGTCACAGCAACAGCAAAACGCAGGACACAAGAAGACGACAGGGTTGTGCTGGATCTTGGCACGGTGTTTTCCTACCTGCGCTGGATTTTGCACAAACGTTCCCAGCGAGCTCGTGAGGAGAGTTAGGGGAAACTCATCAAACTGGCAGCTGACCTTCTATCTCCCTCCCGTGACTCGTGGTGGGATCTAGCCGTGCGGGACGTCCCTCTGAGAGGTGGCTCAAAGGTGACCCAACTCAGGCGCAGGACTGCCGCTGATGCCCCTGCACGCAGCCCCCCGCAGGCAGCCCATGCAGGCAGGGGAACCATGCCCAAACACAGGACCTCTTAGTCATTCAGGGGAGTTTCGGGAGGCTCCAGCCCAGGAGGTGCATTTCTGGGGCCTGTGAAACTCTGTAAAGATCCACACTGCCACTGGTTCACTGTCTTGGTGATAATTGTTTTCTAATACTGTTACTACTCCTGACAAGAAAGAATAACGTGCTCTGTGCACTTGTAGCCTGCACACTTTTGTTTTAATTATTATTTTTCTATTTAACTGATTCTTCAGGGATTCAGCAGCTTTAACCATCTGCCTTCAGCTCTGTGGCCTTCAGCCATCACTTAGACTTTGCTGAAAGGCTCCAAGATTTCAGAGGCGAGGGCATTCGGTGCAGGAGAGTCATCTTCAGTCTCCCTTAGCAAGCAGTCTTTCAAGATGTAGCAATGCTAATTGTCGTTCTGCATGGAGCACCGCCTGCATTGCAGAGTGCCAGCTGCCTAATGAAGAATTACCATCAAAATGTGCACCAGCTTCTCAACAGGGGCCGCACTGCCTGCCTCTAGTGCAGCAGGGAAAGGAGAGGGGGCTAGAGGCAGGGAAGTACTTTTTTCTGAGCCATGTGTAGTTTTCGTAATGCTTTGTCGCTCTGAGTGGTTATACCTGTGTAGCAGGTACCGAACAGGAACAATGTCTGGAGGCAGAATTCGGGTCCGTGGCGTACTTGACAGCAGAGCATCCTCCTGTGTGCTCGTGTGCGACCGCCCTCGCGTCAGGCAGCAGCATAGCCTCTATACTGCCTGGTTCCCTTGCTTGAAAAGAGGTATCAGTGCAATTCTGGGCGACTGTGGATATCACGGTGTGTTTCATGGTTATGGAGGTAGTTAAGCAATTTGAAATGTGTATCTTTCACATCCAGGGATTAGGTTTTCCCTGCATCCTTTCTGCATTTGTGCAATACGTATTTATGTCCGGGTTACACCTTGTGTTGGGGAAATGAAAATGGGCAGAAATGCTATGGAAATACACAGCAGCAGCCTGTGTTTTCTCCAGCACTACAATATTCCTCTGTGCTCCTCCCTTCATTACTTTGCATGTGTTTACAGACTTCCAGCCTCTGTCTTCCTGGGAATTGTGTGACACATCCTTCTGAATTTTCTGTTCAGCACTATCAAGCTTTAGCCTCAGAAATACCTGTCACTTCCTGGATATAATTTTGTTTTGGCTATAAAATAGACCACCCAGTTGGAGAAGGAAATATTGTTATCTCCATGCTAATTGTTAAATGATTTTTTTCAGTACTCAGGCTCCGCTGGAAAGGAGCCAGATGTGTGGTGGAATACAAACCACTAAGAACTGAACAAAGACCACCAAATACACTCTTCTACAGGCAACTCATCAGCAACACACAAAAACACAAAGCAGGCTGCCTTTCCCGCAACGTGAAACTGTTGCTGGAATTCAGCAAAACAATTCGGACAATTCTGCAGTGGGTTCCTCATCTTTCCCTTGGTGCTAAGGTACCTATCACTGCCTTGTTCTTATACAGCAGATTTCCTTGTAAAATTGGCATTAATCGATCCTTCCAATGTGCTCTAAACTTCTATTGACCATTTCTTCACTTCACCTTTTAATTGCCAGGCTCTGCCTTGCTTTTATCTGCCGTCACCACTCTGCTAGTCATTGCCTTTCTGTGTAGCCGATAAGCTCAATGTTGTTTTAGAGCCCTGTCCCGGCGCCTGGCTCTGCAAATCCCATTTTACACAGAGAGGTCAGCATCGGCCCCGCTTGAGGCTTTGCAGAAGGGAGCCCTGGCGCTCAGCTGGGCTGAGGAAAAGCTTCCTGGGGGAAACCTTCCCGGCACAGGCAGGGTTCTCGGCTGAAGGAACCGGTGCCTCACCTTGCCATCACCAGCCGCTGCGTGCTGCCACCTCGCATCCTGGTTTTCTTCTCACCATTGCTGGCAAACGAACTCACCGACTTTGTGGATCCTTCTTCACCAAGCCTGCAGTGCTGAGGTGCTACTGTTATAGCGTATGTCCTTGTGTAATTTTCTACTTCCCGCCCTTTGGATGAAAGGAAAACAGTAATCAGTCCTGAAGGGAAATGGCAGCATAAGCAAAGGGATGCTATTCCTTGCTGCACTCACCTGATCTAACCCAGGGCAAATTATGACAGTGGTTTGCACCACCTAATGCCAGGAACCATGTTAACACAATTCCAAAGGCAGTCAAGATGTTTGGGGCACAGCGGGGAGAAAAGATCTTCCTCCCCACACACATGCAGAGGCATGCAGTTTCCACTGAAACAAAATTCCCAGTGAAATATTTCATAAAACGAAAATAAGTAAAAAATGCCACTCATACTTACGTACTGTGTTTAATCTTAAACCACAGAAAATACCATCATGAACTTAATCTCAAAATATTTCAAACTTAAAAGTGCTCTTTTCTCTTGAGAAATAAGGAAATGCAATGTCAACTATTAAAACAAAATTTCAGACTATTTTCAAAATATTTTCAAAGAAAATTGTCTGAAGCAGGTCCTTTTTGTCGTGAAAAGATCGAACTTGATAAATCAGCATGTGAAAAAAAATACTGCATTGAAAAATTGACATCTGACTCCAGTATGGATTGTCATTCCCACTGTATCCACTAAAAGTTAGTAACTTCAGACTGTTACTGAATCATAAAATCGAAGATCACCACGAAGATGACAAATAATAAATTTTTTTAACAGAAGTCATGTATGAAACCAGAGTCATTCAAATACGAATGTGTCGACTCCAGAATGTTGTCTGTTACCTTAAATTTGACATCATTCAACAAATTTGCAATGTTTCTGTAATCTCTTCACCTTCTGCTTTGCAGCATAATATGTTCAGAAATCTGTGAAGGACAGACTTCTGCTTTTCCTTCTTGCTGCTCCAGGCTCCAAAGTCTGACGCGGGGGCTTATCACCCCAGCTCTCCAGCAGAAAATGCGTTTCATTTTCCCGCTTCAGGCAAGTGATTTGTGAGTAGGAAGAGGGCAGCAGTCACATAAAGGCTAAAGGTGGCTGGCTCTTCTCATGAGCCTACGATCACTTCTAGAAAGAAACATGCCTTTTTTTTTTCTCCAATAAAAAGTGACATAACAGAAAAGTACCTAGGCTTTTGCTGCCTCTGATGATCTGGAGTAATAGCATTTCTGTGTGTCCTTCTGCAAGTTTGAGGGTTGAAATAATAAACTGAGGTAAAGGCTTGAAGGTTGCTTGGTTTTCATTCTGACTTTCGGTTAGGCTGGTGAGGAAGCCCTTCAGTTTATGCTGTTTCTTCCACATCTACATTTGTACTTTAAGAGGAGAGAAGAAAGTGACACATGCCAAGGGTGAGGCCAGCGGTATCCAACATCCCTGTTCTGGCTGACAGGAATAGTGAGAGAGACATACAAAAGCAGGTATTTCAGAAAGGTGAATTGTTTCTAGATAACATGAGTGTAGCTGTTCTGCCAGTGCTAGCTCTGTAAAAAAAAAAAATAAAAAATTGTAGAAAACCTCAGAAAATACTCTATTTTGAGTTGACTCAAAGCAAATCATTAAGAGTTTTGGCAAACTA
Source organism: Burhinus oedicnemus (assembly GCA_008921705.1). Lineage (NCBI taxonomy): Eukaryota > Metazoa > Chordata > Aves > Charadriiformes > Burhinidae > Burhinus > Burhinus oedicnemus. The sequence goes on from VFFE01006702.1 coordinate 758,589, forward strand.
CTTTAAAAATTAATCTAGAACCAATAAAAACCCCTAAGAGTAACGGTTTCAGCTGCCAAGGCTTTTAGAATAATTGCAAAATAAAATTAAATGCAAAGTATTATTTCCAGTAAAAATATTTGATTAAAAATTTAATTCTGCAAACAGTTGTAAAGTATTTCATTTTTATATTTTTCACCTCTCCTTGAGCAAAATAAGTTAAAAAATAGGCATAAATTTATGAAATGTCATTTTAGCCTAAATCTACATAACTTCGGTGGAAAAAAAAAAAGATTTTGGCTATAACACTTTATCCAGCTCTATAAAGCAGGATTTCTTTAGTCTGTTTTCTTTTACTGATCCATCCACCCTACAATTTGTTGCCTACTTTTCCCACTCTTTCTTCCCTGTAAGTATTACTGTGGGCTATATAATACGGTGTAATCAATGGCACATGAGCAGTGCTGGTAAGTGAGAGGAGGAATCCCATTTACCAATGGATCGTATATCTGACACTACCATCCAAGTGGCTGCTTTCACGTCTTTTCAATTGTTGTGTCAGAAAATCAATCCATGACTTCAGCAAAATCTTGACACTTTCTCCCATCTACAGAAGGGATCGTTAATAATTCATGATCTCTCTTCTTTTTCAAAACTCATTTATTCTGAAGCTAAACAGCCCACAAAATGCTCATTGCTGAATCTGCCGCCGTTCTTCTATCGCTCTTCTTCTGAAGTTAAAATAAGTCATAACAGGATTGCAGGTATTTTTCATGGCTAAATCTCGGGACAGGATTGGTGATAAATAATTCTGAGGGTGGAGATTGTTTCGCAGTGTGGGACTCTGTTCTGTGCCGTGTACGCAGCCATGTCAGCTAATATTGTAACTGCATAAACAGGATGGTCTTGGTGAAGTTAATTTCCTGTAGCGGCTTCTAGATTTTGTGACAAGGCTGAGTGTGTATAAGAAATGTTCTCATATTCTTGACACACGAAAGATAAAAATGGCAGGCTTTCTTGAGGTAAATACAGAAATAAATAGCTGAAGAAGGGTTTGTGCACCAGAAAGCTTCTTGGTTTTCCCCCCGTTTTTACAGCTGATACAATAAAAGTACTTACTTCTCCCCACAAACACTGTAACATGAAATAGCCATAAAATATCTATTAAAAGAACACTTTTAGAGGAGAATTGGTCTGTTCCTCAATTTATGTTTCTGTGGTGTTTCGTAGCAAGGGAAAGAAGGATAAAAAAGACTCTTTGAGAACAGAAGCAAAGCAGTGTTCAACATGTGAAGTATTCTGGAACACATAAAAGTTAGGGATTTGACCTCCTAAGTTATCCATGATGGGATTACCTATATCAAAGCAGAGATCACAAGCAAGTAAGCTCATATCCTCTATAATGAATGAAAATATTTCCAGTAGTGTCCCCCACGCACTATCTATCCAGGTCAGAGTTTTCAAGCCTAAGTAATTAAACAGTAGATTTCTGAATTTGTGATTGTAGACTATAATAAATGCTCATAAGTTCCTCAGATAATTTCATTAAAGCCAGAAAAAGCTGGTCTTCTTTATTTAGCTATCTACCAGACTATGGCTGGTTTGAACATTTTGACCACAGTAATTTATTTAACCTGCTGTTGCCACCCAGCCCTGGAGTTTATTAGAACGGGTGACTTACTGTAAAGATAAAAAGCTGTATAAAGCACCGATAATCTCCAGAAATGGGTTCTGTCTTTTTGTCTTCCTGCTTCAGACTCATCCATACATATGTCTGTAGTGCTCCTGGGTTTCAAACAGAATAGGCAACTTAGTATGGAGAACGGAGATGCGCCAGCGATCTCTCCCATTTCAGCTATATATATACATAAAGCCCTTCTGCAGACTCCTTTCTTTCTGCAGTCCAACATGTGCTATTGTCTCCAGCTGACAGAAATTGTGTTTTCATACCTACCGGATGTTCTAAATTTAAATACTATCGGTCTACTGTAAATAACAATGAAATACTTTACTCTGACAGCATAGGAGGCAGCATATGGATTCAAGTTTTAGACAACACTACATGTAAAATGCCTTTCCTTTTATAGCAGAATATATTTAGAGTCTTTTAAGCTCAGCTCCTGAACCGAGTATGATGCATCTAGTCATCCAGCCCAATCAACAGCAGAGTCACAACTTCATGTCAGTGCAATACATTGTTAACTGATATGTCAGAAAATCAATTAATTACTTTTAAGTAGCAGTTAAGAGTATCCACACAATACTGCCATGTGAATTATTAAAGAAAGCAAGGTTGAGTTTTCTCCGCAATTGAAACCCTGTCTTAGAAGAAAGTGCAAAATGCTGCTTCTGCCCTGAAGCCTAATCAACATTATTGGGCAGGCAACAGGAACCAAAAGAGCGGTGGAGGGTACAAAACGGGAAGGATGCTGCCTCCCAGAGCAAAGGCACCGGCAATCTGTAATGGCTACAGCTGTTAAGAAGCCTGAACAATAAACCCTCCCTTCGTCAGAGGCACAACAACCTCCAAATGGGAATAATGGCAGACATGGCTCTGAGACACTAGCGAGCACAACAGCCTGAGAAAGGCAGAAAGGACCTTCTGTATCCTTCTGTAGCTTCACCAAGGGACCTGCTCAGACCTTGTGCACCCTCTGTCACTGTCTGTTATAGATTTTCGCCTGGGACTGTCCCCTGGCACGCTGAAGGGAAACATAGCCTTATTGGGACATCATAATCATGAAGCTTTCTGCTTTCTTCATGCCTTGGTCTGTTGGAGATGCTACATGGGTGAATAAATCAGTGGAGGTGGAGAGGTAACTGCGAGGTAGGATTCCGCTTGGGCTTCTGATTTTCTCTCTTCTTGTGGTAGGAAAGCTTCACGGAGTAGGGTCTGGAGGGCTCAAGTAGGTCTTGTCAGAGTGAGCACCTCTGAAAGGTTATCCCATCAGTGCCACTACCAGTGAGGCTGGGCAGGCTGTGTCACGGTCCCTGCTCTGCAGGGTGGGAGTGTGCCATGTGGTAGTGGGAAAGTCTGGAAAAAGCGTGACGCTCTTGGTCCAGCTTGGCCAAGAGCAAAAGTGTCCCATCCAAGACTCTGAAAGATGGCCCTTGCTCTTCTCCCTCCCAGCCTTCTCTTCTCCCTCTTCCTTCTTCCAGGAGCCGTGGGAAGGATTGGAGTGGGGGCAAAGAGCAATCCCATGCTCGACCCGGGTTTTCTGGGCTTTGTCCTCTCCATCATATAGCCAGGGAGCTCCTGTTGGGTGGCATGCTAGAGGGGAGGATACAGCAACATGTCTGTAGCGCTGGCGTGCTACCACTACCCAAACACTTCAGCACACAGTGGGTTCAGGCTCCACGTCATTGCAGCAGCTATAGTGCAGACACCATGGTTTGCTTCCCAGGGGTTTCAGTCCTACTTTTAAACTATTCACCAAATCTCCAGCACTGCTTGAGGCCTGACAGACTGCTAAATGGAGATCTGGGAAAGATTTTGCTCCAACAGCTAATGTGTCATGGTGTATCTGTGGTGCCTGTTTTTCCTTGTCTGCATGGCCTGTAGGAATTCTGGCTTTGCAGGGTTCAGGTACAGAGGTCCTGGATTTGGTGCTTTCCAGGCAGCTGCCTGGCACTGGAGAAGTCTGATAAATGACTCAAATTCATTACCCATACTTGTCAGGGCCCTCTCTGATGGTGCTTCTTTGGCTCCCTAGATCACATCTGTGCTTCTGGCTAAGATGAGAAATGGTAGGTAATTTTACACACACGCACTTTTTTTTTTTTGTCAGAAAATGTCAGTTCATCCAAACTAAAGCTTTTCACAAAAACATATGTACTGGTTTTGACCTGAAAACATCCTTCAGTTTCTGGGGTGGGATGTTGAATTAAACTAGAGACTGTCTCTGCAACCCTGCCTGGATGTGGGAGGCCCCAGTCCTGTCCCTGCTCCAGTTGTACTCAGCTATTCCTGCAGACAGGACCCACTCCAACAGGAGAAGCTGAGAGAGCCAGCCACTTGATGGCTAGCGCTGTGCAACCTTCACCTCCTGGGTATGGCTCATCCTGGCCACCCGAGCAAGCCCCCTACCCACTGGGAAGGTTTGAAGGTTAGAAGCAACACACAGGAGGAAAGCTTTCTGAAGTATCACAGTCAGAGAGGACATGAGCTCTCAGCTAGCCCTGCGTCAGGTCTCCTGGCAAACTTCAAGCAACCAAGAGGTGCAAGGTCTTTAAGATGGTGACAGAGATGTTGGTGGCTTGTTGAAATCTGCATGGGAACAGCTCTGCCAGTCTTCTAGGTGTGGTTTCATTTAGCATTTTAGTATTTTAGCTATACTGTGGTACGTATGCCCGATGTTGTTTCCAGTCCTGTATTTCAAACCATGTTAGTCTACACCAGTCTGAGTCCATGGGCTAGCTTCTGTGCTGGTACAAAGCCAGGGAGAGAAGGGAGGGAAGCTGAGCTGATGGAAAATGTGTCGGTTCTGCAGTGATTCTGGCTGAGTCTGGCCAAGAAAGTCTCACGTAATGAACTTAAGTTTTGTCTAAAATGCGGTGGTGGGTGGCTCGGGGTGAGGGAGGTAATGGGCACTCTCACCTCTTCCTTGTGGCCATGTAATTAAAGCCTGGGGTCGCTCTCAGCAGAGCAGAGAGAGACGAAAACCGCTCATCAGTGCAGATGCAGCTGCTGCAGACGTAGTAGGACCGAGACCCCAGCACTCAGGGTGGACGGAGAGTTGGCATTTGCCTATGGCACGGGCTAGCTGTGTTGGCATCGCTGCTTGGCCAGGTCATCGCAAAGCTCCCTCTCCTGGCCAGCACCGACCTGAGACCTTGTGCTTCCCTCAGCCTGCAACGCTGCAGCAGAGCTCGACACGGGGAAGGCCACGCAATGCAGAAAAACACCGAGCGCTGTGTAGAGCGTGCGCTGCTACCGCCTCTGAGGCTGCCGCCGCCGGGTGATGCAGAGGTAGATTCTGGAGAGGAGAGGCAGCTGCCCGACGGCTGTGCCCCCCAGGCAGCAAGGCAGCAAATGTATTCCTAGGTTGCAAGGCTCCGTCTTTTTCTAAAAGTAAGCATTTGGCAACTCTTTGACGCTATTTCAAGGAGACAGTGATGGAAGGACAGCTCGTGTCAAGAAAAAAAAAAGAAAAGGATGAACGTGCTTTTGATCGCTTTCAAATGTCTAGTAGGCAGCTCCAAAACAAATGAAATTTTAGCTGTTGTTCCAAACGTCTCACAGAGTTTGGTTTCACTGGAGAACACATCCAGCTTCCGCATGGCAAAAAAGCACATAAATATTATCCCTGTCCAAAAAAGCCCTGGCATTTGAATTTTCCCAGTAGCCATGTGTATTTTTCAGTGAAATCCACCCTTGTCCACAAGTTTGGCAATCCCCTTAGAGATGTGGGCAAATGCCCATGACATCCCGCTTCCAGAAAAACAACCTGCTTCAGAAGGGAGTTGCTAAACGCTCTGCAAAGAGGATGTAGTGCTTCAACGCTAGTTAAAGATGGTGTTGCGTGTCAAAAACAGGACGTGTGCTCCATCCTGTTTCATTCTTACTTGCCTCTTTGGGCTTTTTTGGTCTGCATTATGCTTTTTAAAAATATGTCAGTCATTTAGCTCAGTTCAGAGAACCCTAAAAATACTTCTGTTCATAAAGTGAAACTCTCTGTGCTTTATAAGGTAATCTCTCTGCACAGTGTTAAAAAAAAAAAATGGCAGAGGCTGGATTTTAAGACTGGAAAGGAACATCAGATACCGTTTGTTTCCTTGCGTGTTGTTTTGTATAGCACAGGCCACAGAAGCCCGTCATTTCTATAACGAGCCCAGACTCTTGTGTTTGAGAAATCTAAGTTCATTAAAGGATTGCAAGGTACATAAAGGGGTGTGTGTGGGAACCCAGTCATTTCACAGTGTGCCTGTCTTGCATGTTCAGTGAAGTAAAGGTCTGGACAGGTGTCCTGCAGAATGTGTGGGAATGTTAAGAGCAATATATAAGACGACAAAATGCTGCATAACTTCAGGAAACCTGCTTTTGTTAACAGGGCCTTTTTTACAGTTTTGGAAAGCCGTATGGCTAACGTTCCTTCAGTCTGAAAACAGAAGCCATTAATCCGCTTTCACTTTTCATATTACCTGTTGATGGAACACCATCAAATGGCACAGTGTTCCTAGCTACTTCCATTTTATTGCAGACTGATGTTTAGTTTTGCTTTACAAAGCAGGTTATAAAGCTTCCCAAGGACTAATCTTAAAATTTGTGCAGTGCTTCAGATGACTGAGTTTAAAAAGTTATCACAGTCCTGACTTCCAGATGACCTGAGCACCAATAGCTTCACTGAAAGCCCATGAGAGTTGCAGGTCTTTAGCACCTCCAGAAAAACAGATTTCCGTTTTTTAAGCTAATGCCTTGCCAAAATGTATGTCTTCCTTAAACAAGCATTGGGTCAGAACTTACTGCTGGAACACTGCTTGCAGTATATACGTACAAATTAAGAGCACCTCTTTTCTTGACTCTCATAACCTCCTCTCTGCCCCCTACCACCTCCAGGCTAACAATGTAGTATACAATTAAAAGGTGACCAGTGGGACAGTGAGTGCAGTTGATGCAATAAAAATTTAGCTGGGGTTTCACTTGCGTGTTCATTTGACCATCTTTGCACTGTTGAATACACACACATACAGTGAGTAAAAAACATTCATCTGAAAGGACTGAGAGCTTTTTTCCTAGAATGCCAAAATAACCAAACTAAAATAAAGGGTAAAGAAAGTCTTTTACAATCTCTTCAATTCTCTGTCAACTAAGGTATTATACTAGAGAAGAAAAGTATGAATCCCAAATCCGTCCTGGGTCTGTAGTTCACTTTTCCCTGGAGATCCATGCTCTCTGATGTCAACATACATGTATCTTGCATAGCCCCAGCATTCCTTATCTTTATGTAAATGTCCACAAGGTGCTCACACTCTGATAGATGGGCAACAAGCAATAGGAAAAGGAAGGTGAAAACTGATAATAAAAAGACCATGAGAGCGCCGAGGACTAAAGGTCTGTACATTTCAAAAGCTCAAACCTAACACTATATGGAGGGGTGGAAAGAAGGAACCTTTTCTGTAGAGTTAGCATCTGAAGATAGCAGCTAGTGGGGGGTGCTTTATCTGCCCTGTAACAGAGGGGCTATTGCATCTTTGCCGAACCACTGCCGGCAAAGCCCAGGAAACATCTTGCTGTGCAGTTGATGAAACATTTGCCTGAGGTCTCTCACAGTGCTCCTGTGGCAGTTGAATAATGTCATAACCCAGGATTGTGTAAGAGTTGCTAGAGCGGTAGAGATTCTGCTGTTTCGTTTCATGTCACTGGGCTTTCTGTGGGATTTTCTTTTTTTTCCTCTTTCCATTCTTTTCCTTGGGAAAAGGAGTATGTTTCTTGTGTAGGTCTCTCCTTTACTCAGGCAGTGTTAAGGCAGAGTTCAAAAGAAAGGAAAGCAACCCAGAAGTACATTTTATTTCATTGCCCCTTTCACACCAACTGTGGTGCAAGAGTTCCTGTGATTCCACGGGAATTGGACCCTGCTCTTGCAGACCGATGGCTTCGGCCATTCCTGGAATAGCTTAAGCATACATGCAATTTTCCTCATAGGCGATGTTGCACGTGTTGAAGTGTTTGTAGGGCCTATAGGTTTGTGGCCATATGCTGATAAGTGAGGTTTTAGCATTTTTATAGATTATAATATTTAAAATGCTAACAGTGGTATCTACTTGAAATGTGAAACTTGGCCAGCAGCAAATCCCTAGTAAATCTCACAGCCTTTTGTTTCCACATACGTTCCCTGCTATCATTAGAAACATCCTATCCTGGAATCTGGAAAACACAAACCAAAGAAATAAACAAAAAAAAAACCATATCAGCTATGCATTTGGTAACATTTCGTATTGCCTACCCAGATAAAACTGCTCCTACTTGATTTTGTTTCTTCTTATCACTGTCTATGACCATGTCTTCATTTTCTAGGAGGAGAAATGGATTACAAAAGATGAGGTGAAAAAGTACAGGGAATATGTTTGGTATCCTAGCTAACACCCCTCCTTAAATTTAAAAAAAAGGAGAGGGAGGGGATCACTGTGTAGGCCGCAAAGAGTGTGGGGATTTTACACTGCTGTTTACAGGAGATGCTCTGTAAATCTCCATCGTGAGCTAGGTTCTGCTTGTCCTCCAACTGCCTTTTGCAGCCTTTCAGTGACTGCAGCATTTTGGCATGCTTTGCAAAACAGCTGGACTAAACTTTGCAGTCTGGTTTAACACTTTCGAAAATCTCTCCACCTGTCTATCCGTCCATCCATCCTTTCCTCCATTCATCCATATATCTATTCATCTATGAATTCCTATGAATTTGCTGAATATCACAATTGGTGACAAATGTGACAGGCTCTTTTATATATATATATAGCACTTGTACAATTGTGCACCTCTAGGAAGGATTATTTCCTCTTAAACTCCAGAGAACTGAGATTTAGATCACTTTGCCTGCAGAAGAAATTTCAAGTGTTGCAGATACTGACTCATATTTACGGATTTATCAGAACACAGTGGCCGACTTCTGTTCCCATTTCTCATACAAAATTCGCATCCCAGGGATGTCACTGGAATTATTCCTATGGACAGGGGGAAAGAGGTTGGGCTTAAACTGTCCTGTGTATCTACTGGAAAAAAAAAATCTCCTCTTCATAGTCAGAGGCATTCTCATGATACCGCTGTCTGGTGTTAGGGACTATAAAATACTCTGAGCAGGGGAAGTCTGCAGAAAGAATTGTTATCCATATCATTACTCTATTTACTGGTAGTAGACCCTTGCACCTTTGAAAGAGCACATCAGCCTAAACAACAGGAACAATCCCAACCTGGTTTCTAACAGCAAAACTCTGAACTTAAATCTTCATCCACTTCCACTCTAATTGGGCAGACAAAAATCATCTGAGAAGCTAAATGAAAATTACCAGCCTATAAATGCCTGAGGCAAAAAAAAAAAAAAAAGGAGAGGGAGGGAGGGAGAGGAGGGAGAGGAGAGAAAGATGGGAAGTCTCATGTGAGTTTGGTTAGTGGAAAAAAAAAACCAACACATACTAAGTATGGCTGCATGTCATTTTTCAATTTGCTCATGTTAAATAATGATCTCTAGGGCAGAGAAAGAGTGGAGTGAAAAGGAAGAGCTCTCCCCTCATCTTGTTTAGTTTCTGCTGGTCTTTCGCAGTGTCTGGCCACTGCCTGGCTATCATATAAACTTAAACATGAACCACGGGCAGTTTGGTATGTCTTCTTCTCTATCCTGGACCATGTACCTGATGAGGAAAAACAGACCAGCCACTGGCTTTTTTGGTAAAGACTTCTTTATCTTCCTTTTAAAAAGTTTTTCTTTGCATTGTTATGAAATAGAAATCTCAATTGTAAAGTGATAGAAAGTATTGGGAGAAAAAAACTCTTTAAAGTGATATAATTTCTGTTGGAGCAAAATAAGGAAATCTCTCACTGTGTGCGTGTGTGTGCATTAACTTCCACGAGACAGTTGAATACGTATGGGGGCTTTCGCTCATCTGTTAAGTGTGTTGCAAGCCTTTTTAACTGAATTAGTTTCTTCAGAGGAAATACTTCAAAATAGCTTTTATTTCAAATGCCTGGCATGGGGGTGCCACCGAAGCTGGAGGGAATTGTGCTGCTGAGTGTGGTGGTGGAAGGCGGTGTCCATCCGATGGCACTTAATGACTGATGGTTTGCAACTTTGCAATAGCGAAGTGATCACGGAGGAGCAGGTAGTGCAAATTATCATTGTCAATCGCTTTGAGTCTCGGGGTTATGCTCACTAGTGACGCTCTTTGATACAAACTAAAGGGTCAGCCTATATGCTTGATGAGTTTGTAATCCCTCAAAAATGACAATGGAGTAAAAATTTTCCCATCAGAACATCAAAGAGGTCACAAGAATATTTTAGGTGAAATAATAGGAATTTTAACAAAACATTGACAAATTGTGTAGACCCTGCCATGGTCCATTTCGCTGTGTATCTGTAGAGAATAAGACTGCTTTTTCCAGGATCACTGGTACCTCTTGCACAAACAGTGTGCCAGAGAGAAAGACACCATGTATTTTTTTTAATATTTGGCATATTGTGAAATTTGTTTCTTTTCTATAATCCTGGGGCTAGCTTTGTTCTTAGTGACACTTTTTCTGCTAAATATTTACTGGACTAAACAAATTGATATCTGTGTGCAAAAGTGTTTTATAGAAAGGTTTTAAATATTTTTATGGTTTTGATTTTAAAAGATCCAATAAAGATGAAAGAATGAAAGTTGGGAATGAAGAAAGGAAGACCTATTATTTTTCATTGCCGCTTGAAGATTCCTCACTTTTCCTCTCCCACCCCGCGTTTTAGGAAGTCTATATGGCATCTCCCTCGGGAGACTGCTGTTAACATTAACTGCAGCAAAGTTTCCATTTGCAGTTAGACAAGGGGACAAATTTTCATCTGATTTATAGTCAATGATGAACCCCTTGAACTCTGAATTCCACTTGTCCTAAATCAGAGCCGAACTGAGAGGATCACCATTTGTTTCTGTTGCAGAGCGCTTGGGAAGATGGCACTGAATCATTTTGCAATATACCTCAGTGCTAGATAAAGCCTGACACTGAGGACTTACCACCCCAGCGCTAAGAGGTGATGCGCAGGCTGTGACTGCCAGAGGAGCAGCCATGTGCCATGCCCCTGGGACAAGCCTGGCCTTTCCCTGGTTTGCTTCCGCAGAGCTTCATACACAGTGCAAGCGCTGAAAAAACCTGCCACACGGCTGGGTGATTTATTAGGCTTTCCAAAAGCAGGCAAAACAGTGAGACATTATTTTTCTGACATGTCCGGGGTGTTATGACCCGTGCCTAGAATTGTGTGTGGTGTTTGTGGGATGCTTTCTGCTTTGTAAGGTACAGGGATTCTCGGTGGTTATCCTTTTCATAGCATCTGAGCAATTAGCCTCTTAATTTCATGCTCACTTAAGAGCATGGAATAAGAAGAAATTTACAGAAGGATCACAGGATCCCAGAAGGGTTGAAGTTGGAAGGGACCTCTGGAGGGCATCTGGTCCAGCCCCTCTGCTCAAGAAGGGCCACCTAGAGCTGGTTGCCCAGGAGCGTCAAGTTAGAAACATTTGTTATATTTCGGATTCTGTTTTTAACAGATGCACATAATTCTCGCTCTGCAAGACACCGAAGATACTCTGGATAAATAGAATGTTAAGTGAATGTCATGAGAGATGGTTTGTGTAGTGCATAAACAAAATGAGCAACTACCTTTGTTTAATATTGTCCTGTGTAGGTTTGATTTAGTGCTGGTAATTCACACCTAAAAATCATGCAAGAATGCTTTGTTGGCTAAGAAAGGCTAAAACACATTGCTACATATGTCTGTTGCCTAACAAAGCTAAAACTAAGGCATTTACTGTCCCTAATTTCATAACTGTGCAAATGAGCTGGAGGAAAAACAGATTAAAATATCCTGTTGTCTTTTAAAATGAACTTGCCAATTTATAGACGGCACATTGTGTCACTGGGTATCATGTGTGACATCTGTAACTGGAAAGCAGTATATGAATATGATCTTAAGCTAATCTTGCTAAGCTTTGTTCACTCTAGAGCAAATTTCCTTTTAAAAGAGTTGTGTCTTGTAGTTGCTGGTCAGGGAGCCATTTGTTATGACTTGCTGCCAAGAATATTTCATGCTTTTGAATATTCTGTAAGGTTAGGGTATATTTCAGGGCAGATTTTTAGCAAGAGTGAAGTTAAAGGTCTGGAATTACAGCTTTTCTTCTCACACAAATCAGGGCCTCGCAGCTACAATTGAATAAGCAGAGAACCAGGCTCATGGAGGACTTTGTAGCTCAGGGGAGATGAGAGGCACCGGGTTTTGTTAAGCCCTGCTAGATTGTCATCCTACTGCACGGCACTTCCAGGCCACGGGAAGACAGCCCTAACATGGTCCAAGCCCAGCATCGCTGTCTGGGGACAAGAAGCTATCAGGGAGGAAGAGGCAAGGGAGGGCAGGCTGCCTCAGCATCCCCACTCGGGACGTGCGAGGGGACCTGACTCACCTCGGCTGCTCCCTGCCTCTCCTTGGACCACACTCTGCTCCCTCGCTGGCACACAGATCTCATCTGGGACAAGTGGGAGTGGAGGCTTTGATATGAAGTTGCAGCTCATTATGACCTGGGGGAGATCTGTGGTTGAGATCAAAGGTGGTAGATGACATACCTGGTAAATTAAAAATGTCTAAGAAAAAACAACAAACACCCAAGAGGAGTAGCGATGATTTCCATTAAAACAAAGTAACGCTTTTGTAGCAATTATTTACACGTATTTGAAGTCCAATTACTGGTGGCAAGGGATGCCAGACTGACAGCTTTGGAAATGCGACCTTCCGCCTCCGTGGGAGCAGCAGTCTGCTCCAGGACAGCCCCCAAGTCCTGCAGCGGGGCAGCCCCAGGAGGTCCAGCTTTGCCCAACCTGATGCTCGTGGCAGACCTGCTCCCTGGGTCACACAGGCAGCTGGGCCTCTCAGAGCGCCCCGCAGACCTCCCTCCGTGCACTTGCACCCTGGGTTTCTTCCAAGGGGAGGCAAAGCGTGGGGAGGGAGGTGGTTCGTGCCCTGTCAAACCTGCAGTGCTTGTAGGTCACCCTGTTCAGGGGTGGCCTCTGACATCCCCTCTGTTTTGGTGGCTGCCAGAGGGAAGGTCTCTACCATTGATGACCAGAGGCTATTCTGCCATGCCCAGCAAAGCCCAGTACCCCACACCAGCCATGCAAGAGATCAGCCCAGTCGCATCCTAGGGCTTGCAGGGAGGGAGCCCCATGACTTCTCTGGGAAGCCTCTCCCCAATCCCCTGCCCTCACCAGTGGAGAGGTGATCTTTTTTTCCTCTACAAGTTAAGCAGTCATTTTGTCCTGTCCACCAAACACCGTGAACCTCCTGTGTCCCACAAAAGGTACCCATACAGAGTCAAGTCTTGGCATAGCATTGATCGACACTGGACATGGGCCTGGTTTGCCCAGTGTCACCTGGTGTGGGCCCACCCATCTGAGCAGAGGCGTACTGTCATACCTTGCCTGAAGGATATTTTTTAAAGTAGAAATTTGCACTGAAGTTAAATGAGGGTTTAGGCTATGGAGAGCTGAAGGAATTGTCACAGCTTAAACAGAGACAGTGCTGAAAACAGGTAACTCTTCAGTCTCAGTGAGAGTGACACTGAGAGTGAGAGTGACACCAAGAGTGACACCAAGAGTGACACTGAGACTAAAGAATTTGCTCGCTTTCCTAAAAATTAAAATAAGCCCATGTCTAGTACTGCTGTACTAGGGTATCCAGACCCGCTTCTTCGGAGCATTGAGGGTAGGTCTGGTGTCACCAGAAGATCCTCAAATTGGCCTGTGCAAGGGCAATATTTAAGAGCTCAGAATAGCCTGTCTTGGACATGAATGTCTTGGAAAGTCCTTGTTTAACTGGCTGACACAGACAGTTCCTGCAAACATTCGCATCAGCCTAGGAGTCCCCTAAAATAATCAAATCATGGAAGTCCCCTAAAAGAATCATTTTGTAAAACAACTTTATGGGGTTAAACTGTAATTGTAGTACCAAAAGAAAGTAACATTGAAAAAAAAAAAAAACCAAACATAAAAAGCAATGAAACCGTTTGGAAAACATACTTGTCCTTAGACTAACAAAAATAAAACTCAGGGGAAAGTGATATGCCATGAAGAGTATCACAAAGAATAAACCTGCTGAGTAATTTCGGTGCCTTTTGGCTCTGGGGAGGACACATTTTGAAAGGAGCATAGAACTCAGCCTGTGGACTTACTGCTTCCCCTGCTTGTGCCACTGTGGCACATGTAAGATTTTAGTGAAGGACAATATATCTAGCTGTGCCTGTCATTTACAAACCCCAGGGCAACCCAGGGAAGACATACACAGAAAGATGCCAAGACAGAGTTTCATCACAGGCATCACTGTCACTTGGTCGGCACAGGCATTGTTTTGCCAATGAGACCAGCTGAGCGTCAGGTCCTTCCCCTACCGGATCACTAAAAGCAAGTAACATTCAGCATCTACATACAGTCCTGAGCAGCTGATACAGAAGCATCACTAACACAGTCTTACAACACTGGATGTGTGCATCCTACGTAAAGCATGTCACACACACACACACTTGTAGTAGTTTTTCCTAGTAAATTCTTATTATTAAACCAAAAGACGAATTATAACCTTACACAGAGATAAGACTAGTCCTAGTACATCCTGCTCTTTCTGAGGCCTTGACCCGTAAGCGCGTGCTCAGCCTAAAATGTCAAATGCATCTTACTGGGTGAAGTTCAGCAGAAGACTATATGTGTCTGTGTGGCAAATGCTGATGCCACCTTGGAAGTACGCGACTTTTTAGCTGGAGTTTTTCTTATTAATCACATTCAAATTTATCCAAATATTTTTCTCTTCATATTACTGTCATTAAGTTCTATACCTAGAGAGTTTGACAACATGTCTTCCTGAAACTTTTCTAAGTACTAGCCCACGCATCCAACAGCTGATGAGCTGGCCTGTACAGGGAGGCTGCTCCACACTGGATAGATGGCGGCTGGTACGGGGCTGACACTGGCATACCCAGGCTGAGACCTGCTAAGCACAGGCAGAGTCAGGCACAGGTGGGATGTTAAGTGGAGAAGAAACAATTTAGGAGATTAACTTGTGGCTTTGTCTGTGGCTGTGAGAATGCATTAGTGGTGCAAAACGTGGTTAGTAGTGCCTTCACATCTCAGTCGGGCTTTTCTTCTTCCATCCCCAGTTCGATCAAGGGATGTTGCGGTGAAAGTCCCAAGCATGATGCCCCTAAATACTCAGAAGCAGAACCCTCTTCTGCATTAAGTCATCGCTATGTGCATGAAGTCATTACGATGTGCATGAAGTAATTGCTGTGCTGAGGAGGGTTAAATATAAAGTATTCCAGCCAGGGAAGAGCAGGCTGATGTGGAACAGGCTCAGCTGGGGATGAGGGCACACGTAGGGCCTTGTGCGGCTGTGACCAGCCCCATCGTCTGAGACAGACGCTGGGAGAAGCCTAGTTTAGAGCGAGGAACAGCTTCTAGCCAAATCGCTCTCTGTGCCTCCTACAGAAATGAGGTATCTGGGATTTACTGCTCCTAATCACACTGAGATTCATGCCGGGAGAAGTTTCATGATAGCTATGGGTAAGGGGGCTCTCTGTGTCAGGACAGCAGTGCCTGTCCCACAGACAATCCCTCTCTAACCACGGCAGCTCTTGCTGAGGCTCACACGACAAGGGTATGGCCTGCCTTTCCTGGAGGGCTGCAAAAATACTGAAGGAAACTGATTCTGTTTCACCCCACGCGCTATATTTCAAGTAGCAAACTCGATTCGACACTGAAAGCCAGTTTCTGTCTCGTCCAGTCAAACTAAACCTGCAGCTCGAGCTGCAATAGCCTCTCGCTGCGTCCCCTCTGCAATCTCCCTGGGACAGAGACCCCAGTCATTTCCTTGCTGCCACTTTGTTGGGCAGCTACTGGAAATGCTCTGCAAACTCACGGCATGGAGCCCACATGGGCAATGAACGAGCTGCCAGCATTTACCCCGTCACCCTCGAATGGGTCACGGAACAAGGGGAAATGGAAAGAGACAAATAAAACCCATCCTGAGCCTTTAAAACAGGAGAGGAAGGGCAGGAAGGGACGGGAGGAGCAGAGAAGCCATTCCTTCACTGAGTGCCTTTACTAATAATATCACCTGCTGATACGAGCATCACAATGTCATACTGGGAGTAACGGCATCGTTTTCTTCTGAAGACTTCCTGTGTCATCATTTTAGTCTGTCACAGTTTCTAAAGGGTGAAAGTAATGTAGGAAGAAGAAGATGGATGCAGATAACATTCTTATTTCTCCTAGCTGTTAACTCCAGTCCAAAGTGTTGCAAGACCACAACTTTCCTTCTGGCAAGACTGGGTGGGAGGGAGCCTCCTCTGGAAACCATCTTTCTTCCTTTCTGTTATGCTGTCAGGAGCTCCTTTTCCTTAGGATCGAAGCATCTCTGCATCTTGTTGACCTGAACAACGAATCCCTTATCTGGAGGGACAATGACAGGACATTTTGGATTTAAAAGTCTTTCTTTCTTCATTTCACTGTCTCAAATTTGGGACAAAGTTAGTAGTAATTTAGGTTTCTGCACAAAGTTTTGGTATCACTTATTTATTTCCTGAAAAACAATGTTTATGTCATAAAACTCCCCCATAACTGACTTCTTTACTGGCAGAGTCAGCGCCTCCCAGTAAAGAGGCCATGGATGATGTCCCAGAACTTTCCACGTCAGCAGTAAAGCGCAGTGGGGATGCCTAGGGAAGGAGTTTTGTCCCAAGAATACACAGAGGCATTCAATCTCCTGCTTACAACCCTATAGGAACTTTTGCAATCATTTATAATTCATGCTTAATTTTGACTGAAAACCAGGCAAACTGACCCCGAGAAAGGCAAACCCATACCAAGTAATTTGGATCAGATGCGGCGCGAATGCTACCATTACATTTTGCCTATTAGCACCATGGCTATAGTGATTTATTTTTCCTAGGCTGAATACATTCAGTGGCCCGCTTCTCTGTCTGGTCAGTCACCGCTAACCGCAGGAGCAAAGTCTGGGGCACCGGATGAAATCTACCTGCACGGCTCCTAGCATAAATCAAAATATCGTCAGGGCTCCTCCAACATGATTCGAGCTGTCCAGGGCACTCGTGGCCATCTGACAGCTGAGCTGCAGTTCCCGCTCCACTGGCATGCCCTCGCCCTCAGAGGGGCTGGAGGGGGGGATAAAGTAGTTATATTAATTCTGTGCAATCTGCAGAATCCTCCTTATGCCAGAGTTGTTCCCTGCTGTCCAGGTGGGTCAGATTTACTGCTCCTTTTAAATGTCCTGGAACAAAAGGAACTGGACTTTTTTCTTTTTTTTTTTTTTTTTATTTTTTTTCCCCCATTTGCTGGTACAAGGCATCTGTAGTGTTCCTACCAGAGCAGAAGATCAAAAGCCCAAATGATACAATTAGTGCTGGAGGTTGTTACGATGTGAACCTGCATACATAAAATGGCACAGAAAATACTAGGTGTGGGTGATGTTATCTGCATTAATCTAGGCATGTAATGAGCATAGTATAATGGCACACAATGCATATTTTTTAAGTCTCCAAACCAGCGAATACTTATACCAGATGGCAGCTTTTCAACAATTTCCATTCCCTTCTCCACCCCGTACTCCCAAGTATTTCAAGTAATTGGCTTCTCCTCTAGGGATTAGCCACAGTGGAATTATATTAAACAACTAATTTTCCTCGCTGAGCCTTCCCCC
>VFFE01006702.1:793930-1006096 GCA_008921705.1 Burhinus oedicnemus
TTTTTTTTTGCCATGATAAAAGGAGTTGGGCTTACCAGTATACTGCTTAGGGAAAACAAAGTACATCTCTAGATGAGAAGGTTACATAATTTCAAGAGATCTGTTCACCCTTCAGCTTTTTTTTTTTCTTTGTTTTTATTTTAGTGTGCCCTCCTTCAAAGGCTGCTTGATTCCTGGTAAAAAAAAAAAATAAATTTGTGTGTACCTATGTACCTATATATGTATGTACCTGTATTGCAACTCAAATAACAGCTGCTATTTTGTCATCAGATTAAATTAATTTTGAGAGATGAATTAGGCTCCTGGCTTCAGGGCTGGCTAGTGAACTTCACCTGACTATCCTATGGCATGCAGTTCTTGTCAGCTCACTCAGGATTAGCAGAAGTAAGGATGCTGCAAATCAGCAGCTTACAATTGCCGTCAGGAGAGTCTTTTCCAGCATAGTTGTGCGCATAAACCCTCACCAGTCTGAATCAGTCTCTGTTCCCTTCTAAAAACCCTTTAGCAGCAGTAAAAAAATAGATATTTTTTTTCTATTACCTTAAGGCTCTGTAACTCTCCACCTCTTTTGCTCCTATCCTACTTCTCCCCTGTTTTTCCCACCATATTGTTTCAACGCAGTTTTCTCAGCCTCTCCAAATCAACCTTATTCCCTTCATCTCTGTCCTGCATCAATCTCTGTCTCCTGTCCGCCTTCCTCTATTGATGCTCTTCCTGTCTGTCCCTTTTGGGAGCTGCTGCCTCTCAGCACAGGTTGGGATTCCTGTGGGAGCCTTTATCACAGGAGCAGGTTCTGGCCTCAAAGTGTGATGCTGGAAACTATCCTTAATTCCTTCTGCCCTTTCCTACCGTTCCCTCCAAGGGCAGGGAGCTACTTGCCGTGTGGCGTGATGCGGGAGCGGGCAGTGCGTGGGGGAGAGGGAGGAGGTTCTGGAGGCCGAGGCGAGGAGGAGGGAAGCAGCTGCTTTGAAGGCTTGATGCCATAAGAGCTCTTCAGCGGGGCGGTGCTTGGAGCAGTGTGTGTGCACATCAGTTCCCTGAAGTTTAGGGAGGAACTGAAGGGAACGCTTTGGCAAGGCCACAAAGTTTCCACAGGCTAGACTTTATCCACCGCAACTCTAACAAAGCTGCCTCCATATCTGAGGCCACAGAGGTTGCTCTGTGTTTGAGGATTGTCTCTAGTGGAACTTGGCAACTTCCAAGTTCGTAATGGCAGCGTTATCTCCCCCATCACTGACTGCATGAATATCCATCGAGTGACCCCAGACCTCTTCCGAGCTCTGAAATCAATGTGCATTGCATTAGTGTAATGACAGCATGGAGGAGTCCTTCCTCTAAGAAAATAAACTCAGAGTAAACAGTCCCAGTGCACACTCCCACGCTCAGCTAGCTACTGAAGAAGTGACTTGTCAGGTTGTCTTCTGGCATTCACCTGCTTCAGGCTACTGCAGGCGGAAGTTCCTCGCTTGCTAAAATGGCCCTGATGATCATAAAAGTGCTCCTTGCCTTTCATATTCAGAGCAGTGCATTGCTCTTCCAGTGAACCCACACCTTCCTTGTTCCCTGTACCTGGTGCCTCCTCCTGCAGCCATGCCGAGAGGTCATCGTCTTCATCACTCCGCAGGGCAAGGAGCTAGCTCAGCAAGCCCAGCTCCAGCTCTGTGCCAGAACACTAACATACGCCAACATCTGGCTGTACAGGTAGCCAGGCTGGGGCTGGTCCCAAATGAAAGCCAGCGCTGGAAAAAGGGAGAGGAACTGAGACAAAATCCAGGTCTCACAGGACTTTGTCTAGGTTTACGAGGACAATGCACCACAAAATGAAGATGCCTCAGAACAGGATCTGCCAAAAACCACAAGAGCCATTGTGACACCAAGGTTTTCCCAGTCTCATGATTAGGCAAAGGATGAGAACAGAGCTTCCAGGGGTGAAGAAATCATGGGTTCAAACACAAAAGCAGTCCTTGGGGAAGAGACTGGAATGAGGCACTCCCCTTGCCCCAAATGCTGCAGCCACCAGCCATGAGAGCCAGGTGTGTGCTGCCCCTCTGCCCAAAGGACCTCCAGCCGGGGAATTGCCAGGGTTAAGGACTCTGCCACCCCACCGCAGCCGTCTGGCCAGGGTGCACTTCGGGGAGGTGCAAAGCATACCTCTGAAGCATGTGCTACAGAGTAGAGAGCTTCTCTAGGAGAAGGGGCCACCAAGAGAGGCTGAGTCAGCGGGTGAGCACCGAGCAGCAGCTCCCAGACCAAACCACCCCAGGAGAGGGGCAAAAGAGGGCTCAGGGGTTGGGGATGGACTGACCGTGCCGAGCTGCTCCTTCCCAGAGGGTGAGCTGGTGGCATCAAGGGCACAGGGCTGTTCGGCAGGGGAAGCCCCCTCAAATATCCTCTGCATCTGCTGCTAGGCACCACCTGGGTAGTGGGGGTGGGAGGGTTGAGGGGTGTAATTTTGGACTTAGGCTTTTAAATCAAACCTGAATCCCACTTCAGGCAGCTAAATCCTCTTGTGAATCTGGGCCTTAACCTCTTCATGTCTCTCTCATCGCCTATAAAGTGCGGGTGATAATTTCTACCTCAAAAAGCTTATTAATGGTTTGAAATTATAGCTGGGTTAAGGACTATTATTAGGCTTAAGGATCCCAAGGCATTTTCTGTAAGAAGGTGATAGTTTTGCATTTAAGTAATTTCATTTTGAACTGCCCTTTCCATCTGGTGTTCCTTTTGCTGTTTTTCCCTTTCCCTGAACCATTCAGCAGTGACACGGCGGTCTGCTGAATGATCGTTCCTTCCTTCCACCCTAGACCTGGATGCACTTCATGGAGGCTAAGTCATTTCCGAATGCTTATTCACAAACAGCCCAAGCTCTGGTATAGAGAAGCACTTCATTTAAAACTAAAATGATACTACAGTGAAAAGAAAAATCAAAATTCCCTGTTACGTAGTAGGTCACAGCTTGAAAGCAGAGGTTCAGTTTTTGGGGTAGCCCACTCACAGAAGCATAAAAGAGTTCCATGAGAATTCCACCCTCTCAAAATCTGTGTTCAAATGTTAGTGACACGTACATTTGTATAAATTGCATATATACACTTCAAGTCTTAAAAATACTTCAACAATAAGCATTGCATTTTAAGACAAACTGTAATCTCCTTGTGCTGCCACTCTGCTGCAGAGGCCAGGCACCCCATAGCATCTCATTCTTCCCGTGCTGTAATTATTGCCTCCGCCCAAGTTCATAAGAATTTTATAGTGGTTACTGCAGCAACTCCACTTATAGTTAGAGGCTGCTTGGCTTTTCCATTAAAAGGTCTTCCCCCCATCCCAGTCTTTTAATGCTTTAATCTATTTTGCAAACTTGATCTGCAGGCTTTCGGTCTAAGAAGGCATCCCACCCCCAAAATTCGGTTAAAACAGGTCACTTGGGTTGTCTTTCAGAACAGGATGCAAACGTACTTTTTTTTAATATTGTCAAACATTATTGTTACTCTGGTGCACGTACTCACACAAACACATACACCTCCATCACAAAGCTTCAAAAGCTGGTATTTACATGGGATGTAAACCTAAGGATGCTAAAGTACAAGTAATATTCCTGCCAGCCAAATTCCTACCACAACTTGAAAGAGCTTCTCTTCTGAAATCAGACAACATTACAATATAGGGGGATTCCTGGTGGGTTTGTCTGTTTGTGGATTGTTGATGTTGGCATACAAAAGTGACTAATGTCTAAGTTAACTACTGGGTGTCACCCTAAGGTGACTACTGTAGGGCACCCTGTCTTCAGAGACCTCCTTCTTGCCACCCCGGCCCCAAATCTCTTGACCCTATGCCTTTTTTCCTCAGTTAGTTCAGTTGCGTCCTGAAGCTCAGAGACATCCTCCTACCCATCTTCTGCTGCAGCTCCCTTCCTGATAAATGGCAGGATTTATGGCCATGACCATTTGGTACCCACACCTGGTATCTCCTGCTACTCAACTGCCATAAGTTTTTCTCTGAACAGAAGTAATCATCCTTTTGTGGCATCTCTGCTGAAGCTCATTCACAGGATTTGTATGATGGAAAAACAACAGGAAGGCAGGAGAAGTAGTAAGCTGAGGGAAGGAACCCGAAGGAATCCAATTGAGACCGATGCCTTGCGTCTAACGTTTTAGACATGAACATTTCAGATGAGTGCATTTCAAATCCAGGCTGCTTAAGCAGAGAAGGGCCATCAGGTGCCTCGCAGACAAGCAGTGGAGCAGCAGCAGCAGCAGCAGCTGCACTTTTCCACACATTGTCAGGCTGTCGGGGAAGGGATTAGCACAGAGGCCTCTGCAAGGCTGGAGGAGGCGGTGGACGGTATCATCATGACAGCACATGGGACTGGGAAGTGAAACCGCTCGTCAGCGCAGAAGTGAAACTGGCTGCACACAAACTCTTGTCAAACGAAAATGTAAACAACTGGCCAAAAAAAGGAGAGAAAAATCGTAGCTGTTTTAGCGAGCCAAGTCCCACCTTTGCGACACTTGAGAATGTGAGCGATCCCTATTTCTGCAACAGAGACTCCCTCTTTTGAGGGCTTCAGATCAAATCCTAAAGGTGTTATTTGCTACAGTAATGGATAAAAAGCAGCATTCAGGCAAAGATGTGATTTTTGAGTTGATGGTGACACGTTTCTGGGATGCTGGGTGCTGGCATTTTTTTGTTTATTCCAGCAGGAAGATGTTGTTCTTTTTCCTGAGGAAAGGGATTTGAATGTTGATACCACTGTAGCAGAGCAAAGAGGGGAAAAAGCAACTTTAGGACCTGCCGCCTGTGTGGCCATTCTCCAGTGCAAAGGGAAATGTGTAGTGTAGGGGACGGGTCTTGTAGCACACCTGGCACACCTGGTGACAAAGGACAGGCAGAAAAACATTGCTGTGCGTCACCGATATGTGTCTGCTGGAATAGCTGCTGAGGGCCCGAGTCAGCCTTATTTTAACAGCTGTAAGTTCCACCAGGTATAGAACCAGCTTCTGCATCTGCTTGTTTACATAGTTCATGTCCACAGTATGCAGGCTTGGGGTCATGTTTTTGATTTATGAAATAAGAATGATGTCAGGGACTGTCCTTATCATTCACAGAATGGTTTTAAGGTAAAATTCAATTTTGGTGCCTGCTTAGGTTGACAGCAACTCTGTTAATGTTACTTGATTTCAGTTATGTAATTTTGGTTGCTTAATATAGTTCCTGTGTTGCCTTAGGTGAAATGTATGTATGCTTCACCAAAATAATGCCTTGAAATGATTCCACCCTAGACACAACCTTCTCGCCTTCTAGCTCTGGGAATCCCCAGAGCCGCAGCGGGAGAGGCAGGCGGCTCTGCTGCTCTCCACCACAGCATTTGACTGGTTAGCAGGAAAAAAGCTTGGAGAACGGGCAGGGAGGAAAAGAGAGTGATACGCACATCTTGGTTACGCGCTCGGTAGTGCTGCAGGGAGCTGGGAAGGAAAGGGAAGGGGAGAAGCCGGCGCCAGCCACGCTTCCACAGCAGCGAGTTGCTTTTCAACAACTTATTGCAAAGCAAATTCAGTAGTTCACAGCTGGGTCCAAGTTTGCAGCAGGGCCACTTTTGGCCGTTTGCATGACAACTTGGCCCCATATATATCCAGAACAAAACACCTATTGATTTAATGCAATGGAGATTTCATTCTGGGTAAGTAGATGCTACGTAAACACAGATATAAGAACTTCCTGGAGTGAGACACTTGACAGAAATGTTCAAAAGTATACCTTTTTGCTGACCCAGGCTGGTTTGGCAGGAGGCGAGTGGGTGTATTTCCCAAGTCTCCAACTTGACACATGCTTACACCCACAAAACATCCATGTAAATACACAAACAGATCTGTTGCCCGTGCAACTGATTTGCACGGGCAATCCTTATGTTTCTTTGGGCAATCACCCCGGTTTGCTGACATCTCCCCGTGTTCACATTTATCTGTTTGGACCGTTGGTCTGTGGCGGTCAGAATTTGTAAACCGTTTACAGCACGGTAGCGGACAAGGTGAATAACAGTTTTTTCTCTTATTTAAATTCAGTGGTATGTGTGGTGTCGATGGTAAACAAATTATGGTGGGGTGTTTTTTCATGCCACTTACTTCAGCTGCAGCTTTTTTCTGGTGAAATAGCCACTAGACCAAACAGGCAAAGTTACGTTCTGACTGTGTGAAACTGTCACCGGGGGCAGGAGAAAAGAGTCACCATCTGAGCACAGACTTTGGACTTGTGCAGGTTTTTTGCAATTGGATGTGCAACTCGAACACCTACAAAAATATTTCACTCATATGATGAGCAGCAATTAACTAACGAAGGGTCAAATTATGTTGGCCCTTCTCATCCTGTTTATTACATTTGGAGTGTTCAGTGGCTTAAGTGATAAGAATGGCAAAATTTGGCCCCAGTGTATAATAGTCGACATTTGAAAATGAATATGCGAGCATGTGTATATTACATCCTGCCCAGAGATACAGTCAGACATGTTATTAAAATGCAGTAGATATCTTTACTTTGGCAGATACCCAGGAATATGTTGTGAGAAATTGTAAAGATGTATAAAATCGATCATTTAGCATGGTTTAATAAAAGTAAGTACATAAGCAGTAAAAAGTAGAAGCTGGATAAAAAAAAAGTATCATAATCTTTCTTACTAGAACCTGGAAGTCTCTCACTAATATAATAGAAATGTCTGTAATATAATTTGTATTGCATTTGTGTATTACATTTCATATTTTCCCATCTATACCTTTTGTCCTTGTCAGCACAAGCATTCTTGGCTCCTTTCCCTTTTTTCTTCTTTTTATCTAATAATTTACTGTAACAATTTTAAAAAAAACCCCAATTCTAATGACACATCTGTGATCATCAGAATAAATCCCAAAAGCAAAAGATTGTAACTGTAACCACATCATCTGTTGGCCTCCTTTTCCTGCCCCACACACCCCAGGCAGCCTTCTGAAGCTTTAGCTCCATTTTCTTCTGTTCTCATTTGGATGAACCTTCAGCAGTGGAATCAACAGCTCTTTTTGCCTGAGAAAGAGGTGGATTAAAATGAATTGATAGGTTTAAGATGTGGCCTCTCTTCCCTAAAGTGTGTCTGTTCTCATTCTCTTTTGTGTCTGTCCGTGCAGCCACTTGTATTTTAAGTGTGGCTTCCCACCCCCAGTCCCATCTGGTCATGACACTGCTCAGGGATGACTAAAGCATCACACAGGAGCTTCATGTGACCATGTTGTCACTTGGGATTCATTTTTTCTCCCTTGGTTCCTCTCAAACATTCCCAGGGGCTGTAGCTTACAAGCCTATTGCTCCCTCTAGAGCTCTTCAGTGCTCTTCTGGGGGACTTGTATCCCTCATCATGCCAGATGTGAGCTTGCTGCTTCTTTTGCTTCCAGCCTCTGTCAGATGGGATGTGGACTGAATGCAGACTTCCAGTTCCCATATGGCAGTGTAGAGTAGGGGCACAACAACTTCAGGTGCTTGGGTCTTGGAGGCTGATCTTCACTTTTTGCCAGTCCAGGAACAGTATTGCTGAGCAGGCGCGGGCGGACAATATTATGCTTTGTACTTCCTCTTAAGTTCTTGCAGCTTTGCACAGCATCATGGGATCTCACGAGCAATCCTTTAAAGTCATGAGCTGGGGACAACTGGTTTAAGCCATCTGAATTCAGCTGTCAAATCAGCAGTGACTCTTGAGGGCACTTTTGATAGTACAGTCTCTAGCAAACCCATCAACAGAGTCTCTAAGTATCATTACAAAAGTCAGTTTGTGTTTTGGCCAGAAATGCTACTGTTTCCATTATTTTTTTCTAGAAGGGTTCTGACCTTAATACTTTTGCAAAAATAAATGTTACCAAGCAATTTTTCCTACCCTAGTTGTGAGGGAAGCCTTGATGGAAGCAGTGAGTCTTGTGCTCTGCCCTTACGCATACGAGGGTATGCTTGATGTCTGTAGGAAGGGTTTCCAAAGGCAGAGCTCTGTCCCACATCTGGAGAATTCAATCCTTGTGCTCATGAGGTGCTATGTGCCTAATATTAGGAACTGCCAGCGATAGTTACAGAGAGACCACCAGTCTCTAAAATGACTCTTGCATCCCAATGAGCAACAGCTTGACATTGGCATCACCCGTCAGCCCTTCCACCATCGGCAAAGACTCCCACGATGACATAGTAGCGGTTGGCTTCAGTATACTGACACAAGCTAATTTGTGTATGGCTTTCTGTAGATTTATGGGACTGTTTAACCCAGAGGGTCTCAGATTTTGATGTTATCTAATGGAGCGCTACGTGCCGGCTTGCTGTGATGGCTAGGACATCATCAAATTGTCATCATGACTATTGGAGGCATCCAGAACAGGCCAGTGTTTCAGAATGCCTTCTTGGGGTGTTTGGTCCCTCTTTACAGTCACTGGAGAGGTCAGTCCATCACTTAGGCTGTCTGACTCAATTTTGGTGGCACCCACCCCTTTCTGAGTTCAGCAGAGACACTAAGTGCTCAGTGCAGGTCTTCTACTGAAAGTTAGGAAGTCCGCTTACTTAGGCATCAGAAATCGTGGCATCTAATATAGGCTCCAGTGCTAAGAAGTCTGAATACAGCCTCCACTGACTAATCTGGTATTGTTTCCACTGATTTGGTCTGCTGCATGTTGTATATGTATGTGTATGTGTGTGTGTGTATGTGCATGCGCTTGTGTGTAAGTGTATTATGCAAGTGTACGTTGAAAATAAAAATCTGTATCATAATACATAAAAGTAAGGAGGAGAGGTTTATAGTCCTGCTGTCATCCCAAAACAGATTTCACTAACAATACCTCCAATCTAAATCTACCTTTGTCAACCAGACACATAAATGATGAATAATGTAGAAGCTATGAATAAAAGTGATAAAACCACTTAATAAAGCTAAATGTAAATGAAACAGAATAACCAGAGAAAAAACACAGCCAGAATTATTGGTAAGCAGCAATGAGTGACATGTAGGTTTATGGTTATATAGTCCTGTGGTTAACCAGTATGTGGTTAATGAATAGTCTTCTGTCAACAAGAAGTAAGCTAAGTATCTTCCTGCTTTTGCCAACTTGTGTCACAACCTTATACAGGCTCCGAGATCTAGTCTGCTCTGTAGAAAGTCTTGAAAGTAACTTCACCTCCCTCTTCTTCTTTATTCTGATCTTGTAGACTCGTAATGTGTCCACATTTTACTACATTTCACTATTATAATTTTTTTTCTGTGGTTTTTTTTTTTTGGTATGGAAAATCCACAAGAGCCTTCTAAAGAAATACATGGACTACGTATTCTAGCAGAACAGCAGGAGCACCTTACATAATGCCTCAGAAGTTGTCAAAAAACCAACCCCAAACAGACAGGAAGCAATACAGAAATACTGCAGATTAGTAAAGAGAATAAAGTATGCTTTCAAAGTCTTTTTCAGTCTTAGTGATCTAGCTGTTGTATATAACGATACAAGGAAACTATTTTTGGAAAGAAGGAAGATCTACAGGTGCCTCTCATATTTGTTAAGTCTAATGCTGTGGGTGATAAAGTTTTTTGGAAGGAAGTTTATCGAACTTTATTACTGATGCCTCATAGAAAGATCTGCTATGCTGGCAGAGAAAGTAACAAAGCTGTAAAGCTTTATCGTGTAATTTGGTATTTAAAGAATGTCAAGAACACAGCCATCCTTGGTCTGGGTAGATGTAGGACCCAAGAGTTGAGGGCGAAAGGCCCTGAGACAGGGATCTGAAATGACTTTTGCTTCTGTTGCAATTCTTTCGATCTCAGGGACTGCTTTCTAGTGAGGATGTGGAGGTGGGAAGACACCGGCCTGGGATTTGGAGGCTTGTGTTTCAGCTTCTGTTTTGTCAGGGCTGTGATTCAGGTTTATAGTCAGATTTAATTGCAGCAGCCGAAGTGGTTAGCATCGCTGGCCACAGGCTTCCTGTGAGATCGTGGCCAAGACACTTTATCTCCCCACAGTTCCTCATCCACAGAGTGGGGAGAATACCTCCCTAATTCACAAGGATGTGATGAGGACAGTTTCCAGTAACAGCTATGTGTGTGCGCTCGCTGTGATGTTGCTGCAGACCATTAGCACCAAAGTAGGAACTGCATTAAGAGAAGTATTGAATTGCAAGTGAATGTGCATAGGGAGGGGGGGAATATTGCTGCTAGAAGCAGGCATTTATATTTACATTTATATTTACATTTATATTTAAATTTATATTTATTTATATAAATGAAGCAAACAATAAAAATGCAAAGTCTTAGAAGGGAAGAAACTCAGCACTCGGGAGGGCTGGAGCCAAGTGGTAAAACGAAGCAGGCAGATCTGTATGGGAAAGCTCACACAGCATGTGCCCAAAGGAGGAGAACCTCCATTTTCTTACAACAGTTCCTGGTTATCTAACTTGGGGTGATGTCCCTTGATGTCTCGTACTGATAACGAAGATTCCTGTCAGTATCCGAGTCCTCTGTGATGCTGAGATAACTATGAGAAACCTGCTGACGGGCAATGTTTTCATTGTTGTCCAGGCCAAAGCCATAATGAATGCATATATGAGGTCTTATCAAAGATGCAGAATGTTACTTTTGTTATTTAAAAAATGCTTGAAGTAAATGCTGGCATTGGCCAAAAGCAAATCCAGGGGTAGCCAGATCTGAAGGCACTGCAGTCACAAGGGGATACGAAACCCTCTCCAGCAGCCATCAAAATGAGTACTTTTCCCAAGTTAGAGCCATGGCGTTCACATGACAGTTTTGAAAAGGCCTTCACAGTTTTCTTACTGAATAATAGAGAAACTAAGCATAATGCTCTGCTATGTCTTCATAAAATGTTTTTAATTCTCTGTGGACAAGCTGTAGGGATTTTTTTATTTTTTCCATTCTCTTGTTTCTTGGCATTGCAGTAGCCGATTATTTTTAAAGGGTTCTGGTTCGCAATATGGAATTGATCTAATGCTAGCTTCAACCACAAAGCGTGGGATTTTACAATCTGCCTAGGGAATCTGAGCACCCAGTTCTCTTTAATTTTAACAAGCGCTGTTGATCAGATTCCCGTGGCAGTTTTGGAAGAGTCAGCCACAATTTCTAAGCCTCTCTGAACTAACACGCTTTAGAAAGTACAGATAATGTACCAGCAGTCATGTAGATCAGATAAACTCTAACTGTTAGGGGTAACTAACCTTTTTTTACAAACAAAGTATAGATCATTTAAATATAAATTAATTTTTTTTTTTCCCAAAGCTTTGAGCGGTTGCCACAGAGGCAATGCGTGCAGCACCAGGCAGTTGTGAGGTTATACACCTCGCTTTCTGGGCACATACCCATCTTAAGATATGGACAGCTAAAGCTTTTTAGTGCCATTTAGTGTGTTCGAGTGCTATCTGAAATGAGGAGTACACCTTTTCTCAACACATATGCTGAGTAACATTTTTTTCCTGCTGCAGGGAAGAGCTTCACGCTGACTATCACGGTCTTCACAAATCCGCCGCAAGTAGCCACATACCACAGAGCCATCAAGATAACAGTGGACGGACCTCGCGAACCCAGAAGTAAGTGAGCTAATGACAGCATTTGCAGGCCAAGTTGATGGTTTAGTATAGGGGTTCATCACCAGCCTCATGAAACGCAGCAGTACGCAATGCATGTGGAGCGGTGGGTATGTTTTAAGACGAGGCTGTCCTATGAATGGTTTTAATTATGCCTTCCCAAAGCCTTATTTTTCACGGGTGTCCAGCCGATCTAGAATATGACTTGCATTGCATTTCTAAAGTATCTACGCAGGGATGACTTGGATCATACCCAAAAGCTGACAGAAGGGATGCTGGTAAAAGGTGGGCAGCGTATACATTGTGCATCATTTCTTGCTAGTCTTGCCTTTCAGATGTTAAGAGGATTTTAAAGCATTGGAAACCAATATGACATTGATCTAACTTTTCAAGGCCAGCCACCCTGCAAAAAAACAAACAAATGCCTGAGAGAGGAGACCTGGTTGCTGCCTTGTGGAGTTCACTGTATCTCATGCTGTCGTATAGCTTAGAAGCACCCATTTTCACAGGCTGACAATCTTTCCTCCTTTTTTTTTTCCCCTTTCTTTTTTTTAAGAATTAAATACAAGAAGGAGATGAATGGTTTACTATCTCCAGGGGAATACCCGCACCTTTGACACAGGCGGTTGTTTTGTCCGGGAGGTGAGGGCAGGCGGTTTTGTCTGCGGGGTGAAGTGAGGGTGGAGCAGATCCGCAGGTACAGACGCTTCCGCAGCACATGCGCTGCCTCTTACCAGAGGCAATCGTTAACCTCAGCCACTAGCCCGAATGGGGCATTTTCATATTTTGATCAAAATGCCCTGATGGAAATTGAGGTTTGTGGTTAGTTTCTCACACTCCTCCCGCACGCTTGGCACAAGTTCTGGCTTTTGCTTAAGTGGAATCGTGCCGGGAGAAGAGAGCAGCAGGGTTCAAACACCCACTGGAGAATGAGACTCGCAGCTCGGGATTGCTTAACTGAGGGGGGCGAAGAAAAAAAAGGTTTGAAATTTCAACTAAAATAGCTTAGAAAACTCATGTCTTGCCTGTGCGTTTTCTGCTCGAGCCTTCATTTGTTTGAGTTGTACCATGATGCTGCATGCATTTAGTGGTGACCTATATTTTTTGGATTTGAGGCCAGACTTTAAAAGAAATACTGCTGTTGGCGTAAGGCTTCTTATTTAGTTTGGGTCGCTTTTTTTTTTGTTTTGAAAATTGTGGTTAAATTGTCCCTGAAAAATACCCCCCGTGAACCAGGCAGCTGTGCTCATAAAAAAGGTATTTGTATATGCAAGTTCCAGATTTGCATATGTGATTACCTGGGCATGTTCATAGTTTGCAGACAACAAATAAGCTTTAGTTTTTTGAATATGAGTCTGCTAGAACAGTAAGAAACAAAATCATCCTGCAGGCATACCTACTGTTTTAAATCAATTCTTCAGTTGGTATAATAGTTAATATTTAATAAGAGTCTACATTTTAAAAAGGAAGTAGGGATATAATACACACTGAAGCGACATACGTATCTTCACGACTCCAATGGATGTGAAAGCTTCCTTGTAAATAATTTCACTTTGTCCTAGGCAAATCAGCTGCATAGTGGAGGAGGCTTTATGCGTGGCATGAGAAGAGGTCAGACTCCCCCCTCGGTAGGAACGCACAGCTCCCTGTATCACTAAGTCATTCGTGACACAGCGTAGAAGGGATTATGCTCCTTTCATTTCTAAGTGGGCTGCAAAGTCCTTCGGTTTGACTTCTCACCAAGGGTTTCTGAATCGCAGCGGCTGTTGCGATCAGTCTGGTCTCTCCTCTCTGTACGTTTGACTGAGACACGGGTTGGCCTGAAGAGACACACCACGGGCTGTGAAGGAAAAAAGAAGTGGTACCCAGTGCGTTCTCCATTCTGAGACAGTGCTGGTGGGTTTGGGCTATATGCTTATTTTTCTATACTCTCGCTCGGTGAGTGTATCCTATTTTGCTTTGCTTCAATTAGATCAGTTACATGTGTAGCCTGTACAAAAACAGATTGCAGGGCTGTTACCTGCACAAACTCACATACAAGATTTGTGGTTAGACATATCAAAACATGCATGCTGTGTACTGAAGGGATTTAAAATTATATCAGCCTTCTAGTATTGAGACTAGAATCAAAATAAAAACTGCCAGATTAGTGTTTCTAGTCTCAGTAATCGATATTTGGGAACATTCATGCTTACAGATCCATCACTCGCTTGCTTGAGCTAAAGGAATTAGAAGAATACTGAGATGTATTTTCTAAGATGTCCCGATTCAAAAGAAATCTGTAGAAGACAGTAATGGGAACAAAATTAGATACTGCTGTCTTACAGATATCTAGAAAAAACATGCTGAAGTCCAAAACCAAATGCAGCAACAGCTTTTGATTCATTTAATTTATGTTTATAATGGTTCTCAGACAGTCTGAATTCTAGTGAGTGCCTGCATTCTCTGTGAAAAATGCTGGAAGGTAAGGGGGCATTTCTGAGGATGGAGGGCATCTGAGACAAAAGTCAGAACTTCATACCAGGACGATTTTCAGTGAAATTTACAGGACATAGAAATACCATTTTTTTTAAACCTTTAAGATTGATTAAGTTAAGAAATAACAGAAACATTTTCTTTTGTCTTCAGAAAATGTCAGATCAAGAGCAGTTTCTGAGCCAGAATTAGACGGGTTCTCAAAGTGCTTTTTTTAATGCAAAAGCACAGCCTCTTCAACCAGGCATGCTTGGGGAAAAAGCTTCAAAAAGCAATACAAAGCAGGATTTGAAAGCATTTATGGAAAACAGAAAGATACTCAAACCAAGGGCTCCAAAAGCAAATATGCAAAGGACAGACTTTTTGGCTCACTGGGATGTGTGGAGATGTCATGATAGGTGCCGATAACACGGTGTGTATTATCACGTGTGCCACCTTCGCTCTGCACAAAGGCCTGCAGACTTTGGGTTCTTGCACATCCCATTGTACATTTGGTCATGGTTATTGTGATGGCTAGGTCTTTTCCTAGCAGCATATTTGCCTATGTAATTACTGGATTTGCATTTACAACTATGATAACTACTCGCGCACAGGACTTACACCATTGTCCTTTTTTTTGCCGTTGAATTCCTGGCTGTCCCTACCCATGCGATACTTCTCATCAAATTGTCGTGGCTTGTAAAGACCGCCAAGCTACTTAAGAATCTGTCTCTTCCTCCACTGCTTTCATTATGTATTTTTAAAATCTCTTTTGAACTTAGCATTTTCATTCTCCAGCTCTGAATAAATGCTTATTTTCAAAATTTTTTATAAAAAGAAATAATACTGCACTGTCAGGGAGAAGGGCAAGATGACCTAACCCATCGTTTTCTTCTCCAACTTCTATGATTCTATGATTCATAAAGCAATTTGTGTTTTTATGAGCTAAATCCATGGGGAAAATCATTAGCAGTAACCAGATCAAGAGTAGTGCTCCTGATGAAAATACTTTTGGTTAGGAAACTTGGTAGAAATAGTATGACTCTTAAATTAAATATTTCCCTTAGGCCGTTTGACCTACTGTTTATGTCTGTTGAAAAATTAGGTTTTCTTCTTTTGACTGCTTCTTTCTGTTTTTCTCATTGAATTGTTTTAACCTACATAGCTCTGAAAAATTCACTAATGGAGCAGGTGCCTGAAAATGGCGCAAAATGAAAAGGCTACATAGATTTAACTCCAGTGGGCCTGAAATGTCCAAGGTTCAGCTGGGCATTAAATGTGATTATCCCATGTTGGATATGTGGTTTTCCCAAATACTTTTTTGGCATCCTTATATCAAAGGGCAGGATGCTGAGGAGCGGAGAGAGAGAGAATAATATTGCTGAGCAGGATTTGAGAAGGCACATAAAGAGCTGCTGGCCCAAGAAGCGCCTTTTTAGGAATGGAAATTTTCTTCTGCAAAGCTAGCTGGGGGCAGGGTGGATGCATCTTTGGTCAACCACAGTTAAGGGCACCCTCAGACCCTGATCTGAAGAGATCTCATCTCACTTGTAAGGTTCAACGAAAGACCATGGCCTGTAGCTATCCTGAAGGAAATCTTCAAATGTCCCCTTGCTCGGCCTGAGGTCTTTCTTAGGGAATCCCCAAGGGCTGGTGGTGGTAAGTGCACCTGGTCTGCTTATCCTTTCCCCTGCCCCATCCAACCTTTGCCCACAGACCTTGGAATCCCAGAGCAGCTTCTGGGAGGAGAGTTGACAGAGCCTGCGAGGGGCTAGCATCACCCATCCTGTGGCAGAAGCGAGGAAGACTCTGCATGTCAGGCTGGGGAGGGATGATTCCTCTGAGGGTTTCACATCACTTCCACCTTCAGACTTTCATGCAAGGAAAAGCCAAACCATTCCTCAAAAACCTTTTTCATCTCAGTGAGTTGAAATAATATTACATGCCTTAATTTCTTGCTTGCTTTCTGCTGCAAATGCCTCCAACTGTTGGAAACTGAGACTAACATGTACCAACGAACAATTTAGAAAACATGAAAAAATGAATCATCATGTCATTGCAATAAACCCACCATAAAAATTTCAGTCATGGCTTATCAGATCCTTCCATTCACCTGGAGACTTACAGTGCCTAAAGGTTACCTAGCAGAAAACAGGTAGAGGAAAAGGTGGTGCTTACAAGTTGATTGTCCATATAACAGAAATGCAACTGGGACTCTTTCTTCCTTTGCTACCACTAGCTGTGTGCTTTGCAGCACACCACCCTCTCAGTATCACAACCCAACTTTGCTAATAGCTTTTTAAAAAATCTTGGCTAAGGTACTTGCCCCCGAGAGCTTCCAACCTAAATACACCATGTAGACAGAAGAAAGGGATGGGCTGCAAGAAAAGCCGACGGTTGCGCTGTGCTGGGTCTGTGCCTGTGTGTTTGTGTCCCCCCGTCCTATTGTCTGGGTAACACTGATGTGGGTGGACTAGTGCTTAAATTATGGGTGTGCTCTGGGGACATTTGTAGTTGGCTTGTGCAATGGTTATGTGCAAGCGTGCGGCAGCTGGGGGAAGTTACAAAACATGGCTAGCTCAAAGTCACACAATGTGACGATGTGTTGCTGCCTCTAAATGGGTACGGCTAGGTAGGGGATTGCTGTTGGTTTCCTTTCTCTGTGTGCGTGTCATCAAAGGATGGACAAAGAAGAGCAACTGAATCCATTTAGATAAAAAAAAAGCGGTGTATTATTGGAAGGAAACGCTTGCAGACTGAAGGAGCTGTTTCTGAACAGGCAGGACAGTCCTAGCAGCCCCCTGGCAGCCAGACCAGCTCCGCAGTCCCCCGGAGTCCCCTGGAGCAGCAAGGGAACAACAGCCTAAAATGTATGTCCTGCGGCTGGGCACGTCTCCCCCCGCTGTGAAAGCTGTGCATGCCACCAGCCCATTTTTCATAATGAAAGTACACAAAGAGCGAAACAGCAGAGAGCAGTTTGTGCCTTTGTGACTTGTGTTTTCTGAAGAAAAGTGAAGAGTGAGGGGGAAATCGGCCTGTTTCCATCATGCATGCACTTTCACACAACCACCCTGAATTACTCCAGTGAGACAGCACTGGGCCTTCTGGCTTAGCACAGGACCGTATAGCACAGGAGCATCACATAGCACAGGACCCCCTGACACTGGATGTTAAAAGTTTGGCTGCAGAGCAGGACCAGAGGTCGCACGTCTGGGTGCTGTCACCTCTGCAGAGCATCCACAGGTACCTCCGCAGCTCTCGGGTCCCTCATGTCCCAGAAAGACCTCTCTATGCCCCACATCCTGGCTGCTTGGCAAGCCCCTTCTCCTCCACGAGGGGATGGCGGAGGAGCCCCCTCAGGGCAGGGGCAGCTCTGGGCTGGGGTTGCCCCCTCGCCACGGCTGGCAGGGCTAGCAGAGCACCAGCCTGTTGTCTGAGGTCTCAAAGTCCCCTCTCCACCCTGGGGCGGGGGGGGCGTTCACTGGCAGCAGGAACCTGAAGCAAAGCCCATGCTCTCAAGCAGTCAGTTTCAGACTGGAAATCATACAGCCGTACCAGCAGGCACGCTACCCATGAGCTGAAAAGACCAGTAAAAGCAACGTGTAGCTGCTGTAACTACCACGGCACAAAGATCCCTCGGTGCGGGCAAGGTCCAGGCAAGACCTGCCTGGTATGGACTTTAACTACTACTGCTACCCACAGCTCCTAAAAGCAGTGCTGATTGTTCTCCATCAGATGTGCAAAGGATTATGAGATTTATACGAATGCTTGGCACTCCCTGGCATAACAGTGATAGAGAGGATCCTTTTTGTCCTACTCAATAGGTAGGACCTCAATAGGTTTTTAATACGACCATCCTTGAGGTTTCATGGTGCAGATGCCTCTTTTCCATATGGGAGAGATGGAACAGGATTTTTTTCCCTGGCATTTATCAGTCTCACTGCTGAGTCAGTTAGGAGAGTTGATGTTGGGTGATGTGAGGCAGGGAATTTATCATTTTAGTTCAATAGAATTGTCAAATGTGTGCAATATGAAATCTTGTGTCAAGGCTGCTTTTCTGGGAGTGTGGTAGCTCATATATATTTGCTCGCCTAGTTATCTGTCTGGTTTTTTTTAAAGATACACAGAAGTGTTGACAGCATAAGCTCCTTCCTTGCATAAAGCAGGTAAACAGGAAACCAGAGTTGCTGCGGTGTGGGCTAGGAACGGTGCTAGGACTGGCCCAGTCCTATAGAAATCATTTCAACTCCTTTTTTGAGTCACTTAATCCCACACAGCTCTTTTTCCCCCACCTTGAATTAGTAAGATTTTAAATTGAGAACAGGTAGGTAGTTATTTTTCACTTTTTTCACTTTTTTCGCCTTTGTCAACCTTTTTTTTTTTGCACTTAATATTCATTATTTTATTGCCTAGTGGTTGAACAGCTACTAAGACTGTGGTGAATATTTTTAAGTGTTTACCTATATTTGCATGGTGGGATTTTCAAGGGCTGTACAGCCTCGGTCCAGCTCTCCTGAAATTAGTGGTCAAGTACTCTGTAACTGTGACAAAAGCAGAATTAGGTGAATATATATTACTTCTGAAAATGCTTCCTAAGCATTCAGTAGGTCTGACTTTCTCCTGTCAACTGCACTTACCTACAAAGGATGTGTAGCTGTTAAGATGGGTGAATAAGTCTTTGCGGGGGTGGGGGGAGCATTTTCCATAGAAATATGAAAAAAGACTGCATAGATGCCACTTGTATTTTGTGTGTGTGTGTGTGTGTGTGTGTGTGTGTGTGTGTATGTAAAGTAAAGCATTAACATGCAGCACCCTGGCAAGCAGGTTGGCCGTAGGGGATGTGACTATACGCTGGTGCCCACTGAAGACCCTAGTTCACTGACATGCCAAGTATCTTTCCAGTGAAGTTAGTTGGTGGTGCTCCAAATCAAAGATTTCTGAGTCTGGTCATTCATCCATCATGTTTCTTTAGCAAGGACGGATTTTCGAATGGCAGTCATTAAACATGAGTGAACGAAAGGTTTGCAGTGGCTGCTGGGGCTTTGCATGAGCTGGGGAAGGATGGACTTGTAGCTCAACCCCCATGTTGCACCTGCCTAACTGTGGTTTTAAGGGTGTCCTCCTAGAGGGAGGTTAGCTAGCAAAGCCGGGCTGTTGGAGCATCCGTCAGCAATCCTGCTGTCCCCTCCAGGGTTCACCACCGAATACCTACTGCAATGCTGGCAGATGAGAAAGTTTCCTGCAGGGATGGGTTGGAGGGCAGCAGGACCCGATTGCACACAACCTCTGCAACCCACTTCCTTCACCCTGCTCTCTGCAGGAGGTGGGAGAGAGGGCATTTTCTTCTCCGGCTCCTAAAGGGACTGGGTGATGGGGGAGGGAAACTCACCATGCCTGGAGTGGTCAGACACTCCCGTTTGCCAAACAAGCTTTTGGCAGTGCTGGGCCTCTTCCGAAGCCTGTGTTTTTGAGGAGTTGCCTTGCAGATGGGTTTACCAAAACAACACGTGTCTAAGAGACAGGCTGGATGAAGCTGTGTGGCACTTTCAGTGAACAGCCCTGTTTTCTTCTTGGAGTATAACTGGAAGGGGTGAAAATCCGTCTGCGCTGCAGTCCCCTCCCAGCTTCGTCTGCCCTGGATTATCAGAAGGTGCAGCAGTTTCCTCCTCGCAGGGCCATAAGAAAACACTGCAGGCTTTTGCTTCACCCTCTGTCACCCGTTGTGAAGAATGCAAAAAGGACTTTTGCTCTGCCTCTCCATTTGTGCCCTTGCTCTTTGCTCATCCGCTGCAACTGGGAATTGTAATGAGTAAATGCACTTTCTATTAGTGTTAATGGTAAAGCTTGGTCAAACTGTTCCTGTGTCAGTGCTGCATGGGTTTGCGCGAAGCGTGAGGGAGAGCAATGGTTGGGAGAAGCCATCTCGACTCTTCTTCTGAATCGTAGAAGAGTTGCCTGTTGCATGAGAGCATGATGGGCTTGTTAATACCTGAAACACATCTTAAAGAGAGGGAAAGATGGAAACATCTTCCTTGCCTTCTATAATCGTGGAACAGACAAGGAACTGCCTGTACAAATGTGGGGAGACACAAGAAAGAATTTAACCTGCCACAAATGAAAAGTTTATATATTTTTAATTTTTTTTCATAGCACCCAACCTTTATTCTTCCCTTGCAGAGTGTTGTAGTTTGAGTCCATTAAGCACGACATGCACCAGGCCATCTTCTCAAGGCTGACCAGTCCAGAAAAGCCAGGCTGTGTCACAACCTGAGCACATAAAGCTGCAGAAAAATTTAGGCGACAGTGTTGATTTAATTATTAAGGATTCTGTTTGTCTGAGTCTGTTTGCCTCTCCTACCTACACCCTGCATTACGGGCTGTTCTTCATTACCTGCTCTACCTATCTTCGCAATCTAGCCGCAAACAGTTTTGGTTGACCACACCACTTCCCTCTTGAAAGTTAATACTGTTTGACTCATTCTGTACTGCTAACACCAAGCCAAAGAAAACAAGCCAAAGAATAACCTGCTTGTATGCAGTTTGGAAACTTCTCAGAGGCCCTGCTTTCAAAATGCTATACAGTAGCTTACTATATCTCTCTGCAGCTGCAAAGAAAATGAGGAAAGCAAAAAATGGTTCAAGAACCTAAAATAAAGACTAGGCAAAACCACATGAAATTTATGAGCTTTCAGTGAACTGCAGTCCTGTGTAGGCACAATGGAGCATTAGTACAGAGGAGGGACTGCTTAGTAACCTGCAGACTAAAATATCCAAACTCCTTTCTTTGGAAAAACAGGTATTTTCAGCTATTGTGTGGAAACACCAGTCACCAGTCTTGGTAAAAGCAAAGGTCTTTAGTTCAAGGGAAGCGCGTAGCCTGTCTATATAGTTTTTTGGGACAGAAGCAAAGTTTTTTACAGGTCATCAAAGTCTGAATGGTCAGTATCCATGGGGAGTAAATTTACTTTTGTGTTGCCAAATTCCCCTGGCTTACATAAACAGTGAGCCACAGGACTTGACCTTTAAGTTGCAGGTCCCTTGTTCAACTCTGTCTGAGGCTGAATGATGGAGACCTTTTACTGTCTAGAGATATTTCGGTGGACTGATGAAATGGGTTTCTGCCTAAGCTATTTCTCTGACCCACAATGCCGTGATGTTTGTGCAACGCACTTTCCCATTTGTTTGTCCTCTCAGAAGCACTGCAAAGGTGGTAAATGCCATCGTCCCTTGCTTTCCCCACTCAGGCTGAGGGAGGAGATCCAGATTCATTCCACCTAAGCTTACGCATTTGATTAAGGTACCTGAATTAGGAACCTGGTCCCCTGTATTCAGCAGAGAGACAACCTTCTCCCGAGGGCTGCTCAAATGGCAGCTCAGTCCTTGCTGCCTGAGCCTTGTGTTTCTGCAGCTTTTCTTTGGACAGAGGTGTCTTTTCGTGCCTGTATTTTTCTTGGTTGCTTGCTGAGCTGTTGGTTGGCTGGTCGTGCCTCATTCTGCACCTACTCTCTCATACATATCTTCAACGATGATGTCTCAGCCCATGGCTGGAGGGTATTCTTATGGCGGTTTGTACGTGTGGGAAGATGCAAACTCTAAAGAAACAAAAGAGGCTTTTGGCAATGCGATGCTTAAGTTGGGAGTCATTC
The DNA here is from genome assembly GCA_008921705.1 of Burhinus oedicnemus. Classification (NCBI taxonomy): domain Eukaryota; kingdom Metazoa; phylum Chordata; class Aves; order Charadriiformes; family Burhinidae; genus Burhinus; species Burhinus oedicnemus. Next base: position 815,593 of record VFFE01006702.1, read on the forward strand.
AAACTTTGTCAAGGAGTCAGGATTTTTAAAGTATATACATTGACATGGGGGAAGGGGAAAAGAAAGCGAAGGGTATAATTTTGCAGACTAATTTAACTTTCATGAACAACTTCTTCCCTCCAAACTCCTAGCGCTCAGTTCCCTTACTTTTACTTCACTGCAATTACCTAATTCCTGGGGTGAACCCACAGAATAATTCCACTTCCATGACAGAAATAGAGGACACATATATGTCAGATTCATCAGAAGTTTTGGTGGATCCATGGCAAGCAAAATAATTGTGTTTTAAGTACAAATATGTTTGTGCATTGCTATTTGTCAGTACAGCACAGGCCTCACCAGCAGAGCTGGGGGGAGAGGAAGCATATTTCCTGCCTTGCAGAAATTGTCAAGATTGCTTTTTCTGGCTGAGGTACCTCAGGGTAGACGTGAGGCTTTTCATATGTTCATCAGGAGGCAGAGAGAGAGCTGGAGGGACCCAGCCAGGAGGAGCCTGCAGTCTCACAGTCAGCACGCTGGCTGGAGAAAAGGAGACCAGCAGCCTCCACTTGTCCTTTTTCCTGGGGACATTCCCCGCTGGAACTCTCCCGACGCAGCTGGATAATGAATCAGTGATGAAAAGGGCTCTCAGCCTGCAATTAGGACACTTACCTGGAAAATAGGAAACCAAAGGGTTTTTTCTAGTATAGACCAGGCAAGAGGGGCTTGATCTGGACTCTCCTGCCCACTCTCGTTTGTTCCGGGGCAGGACTCTCTCTCATGGCAAATTTTGCTCTACCTATAGCGTCCATTTGTGTGGGTTTTTTTTTTCAAAAAGCAGTGTTTTAAAAAAGAAGAGGTGAGAAAAAAAATATTGCCAAAATATTGTTTAACTACTGTTAAAACACGTAGGAAAAAGAATGCACCAGCTTCTCAGGATGCCTGTCGTTGCAGTAGGGCGACTAACCCCGCAACGGAGGTGCAAGAAGCTACCTGGGGTTTCCCCCAGGCTAAGTGGGGAGTTACTGGAGAGCAGGGAACCTGCCATGTAAATCTGTCTTCACCTTCTTGGTATCAGTGGACACTTGTTCAACACACAGCCAAATCAGATGACCTGGTGGAAAAATTAAATGCTCAGCAAAGGATCATACCTGAAGCTGGCTGCAGGTACTTGGAATAACAAGCAGGTTTTTCCACAGAGACACAGAAAGGGTGAGGTTTGCCAGGGAGCTGATAGGAGAATTGCACCTGGAAGGGCTTCCCAGTGTCAGTCTGTCCGTGCTTGCTGTTGCTTGGCATTCTGCTTCTGAAGGGCGGCTGGATGTCAGCCTGGCCATCAAGTCGTGTAACATCCAGCCTCATTCACATGTTTCCCAGCACCTCGTGCCTACGGTCAGGTCGGGTCTGATGACGAACACTGATTCTGCTGGTAATTACAGACACAGCACGAATAATATCCTGTCTACCATGATGTTCCTTCTGTCTGGAAAGAAGGCTGGCATTGTACAGTGCTTAAGAAAAACAGCAAAAAATATAATTGCTGATGAGTCTACTCGAAGCTCTGACTACCATCACCATTATTTTTCCTCACCACAGCAATAATATTTTTAACTGAGCAAAGAGAAAATATCCTACAGTGTGCCCAATTCCTTTTTTAGGACCTTTTTACATTTTATTTTTAACACTGTACAAGAGGTTGGTGAGCTCTGACGCTGTCCCGTACTGGTCCTTCTAATGCCTGAGTGCAGTATAAGTCTTTTCCAAGTGATGGAGGCTCAAGAGGAAACCACTTTGCAGATTGTTTTTCTTTTCAAGTGTGATTTCCTAGAGCCCCATGGGCTGGTGTGTAACAATGGTTAGTGCCTTACACTAAGCATGTGCACACATCTCTGCCGGATCAGGTCAGGTCTGTTTGAAACCACAGCAAATGGTGTCCTGGAAAAGTTATACTGCTTGCTCTTTCTGTGCAGACAGGAAATCAGGGAAGAAGAGCGTGCAAAGTATTTTATATCTGGGATATCTGGCACATAGAAAAATATTACTGGTTTATGCACTTAAGGCACTATTTCTATTGTTAGCAAAATAAAAATGCTTTTTTGCAAGCAGGAGAGCTGATTTTCAAGCATTTGCATTTCCCAGCTTGGTAGTCATATAGAAGCACTATACTTAATTCACTTTTGTTTGCAAGAATATATCATTCTTTGCACTAAAGATAGTGTGCTCACTTCCTAGAATAATGTGAAAGAGTGTATTTTCTTCTCATCCTTCACTATGTACAAAATAATTGGATTTATTTTAGCTCCATGGCACAAAACAATGTTTACCACTTTATTAACTGGGCACAATGAAACATGGCTTATTTTCTACCCCACTAGAGCTGGAGCCAAACCAAAGCCCTGAACACAAACAGCCCTGAGAAGAGGAGATGCTTGGATCAAGGTCCAACGTGGTTCCAAAGCAGCCAGCTTTCATTAAACCAAAGTGTCGGGTCTCCTCAGTCACTCCCTATTTCGACAAAGTCTGGCCAGATGCTGTATTTTCCTGTGTATAATTCACTTTCTGGGTATGAAAAGTTTCCATTTCCACTTGGGAAAAGCGGGGGAGCAGAGGAGAGGAGAGAGGGGAGGTATTCTGCTCCCCTTGGGGAGAAAGAGCTCCCCTTTATTAAACTCCCCTTATACTATCTCCACGCAAGTACAACCTGCTGATTTGGAGCAGCAAACTTGTGGATAATACACACGAGAACCTGTGGCATTTCTGCTCAGCTCTGCCTCTGGCCGGGATGCTCAGCAGCCGTGAGCCAGCAAGTCTCCGTCAGACACCCGGTGCCCCAAGCCCAAACCTTTTGCAGGCGCTAGCACCAGCTCCAGATAGTCGGATTTGTGAGTGAGTGAGAGCAAGTGACAGAAGAGCGTACTCATCCTGTGACTTAAAAGAGAAAAAAATGTCCATTATTCCATTCCAGCAGTGTTTACTTGTGAAACAGTCCTGGGTATGCACAGGAATTTCGGTAGTTTCAGCTGGCAGAATGAGAGTAGCGGTGCCTTTCCTTAGCCTCTGTTTTACCTGCTTCTCCCCCTCTGAACCTGAAAGGCATCTAGTGACACTTTTAAAAACTAATTTAAAAGGAAGGTAATGGGAGACCTGTTTCTTTTTCTGCACCTGGAGGCAGCCCGGAGCGCTGCTGTTGTCTCCGTGGGGCCGGCCGCGGTGTGAAACCTGGACCGAGCAACTATTCCCAACGGGTGCCCGATGTGCACAAAACCGGGGGCTGCCAGGGCACTTTGTTCTTGTTTCTGCATCCACAGCCCCAACCAGATGGCCGCGGGCCAAGCTGAGTGCTCCACAGTCTGTTAAAGTCTATAAAACTGCATTTCCCTCCCATTAAGAGGGAAAGTACTTTCATGTTGCATTGCTGTAAAAGTATCGGAAAAGCTAATGTTTTCTCTGCCCTCTTTGCTTAATATTCTGCATAAAAAAAATCTGCCTGACCTCACTGAGACAGTATTTGAAAGGGACAAGGGAGAAAAAAAAAAATGTCCAAAAGTCCCCAAATCCTGCGGTTAAGCCAAGCAGGCTGGCTGTCCTGTTTATCCCAGTGTCTCAAACGCTGACCTGCAACCCAAGGGGAAAAAAAAATGCTGCCCTTTTCTTTCCTCTGCTAATACCTGTGAACTGATGCTTGACATAAAGTATGAGGACGTGGGGAGGGAAAGAGGACAGCGGTGCCGTCTCGTGGCAAGTCGTCTCTCTCTGTGAGCTCTGGGCCACGGTCTCCTTCATTCAACAGCTGGATGTTTGATTGACTTCCGTAAAGTCCCATCTGACTTGCAAAAGTTTCGTGGCAGATCCTCGTGGCCAAACGGCTGGCTCAGCAGAGCCACACCAGTTTCCAAGTGCCTTCCTGATGCTCTTTTTCATCCTGCATCACGCTGCTCTCCTGGAAAGGGGAAGCCTGGGCTTGTGGTCACCATGCTGAGCGTCTGCCACAGGGTCACTGCCTGACCATGGGCAAGTCACCTCATTTCTCTGTCATTCAGTTTTCCACCTATAAAAGGGGGATAATAATAGTCCTGGGCTTTACAGGGGTGAACTGAGGATAACTTGCCTGCTCTTTAAGCAAGGTGTTTAGAGGGGAAGTTCAAAGTAAAGCTAATAAACACAAAAATATAAGTCACCCTAGCAAAGCTCTGCCTGTGCATTTATAGTGGCTTGGGAAAATCGTTTATATTTGTTACATTTTTCTGACACAGTTCTTTACCTTCCTGCTGGAGACCTTCATGCAAAACAGGTTCTGTGCTGCTGCCGGTAGCAGTCAGCAAGGGAGAAAAGCTGAAACAGCTCTTCTGACGGGAGGAGGGGGAAAGAGCCACTTTTGGAGTTACCTCTTGAAGTGGCAATTGCCCGACGTCGTTTCTAGGTAGTCCCCACCAAAAATTACAACGTATGGATGAAAACAACAGCAGAGTTCCTCTCGGAAGGAACCGGCTGGCCCTGGTCTTTCCTCCCCGAACGCATTGACACGAGTGGGACGTCCACAAGCCCAAGGGACGAGACAGATCTCGGGTTCAGCGGGATAATCTGGCGCAGCGCAGGGCTGCGAGGGGAGGGGGTCCAGGGGTTTTGCTTGGCGCAGGCACGGTGGAGACATGCAGAGATGCTCCCGTCAGCTCGGGGGGAGCTGCCCTGGGAAGGGGGTGCCCCGCGGTGACCTCGGCAGGATGCTGTGCCTGGGTCGGTTTGCCCTGCCGGCTGGGTTGTGTCTGCCCTGCCCGCCACCACGTGCCAGCTCGACACAAATTCAGTGCCTGAGCGAGATTCAGAGGGGAAAGTTAATTCTTGCCTCGCCGGCCTTGACGCAGCCCTTGTCCCGTGGGCTGCAGAGGCACCGGTCGCCTCCCTGCGAGGCTGCTAGCACGCCGGCTTGCGCTGCCGGGCCGCTTGGGCTCGTGCCAAGCAGGCAAAGCTCCGGATGCCGGGAGGGCAGCACCGGGGAGGCAGGAGGAGAAAGCAGGGTAGCAGGAGGTCAAACTTGGCATCGGTGCGCTCACTTAAAAGCAGAAGATGTCTGAGTGGAATTTGAAATTAGGCATAAGTTGCACTGGGGGGATGGATTTGGAAGGACCTGGCTCTTGGCTCCGCAAGCCCTAGGTTCAGCCTGCTGAAGCTTAAAATAATCCAAATGTATGAGGTATTTTACACATCTTGTATGACTCCGCGTGTTTGCATTCAAGTCCAGTGTTAGAAGCCCAAGGCTTGAGGCAGCGTCCAGCTTTGCACCGCTGACAAATGAAGCATTTGCTCTTGACCAGCCAGAATGTCAGATAAAAGTCTTTTTCATCTTTCTTCTCTTCTCTTCTCCCCTCCTTTTTTTTTTTTTTTTTGGGAAGCCTTAATGGGACTCTTTAATGGTGAAACTGCTACTATATAATATGTCTTTTTATATTTTAATTTTTTTCCCCCCTCTTGGGATAATTTACAGCACAGTGTGGAATCTGAGACAGTTCAAGCTGTGCCAAAGGGCCTGGCAACAGGAAGAAACGCCGAGCCACTGCGATTTGGAACCATAATACAAGTTATAAAATTTAATTTTAGAAATGCAGCTACTGGGAACTGCTTTTAAATGCACATTTTCCTTTCAGTGCATAAAATGGTCCTGTGTCTTGATTGAGCTGTTAGGGTGGCTTGAAAGAGTGCTCTGTAGAGTAAGGGGCATACAGAGCTCTTCAGAGATCTTTTGCTGCTTATTCACTGATACTCAAAATTGGAAGCTGGATGTTTGTGAATGTTTATGTATTAAATACTACAGGGATGTGTGGAATAGGGCACGGTGGATTATTTTCAGGAGGTTTGTGCCAGTCTATTTCACTGCTGTAGCTGTGAGTTGAGAGAGAACTCACCATTGGAACAGCAGTGGCCACCTCCTTGCAGGCAGAATGGAGATGCAAAAAAAGCTGCAGAAGGCAACTCTTCATGACAAGAAAATGAAAACTGGGAGCAGATAGACAGCAAACTATGGTGTTCAGCAGAAACCAAGGATAATGTCACATTCTTCAAGGGAACAAGTAGGAAAAAAGATGTTTGACCTCTGGGCTAGAGATTTGACATGCATTCCCGTCAGGGTAACAGTGTCCTATGGGAAGAAGGGGAAGGGATAAGCCACAAAGGTTCATGAGGCAGCTGATTTCCTGAGACAAACGCAAAGTGCAGAAATGGGATTGGGTTTGGGGGAAAAGGAGGGACAATGACATCCACTGCTCTACAAGACGGTCCCCAAGCAGAAAGTAGGAAAATGACATTTTTGGAGCTGGGGATCCTACTCCATTGACTAAATACAGGTGGGGTCAGGGTATGTCCTCTTAGACTCATTGCAGTCAGTATCTTGCCCTCCATTTGGAGAGAGCGTCTTTGAAAAGACAACGTGTGTGCCAGAGGCGGTCTGCTTTTGGACTTTCTGCTGAAGGGCTGTTCTCGGTGATCTTTAAGAAGAAAAAGCCCTATTGGGAGATGGGGGAAAATTACAAAGGAAAGTTTTGATTCCACCTGGTTGGGAATGTGGCTGAACCATCCCATTTCAGACATTTCACCAAACACAAGTCTGCTAGGGAGGTTTCCATTTCAGCCCCAAAGCACAGTGTCAGCAGCCTTTCAGGATAAGATACCCCACCTTTGAAGGCTATCTCATAGGACTGGAAACCAATGGACGCAAAAGTGGTTTGCAAAGTGGTGGCAATAGGTTAGCTCTTAAGAGGGTGGAAGGAAGATTTAAAATTTGTGCTTTCGTCATGCCTACCGGAGAGAAAGTGCTCCAGCAGACGAGACGTCCCTCTTGTACGAGCTGTGTGTGGCCGTTGCGGTTACCGGTTGATGCACAAAGGATCCCAGAGCAGAGAGCAGCCGCGGGCAACAGTTACAAATGCATTACCTTGTTCCTTGCGTACCGCTCGCTGCTGCTAGCTAAGGCTTATCTTGAAATCAGTCCTGCCCGTGATGAGATACGTCTCTGACATTCCAGCCGAATCTGGACGTGCCCCAATGCTGGAGTGGAGCTGGGCCTTTCCAGCATCTTCCCCGTCCCCTCCAGCCCCTCAGAGCTGCAGCACCAGAGCTTCATGGGGACCATGCTCCAAGGGCTGCCCTGGGGAGTGCTGGACCCCCTAACTCCCGCGTGGCCATGGCCATGTCCGCTGTGCACTGGCCGATTCTGTAATGTCAGCATCTACTCTCTTATAGTTGGATGTCTGGTGGCACCTCATGTTTTGGAAGCTCCCAATGACACTAAGAGAGTCTTCATTACCCCACAGTTTCAATTCTGCCAGCTTCTGGTGTTTCTTTCCTATTTCCGTGTGTAAATCCATTGCTAAAGGATCCAAAAATGGGATTTGTTTGGGTTTTTTATTTTATAGCCCCATAGTACTTGTCTAATGACGGTACCTTGTGACAATCTGGGATTGCATTTTTGAGGAGTTATTCTAGTGCAGGTTTAGCACAGGGACCACTTGATGTTTCCTCCTTTTATGCATCCCTGCAGATAGTCCTCCTTTTAGAAACGCCTCCTCTCTCAGTGAGAGGTGTAACAAGGCACGGCCATTTTCAGTGGATCTGGTTCTTCAGAGGAGGCTATGTCTTGGGCTGTGCCACGATATGGTTACGATGCATGACTGTTTGTGTCTCCTGTGCTTGCAGAGAGGTGGTTTCAGTTTAATTTCAGATGGCCGCTAGCTGGTTAGGTACTTTGCCAGTGGATGAGGGGTAAAAAAAAAAAGAAAAAATTTTTTAAAAAGAAAAAAAGTCAACAGACCTCATGTATCAGTGAGATTTTCTGATCTTTTTCCCCCCCCTCCCACAATAGGACATCGTCAGAAAATAGATGAGCAGACAAAGCCCGGGAGCTTGTCCTTTTCAGAGCGCCTGAGTGAACTGGAGCAGTTGCGTCGTACGGCCATGAGGGTCAGCCCACACCACCCAGCCCCCACACCCAACCCACGAGCCTCCTTGAACCACACCACTGCTTTTAACCCTCAGCCTCAGAGTCAGATTCAGGGTAAGTACCTGAAATCCTCCCCCCGCTCACCCACCTCCACCCTGACAGCCTGCGGAGCACGGGGGCTCGCAGGCATTGCCCCTCTGTCCCTCCATCTCTTCTGGATTCTCCTTGGCCGCCTTTAACGAGAGAGAGCCTTTAACGAGCGAAAGCAGGGGCTTCCTGACGTATGTCTGTATTTCTAAAGACCTGACAGCTTTTAAGGGGTCCGTACTGTCCTGTCTTCCCGGTATCAGTACAGCTTCCGGTGTTAACCTCACCTGTGTTCAGAACAGTAATGTCTTGAAAGTCGTTGTTTCCTTGCAAAGATGCATTATGCCAGGCCTTTTTCCATGTGTAGGTGTATTTCCCAATGGATATTTATCAATTACATTGTGTGCTTGAATGAGAGAGAAATACTGTCAATGCCTTGCTTTGATCTTTCCCAGGAAGGCACTAGCAAAGAAAGCTTTGCAAAGTGCTTTGTCCCCTGAAGATGACCTCTTAGTGCTAAGACATGAACATGGGCAGGCTGGTTTGAGCGTGTTTCTGTAGCCGGTGGTTATCCAGTGGGTTTTATTTGAACAAAAATCTGCAAAACGGTGACTCAGGAGTGTGATTTCCTCTGAGGCTCAGGCTCGGATGATGCCAGTGAAACCAAGTCGTCTAACTTGAAATCTTATCTGCCACCGCTAGAGCCGAGTCTGTCCCTGCAAAAACCAACTCTGTCCCTAGGATCAGCTGGAACTCGGTGAGCAGTGAATCAGGTCACTAAACTGTCAGCTGATATGTGGTTTTACACAATGTGTATCAAAATGCAGATTCATAGTGAGATGCACGAAAAGGGAGGGTGCAGGACAGTATTAGTTTTAGTGAGCGCTGTTCCTAATGGAGCTTTCCTCTATTCTTCCAGCCAGATGAAATGGCCTTAGTCAAGGTTTTCTGCTGGGGTTTTGGGGGAAATGGTTACCGCGAATCAGAATAAAGGGTTTTTTTGGCATTTGTTTTTAAAACCAGGGTACTCTTCGTCACATACAGAAAAGGTTATGGCTTACCTAAGGCAAAGGCTTGTTACATCCTTTTATTCCCAGGTCTAGGAAGGTCTTTGGCTTAACGAAATCTACTGCAAATCTGCCATTGTCTTCGCTGTGAGCAGAAGCGGGCATTATTGAGAAACATGGGAGATAAATCAACACATTGTCACGTGCCGTACTGTAGACAGAGGCGGGCAAAAAGGCAGTTGGAAGAGTCACCCAGCTCCTTCCCTCCCTGGAGCCACGCCAGGTCAGCTCAGGAGAAGGATCCAGTCCTGCACCTCTCCCAGCGCCTGGCAGTCCCCTCACTTAGTTCTCTGATTGGCAGAGCAAACCACGTTGGGTTTCTCCTGCGCACAGCTCCATTCCTATAAAAGAAAACGCACATGTTATTATGGCTACTCAGCAGCCAGCAGCTACGTGGGTGGAGGTATCGGTCGCAGGCTTGCATTCTTCAGCTTCTTGGGAACACTATATGCTTAGCAGAGTATCGGGTTTAACGTCAAGTATCCCTCTTCCCTGGTTCCCTGTGAAAGTCCCTCGCTTGTACGACTTCAGAGCGATAGGCTTTTCACGCTCGGCCAGGGATTCAGCTGCTCTCTCCAGAAATAGTTTTAGTACGTTGCTCTGCTTTGCTATTTGCAAACAAGATTTTAATGCGTTTCACCTGCGGACGTAGCTCAGAAAATGATAGCAATCGAGCTGCTAACATTGCCTCATCAATACCCTCCTCTTCACCTCTCAGGCTGCTTTCTCCCAGTTCCCCTTTTCCTCTGCTCCAAAATGCGCACGTTATCCATTGAGCAACTTGTTGAGGCTTGCTGTTGCTATCAGCAAAATAAGCCCCAAACTGAATCCTCCCTCATTTAGGACTGTCTCTGCTGCAGACACCTTTTCATTTCTAGGGCTCGTCTTTTCAGGGTCACACTGTCACAGCAGGGAAAAAGGGCTCAGGTGGGAAGCAGCTCCAGCACCATCATTTTTTCCTCAGTGTTCAAAGGAAGATTGGGTTTTGGGCTGATGTCCTGTGTGACCTCTAGGGAGTCGGGATATTTTCATTTTTTAATTTTAATAAAAAGCGCTGCATTTCAGAGCGCAGACCCCCAAAACCGAAATACTTCTGACCTGCTCCATGGCATTACTATACCTATCTGCACATCCTTGCATCCTGAGACACTTCTATTGAAACCCTCTCACTGAAAAGGAGAGTGCTTTTTATATAGGCATAAAATAAGCCATAAACCCCCATACATTGCTAACTTCCAAGTAGTAGCATTAAACTTTGCTTTAACACACACCAGTATGAATCACAGGCTACTCCTCTGTTCATCCAAGTCCAATTATCTTTTTTTAAGAAAGAAAACTAACTCAAAATAGACATCTCAGACTAGTTCTTGGATTTAAAGGGGCAGGTTGCCATGCCGCTAAACCACTGTTTATTTGTTGAGGTTTTCATCTATAAAAGGATTGAGGTTAATTTTAACTTCCTATTTTACCAAGTCTTGAATTTGAGCATAAAGCTGCTTGTGTCATGGATACAAGTCCAAGCAAGTAAAGAGACCGTAAATTGCTATAATCGAGTTTTATGCTTCTTTCATATCACAAGGAGGGAGAAAGTACACCTGTTTGTTTAAAAGATCTGACCATGGCCAATTCACAGACCAAAGGGGAACAGAAGGGGAGAAAAAGCTTCCACCACATCACACATGGTTTAAGTTGAAAGATTACTTTGTGCCAGTACCAAGTGTATAATGTCAAAGGATTTGACCTACACGCACGGAGTAAGGAAATTCAGTTAAAGCTCCAAACCCAGCCAGCGCTTCAACCTTAACTCACCCCTTCCTTTGTATGGAGAGGAAAAGAAAATAGACAGAGCCATGCGAGCCATGCTGGGTTGTTGTTTAGGAAAGTTTAGGAAAGACGCTTGATGAGCATTTCAGTTTATAGATACAATAACTATGAATATATCTATCTCTATATTATGGTTGAGTTTCTTCTGACACCAGCCTGAACCAGATACCAAATACATGATTACTGATTTTACAGTGGTTAATGTTAACCAGAGTAGATAGATCTGTAATTCAAGAGTTTTACATAAATATGAATTTACATGGTTTCTTTACAGTATCATTTTTTTCAGGGCCAACAGAAACATTTTAAATGTGTAAGTCATCAGGCCAATAAGCTATTCTTTTGGAGGCATTAATGTTGAGTTAATAAATTGCATAAATAAATTTCTAACTAGTGGGGTTAGGAATATAATCCAAAACCAGGTGCAATTAAATAACTTCTATTTTTTTTTCCAAATTAGCCCAAACAATGTTTCCAACTGCTGATTTATTAATTACCCATAGGTTGAAAAAAATAAATAAAATAAAGCTATTTCTGCTGCCTAGCGAAAACAAATAATCATTGTAATCATTTTAAGATACATGCTTCTTTTATGCTTTTATAGCCTTAAAAGTATCTGAGTTTGCTCACTCTTTTTTTTTTCCCCCGTTTTTTAAATTTTGTAACCTTATATGTTAAGTTTCAGCAGGGACCACGCTTTTATGACCAAGTCTAAAATCCCTGGAAACAAGAGGCTGTAATAAAATTGCTGACAGATCTTTAAGCGAAGCAGCAGAATTAGCACCGATAGCAAAGCAGGAGAGATCATTTAGAGATCAGCTCTTTGAATTAGCAAGAAACGTAGTGACTGAGAGATTATTTTGTTACAAGCCAGCCTTTTGTCTTCCTCCAGGTGCAATACGCTTTGTTTAAGAGACATTTCAAGGTCCTTGCTATCGTAATCTCGCTCCACCAAAAACAGCCCAAGTTTATCAGGGTTCCCATGAACCGGTCAAACACAGGAGTGGAGTCAAGGGCGGCATTTAAGCCCGGGAATTAAAATGGCTTTGTTTCTACTACGGCTGTATCCTGCCCCGATTTTTAATATTTCCACTTTTAAATCAGCTTAATAGGCCGTAGGTTAATAGAGTCAGAAGTGTTCACAGGGCAGCGTTGCAGAGCAGGCTTCAACGGGGCTGTCATTCTGCCTCCGCCTTTTGCTGCTGCAAAATGCAGTTTTCAGGTGCTTTTGAGAATCCAGATTGACATGTTTGTAGGTCCCTGCCAAAACAGATAAACAGGCTCGCAAGATTAGTGGCTCGCCAACTCTTTCCGTTGTGCAATACACTGAATGCCAATATTTTTATGTCCTCTTTGGACTCGTCTGCATCTCCCTGTCTTGCCTTAACCCGGCGCGCTTGCAAGTACATGGCGCTTTAACAGCGTATCATCCCGTTTCCACCCAATTAACCACCTGACCTCTCCGTCCCAAAATACACTCCCCGGCACGTCGAGTGAGTGCCCGCCTGAGCTTGGCACCCTTCCTATCGGTGCCGCTTCTGCCTCCCCCCGGCCAGCGGACTAGCGGGGGGTGAGTCACGCCGGTGGGTAGCACGGGCAGTGCGGGAGCTGGCAGCGGCTGCATCATTCCCAGTCAGCACGGCCAGGGCTGCCAAGCTCCCTGGCTCCAGCGCCTCTCCTGGATGTGGAAGAGCCCTCCTCCCCAGCCATGGAGTACAGTTTCCCCACCATGAGCCAGCTCATGAACGTTTTGCTAGTGGCCGGGGGAGATCCCCTTTGATGGAGCTCCCCTCCATCGCCCGTCTCCTGAGATGGGTGGCCAACGTGCTGAATGAGTGCCGGGAGCCTGCTTCGGGAAAGGGGGAGAGATGCTTTTTCTCCTTTCCCCTCCTTTCAATGCCAGTAGCCACCAAATAGCTTCTGTGTGAGGGAAAAGGAAGGAGGTCAAGCCACCTTGGTGGCATGGACCCACAGCTTGAGTGCCACAGCCACCGTCAGGTCACAGGAAGTTTGTTGAAATAGTGATGTTTTCCCAAAATATTTTGCAAACCAAACCTGTTTAGCTGGAAGGGTTCCAACTGGCTTTATCAGAAAGGAAATTTTATAGAGCGAAAATATTGTTTTACTGAAAGCACAATATGTTTCTTTGATTCACAGTTATTGCTCAGCACATAATACTTTTATATAATGCCATGAGTAACCTCAGCAGTTTTCCTTTCTAAGGGGTACAGTGTCATGAGCAGCAGACTCACCCTGCTGTCTATTTATCATGTCATAAACCAGTTTGCATCTGAAGAGATGAGCACACAAGCATGTGAACTGGATTGGCACGTGCAAAACAATTCTTCTTTCATTCAAATAGAAGTCCACTCTGGGGAAAAGTCCCTCCCATTTCATGCTCCTTACTAACAAATATATATAAACCTCCTGTTTAAGGGTGTTTGAATCCATCCTGGAGCTCTGCAGGCACAGGTGCTCCTGGTTTTGTCCAGAGTGTCATTCTTTAACCCCAGCCAGTAACTAGGACCATGCAGCCGTTCACTCACTGCTCCCCACCCCCGTAGGGTAGGGAGAAGAGGGAGAAAAAGGCGAGACAAAAACTTGTGGGTTGAGATAAAGGCAGTTTAATAGAACAGTAACGGAAGAGAAAATAATAATAATAATGGCAAGAGAATATACAAAGTAAAGTGATGCAATGCAATTGCTCACCACCTGATGATCCGTGCCCAGCCCTTCCCAAGCAGCAATTGCGGATTCCTGCCCACCAGCAACCTCCATTTACATACTGAGCATGACATCTGTGGTATGGAATATTCCTCTGGCCAGCTTGTCCTGTCTATGCTGCCTCTCAGCTTCTATGGGAAGCTGAAAAAGTCCTTGACTTAATACAAGCATTACATAGCAAAAACTAAAACAATATGTGTTACCAACATTATTCTCATACTAAATCCAAAACACAGCAGCTACTAGGAAGAAAATTAACTGTATCCCAGCTGAAACCAGGTCACAGAGTTACTTGTGTTGACCAAACTGGAGCATGACTTAGGAAGTTTGCTTTAAAGCATAAACTAAAAGGGAGCAGCAGAAATGTGACTCTTGACATTTGCAGAAGCACAGAAGTATTTTGCACAGCATTTCTGGCCAAGCGAGATGTCTCATTTTGTGGTGAAATTAACACCATCCATATCTGTATCTTGGAGAACATTTGTGGGGTTATAGTATATACAGAATCTATTGTATAGACTGGCAAATATCACTATGGTAAAGATATACACAAGATGTGCATAATATAACTAAATAACCCACAGCTTCATAGTGTCCATTTTTTCTTAGCTCCAGCTCTCAACATCATTTTTTACTCAGTCATTTCATCCCATGTGGAAATAGGCTCCTTACACCAAGAGGCATGTCTTCCACTTCATTTGTAAAGTTTGTAACACCATTTGGGTCCTCTCTGAATACTAATTTTGACAGGGATAAAATCTTGTTACCATGACACATTATCTCTGCTAAGACTTTGCATATCTGCAGGGCTGGTTGTGCTGTGACACGAGAGGGGTGGTGATACCCAGCAGTAGCCCAGGAGCAAGAGCGGTCCTAAGGAATTCCCTTCATTCAGCGTTAGAAATCTCCTCTCTTCCCTCCGTCCCTGCCAGGAGCAGACCAGCAGTTTTGCCATCTTGACATACCATAGGTGGGCTACTGTATTAATAGCAGTATAGAAAGTTTTTGAAAAATCTCCTCTGAGGTCCAGGTGAAGTAACAATTATCCAGTGTTCAAGAAAAATTAATTCAAGTGGCAGTGGCTGCAAAGAAGGGCTGTTAGTATGATGAGAGGAATAAAAAACTTTCTTTAAAGAAGAGATTCACATAGCGGGGTTTATTCAGCATGCCGAAACAGAGGCTGGGAGGGAAGAAAATTACAGTCAATAAACACAGCAGAGAGGTTCAACGCTGGGGAGGGAGGAGAATCATTTGCACTGGAGGACAGCGTTGGCTCAAGAGCAAGTGGTTATTCTGTAAACTGACCATCAGTGAATTTAGTCCAGAAATTAGAAGATGGTTCCTAGGTATCAGAGTAGCCCTGGCAGCCTTCCTGGGGGCTTTTAGAGACAGAAAGACATAATTTAAGACAGATCGTGCTATGTTATGTAAGTGCAGAGCTCAAGATATGTGGCTGGGCTGCAGGACCCAGGAGATGCTCTCCGGGCCTATATTTTCTTCCATTCAATAAATTCTCCGCTCCTGTGCCTTCATTAAGGCAAAACGAGGGCCCTTTCATTCTCTGGGACAGGCAGAAGGAGGCTCAAGGATCTTCTCAACTCTTTGCTCTGTCGGATCTCAGTGACAAAATAAAACCTCTGCCTGCAAAGTCCGGGTGCATTCCTTACTCCCACTTGGACCACCAGGTCTTGAGCAGTTCTCTGAACAAATCCCACCTGGGATGCAGGCTCAGCCAACTCTCCAGCACTGGCACTGGAGACCTCGTGCTTCACCTGCTAAGGGGAAGGCTTTTCCCATTTGAGGGTGGCAAGAATCTGTCCTGCCGCCCCCTCCATGCACCTTGAGGATTCATCCCCTTCAGCCACAGATTTGTGCCTCCTCCGACTGTTCCCACTCAGGGCAGAGCGAGGTGAGGAAGGCAGTTCCTCAACACCTGCCCGCGTTGCAGGCAGCATGCCCAGCTCTGGGGCATAAGCCTTGCTCAAGAGCCTTCCCTGCCTCCTCACATTCAGCCCTAGAAAAAAAAAAAAAAGGGCTTGAAATTGTTTAGCTTTTTCATCAACTTAAGGCACTAATGGAAAGAGTTATGTAATGGTGTTTAATCCAGAAGATTTCCAAGTGTCGATATATTTAAAAGATACCAATCTTCATATTCCAATTGCCTGGCACTTCCTGAGGTTAAAAAAGCTGTAGATAAGGCAACAAGTATGTTCCCAGTCCCCAAGCAATATCCCCACTTACACAAATTTTCCTTCTTTTTTTTTTTTCCTTTTGTCCTCCATATGGAGCATCCTAAATGATGACTTTAACTAAAAGGAAGTTTTAAAGTAGAAATCGAAAAGTTTAGAGATCGATATTTTGTTCTAAATTTTGTCAAAGTCATTCTGCATATCTTTTGGCCAGCTATTTAGAGCTTGATTTTTTACAAAGTATTTAGGAAAACTTAACACACCAGAAAGGTGTCTTAGCAAGATTTTCGGTAGTGCCCATGCACCTAAGCCACAGAGAAATCAGTGACAGCTGTGGAGACACCTTTGGAAATCCCTCTAGCAGTCTAGCTGAATCTTTAGGCAGCTATAAAATTTGGCAGCTCGTGCCCAGACATAGTTTTATTTTTCATTAATCAGTCCGTGTCTTTTATCACATGAGAACAACGCTGAGCTGATGGATACTACTGCTAAAAAAGCCAGAGCTTGCAGGTAGGGACAAGTATCCCTGGTTCAGTTTTTGACTTGCACGGTGATCTTCTCTGGTTTGTTTTGTTTTGTCATCTTCAACTCAGTGTGCCAAAGTCCCTTCTCCGTTATGTCATTGCAAAAGTGGAGCCGCTCTCTGATCCAATGCAGGAATCTTGTGCCTGCACTGATGCTGCCAGTCTAGTGTTAGTGTTCTCGGTGGTCACTGAGCACCAGAGAAAAGAGTGAATTACTCGGGCTCGCTTCTTGCTTCTTTAGCTCTCTCCTGGTACAGCAGTGCTGGAGTCACCCCGCCGAGGTGGAGCCTCTGCCTGCTCTTCTCTCTGCCTCATTTCTGGGGCAACCGAGAAGGCTCAGCATCTTTCAGGATGGCAGCTTTAATGCACTGTACCTCAGGGGACATTTCTATCTGCTGTTGAGATCAGCTGGGTCACTGGGCTCTCCTACTTTTCCATGGAAACACCTTATTCTGGCTCACTGCTTCTCTTGCTCAGCGCCAAATCTCACCTATGGCATCGGCGTGCTGGAGATGTCTAAAGCAAATATCCCTGCCTGCCCCAGACACAAGTGCTCCCACCGTCCTGAACTTTGGACGACAACGTGTGGCCATGCATTTGACAGCATTTCAGCATCTGAAGCAGCTACTCCTTGGGTTTTGGGGTATTCCTCAGTGGCCCTCGAAGGATATTCTTGGCCTTTGAATAGCCCAATTGTGAGGAAGATTAAAAGCCCTGATTGCAAAACTCCAGTAAATAAAATCTCTCTTAGTTCTTTACTGACAAACCCAGTTTCTTTCCATAGCATTCTCCTCTTTAATCCCCTCTTGGCAGAACATGGCATGTTTTGATACCAGAGCTCAAATTACCTTCCATGGTAAATAAAACAAACAAAAAATAAATAAGAACTCCTTACCCTAAAAACAAACACCCACTGAAACCAGCTTATTATTCAGCTGATGCTGCCTGTGTGCCAGAAGATACCACTTTGATTTTGTAATTGAATGTATTCTTTTCCCTCAAATACTGAATTGAGCCCCTCCAAACTTGAAATGCTGAGGCGTCAGAGCGGAGTGACCACAGACACCCGTACTTTTTTTTTTTCCCCGTCTAGAAAACAAAGAAGGAGGAAACAAGGAGAGTAGCACAAAAGGTAGTATTCAAATGTTTGTTTCTGAGGTGAAAACCCCACCTCAGCACACAGAGCCCGCGTGGTCCGGGTTGGTGCAGGCAGCTAGGTTTGGATGGAGTGAAATCAACCCCTCTAGCTCCGCAGGAGGCTGCAGTGGTTATCAGTGCTCATAGCAGCCAAGGGGCTTTGCATTCCGGAGGACTGGCACGGTCTCTGCTTTCTTCACCAGTGGGGTGGGGGGCTCCTTTCGAAGCATCAAGTGCAGGCATGCCCTCACCTCTTCTGCTGCCATGCCTTTAACAAGATGTTGCGTCAAGCAGATCTTCTCTAATGATCCCATGTGGTCAGAGGGTTCACAGGGCTTCTTTCACACGACTGAGTACACAGTACACCCTTAGCAAACTTATTTATAAGTTTTCCCTGTGTATTCAGTATATTATGACCCCTATAAATGGAGATTGTTCACATGCAAAGAACAATGGGCTTGGATGTGCTCAGTAAAACAATCAATTATGTGGGGAAATGCACATTATATAGTCAAATAGACAATCGTATCCGTCTGACCATTTTCATTCTATTTATACATCTCTTCACTTAAAAGCAGTGGAAAACAAAAGCACAGGAAATAGATCCATTAAAAAAATGTGGGTTTGCTGTCAGGGTCGGCTTGATTTCCAACAGTAAATGCCTAGGTCTGCTTCAGAGGTTTACTCGGTTTATCTGTGTTGGGCAAGATACTCAGTTCAACATTGGTGGTTCTGAGAGCTTCCAGGTTTTGGTGCCCAACTCCAGGCGCTTTCAAGGAGCCTGGATGTCTGCAGAAAGAGATGTTTTGAATGTCTTTGATTAGGTACCCAAAAATGGAACTGGATCACTATGCACACTTTAGAATATAAACCATTGTAGTTTGCATCCTTTGCATTTCTAATTAACGACAAATATCACAGCTTTTAGATACAACTTGGCCAGTTTAGGTTCCCTTAGCTTCTGGCAGATCAACTTCACGTGATCATTACCAACAAAAACGAAGGAAACCAAAAACCCTTTGCGTAGAAGAAAGTTACATATTCACTGCTTTATTCATTGATACGTTTCCAGTATCCAGAGAAGTTGCTGTAAACTGCTACATTCTTTGGCCTGTAGGAAATACAACATGTTGTTAGAAGTGATTCTTCATTTTATTAGTGTAGCGATGATTTACAGGTAGCTGAGCAAGTATAGCGTTTATGATGATTACAGTTCTCACTGCATAAGGTTACTGAAGTATATTTAATTTTAAAAATCCCAAGTCCAAATGATGATCCTCATTCTGCAGTAAAGCACGTGAATAACTGCTCAAAAGAAAAGTCTCTTTGATATCCTTGAGACCAATATATACATGAGCAATTTTACATGCAAAACCATTTGCAAATTCAAACTCAGTATTAATTAGTTCATGGGGGAAGGTATCCACAAGAAAACAGTTCTGCTCTGCCATATATTATAAAAGTGAACACTTGTGTTAACTTGAAAAGGAACCACACAAAAGGGAGGGAGACATTTCAAGTGAGTGTAAACCAAGATTCGCCAACTAATGCTCACCGAGATACAAACGGATCGCTAGGGTATTGTTGTTTTTACCCCTCCTCTGCAAATACTTTTCTGAAAAGCTCTCTGTCAGCTGCCTTCAGCTTTTAAACACATACCTGGGTGTCTGTGCCAGGCTCTTGTGCCAATGGCGCTCCCCAGCCTCCACCCTTGCAAGCCCTCTCCCTTTGCCCGGCCAGCGGATAACCCCTGCAGGTGGAGGCGGCAGGGGACCAGCCTGGGACCTGCAGGAGTCAGCCCTGGCCCCGGGAAGCCTCCTGCTGGTCCCCCTTTTGCTCAGCAAGGGACTGTGAGTGCTGCCCGTCTGTGTTAGGAAATGCAAGAGCCCCGTGCGCTCCCTGAGGACAGAGGAGCTGGAGAAGGGACAAGGGATGGTAGCTGGAATCAAGGGCAGCTAAAACTGAGCTGCTGGGGCATAGGGAGAAACCAGGCAGAGCAGGGCTCGCCAGATACCTCGGGCACGGTGGAGTGCCCGGCCATCACCATTGTGTCAGTGTGTCACCCACGGGTGACTGAGTCCAGGGTGGCGGGATGCCGTGCAGGATCTCTCCCTGCATGTCCCTTCCAACTGAGACAATTCTATGATTCTATGTGCCAGAGCCTGGGGGAGGAGCAGGAGGCCACTGGCACTGCCCACTCTTGCCCTCCCTGGGGTGACTAACACGGCCAGACGTAGAGCAGGGACTAGGTTGAAGCAGGTGAGAGAAGTAAAGGCAGAGAGGGGAGAGTGTGAAAACAGGTTTTCCTTGAAAAGTGAAGGAAATATATCCATGGAAAAAAAAAAAAAAAGAAAGAAAGAAAAACAGCTGTGCTAATTCTTGTGCTTGTTTGATCATGTTCAGAGCCTCCTAAACTCCCATGGAAGGGAACGGTTTTGTTTCAGGAGGGTGGTGCATACTGAGTGCGTGTCCATGTGATTTTTGTATTTGTACATTAAACATTTCCCCAAGATGTAATTCTTTCCCTCCTGCACTTGGAATAAAGTGACTTTACAAGAAGGACTGCCTCCAAACAGCAAGCAAAGGAGGGCTGTTGGGGCAAGATAGGGCAAATGTAAATGTGTCTGAGCTAGCTGCTCCACCCAGCCTCTCATCTTTATATGAAAAAAAAAAAAAAAAAAATGTTTCCAATAACTGAAACAGGCAAGGTCTGATCTGCACAGACGGTCTGCAGGCATCTGCCCAAGAAGCTGACGGTTGGCTGGTACATCCTCATCTGATTTATGTTGTGTGTGTGTTAAGCCTTAAATTGTTGAGTCTCTGGCTGGCTGCAGTGGTATTACTGGATGGTTGGTGTATGTTTTCAGCTCACAGAGCTGGCTCTGATACTGGGGTTGTTGGCGCTGAATCAATTCCAATCTCACACCTGTCTGAGACAATGAAGGCCTTGTTGCACACATCTCCACCAAAGGCTGTCATACAACTTATTTTTCACATTTGAAGAGGAAGGAGAAAAAATAAAGGGAGGACTGAGGAAATGCTGTCTCCTCGCAAGACACGTTCCCCGTGCCTTGATGCAGCATGCCCCTCTGGTCTTTATGGGAAAATATATTTACAAAACAAAGCCAGTGGAGTGCTTATGGGAAGTATAGCTTAATCCTGGCAGTTAAATGTGACTAAGGCTTGGTCTCCAGGGACTTAGTCTGTAGAACCATGCCTGGTGGATTAAGCATGGGAGATAGGGACCTAGTTTGTTGCAGTCTTACTGGAAAGTTTACCTCCAGCTGGGTCAGTGCTATTAATAGCTTCTTATCAGTGTGCCATTTACCTAGCATTTTGGGGCCATTTCTTGACATCTCGGAGGTTGTGAAAGGTGCTTGGCTCAGATACCAGCGTGGCTCAGAACCTCTGCTTCCTGGCACTGAAGCAGCTCAGCCTGGGTGGAGGATCAGCCTGGCTCCAGACACCATCCACTCCCAAGTTGAAGGCAGGAGTCTGCTCTTTGTCTTAGTCGTCCATCTTTGCCCTTGTGGTCTCCCTTCATCCACTCTTCCTCCTCCAGTTCTGTTGCGTGTAGGTGTCTTAGATGTGCATCCTCAGGAGATGGTAATGTTTTAGAGCCTTTTCCTGCCCTTTCTGTTGCGCCTTTCTTCCCACTGAGAGTGGGTGGCAGAGGGAGGCAGGGGCTGCAGACCTCTCCCATGCAGGTTTTTTCCCATTTACTATGTTAATGGCAATTTTTCACCAACGCAGATGGAAGGCATGTGGCTGGGCGTTTCCTTGGAGCGGGAGATCGCTCTCTACTGCTGAAACAGCCTGAAAATGCAGAGTGGCCTTCCAGACTCTCCCCACATACCTGTTTGCCATGTATGAGCAAAGGCTAACCGAGCCTCCTGAGGCAGCAGAACTGCTGCGGTGCTCTTAGTGACTGGGTCCACCCATCCAGCCGAAAGACCTGGTTGTGCAGTTCAGCAGCTGTCCCATGTCCTTTTTCTATGCTTTCTAGCCCAATCGCCTCCATTCTTGCCAGTGCCACCCCTGGTTGCATCACTGGGGCTGTGCAGATGGGAGTGGGTAGATGGAACGCTGGGTAGATGGAGCGCTGGGTGGGAGGAGCGGCGTGAAATGCAACACAGCATTATGTTCTCGTTCCTCCTCATCTTGATGCTTACTGCAGTCTCCGTTCTTTGCCCCAAAACATCTTTTGGGGAGGAAAGTAGGAAGGAAAAAAGGAGAGCGTGAGGCACTGCAACCCTGCTCGTATCCAGTGGGCTTTGAAAGGTGCAGAAGCAGACCAAAAGGCAGCTCTTCAGCCAATGTAAGTTGGCTTTGCCCTACTAACCAGACCAGCTGAGGATCTGCCCCTGCACCTTGTCAGGGTGGTCTTCAGCATAAAAATAAATGATTAACTATGTAATGAGTGAATATAAAGACAGATGGTAAAGTATACTTCTGTTGGTACTTGCATGCCTTTGTTTAGGAATACAGAAAAAGGCCCTGCGGTGTTGAAATGCAGACGGGAGCGTGATGTTATCTTGCACCTATAAACCTTGCTCTGAGTCCACTGGTGGCCACTATCCAGAACTGCCGAGTTCAGACACACTGGCTTGTACTAAGTAGAAATGGCGCTTTCAGTCTTCAGTAAACAGCATTTTTGCCGCAGGGCCCAAATCCTTCAAACATTTGCCTAGGTAATTGTCTGGTTTTGCCTTCTAGTGTCTCATCATCAGCTTATCTGTAAGTTCAGACTGGCTAAATGAGCACGTGAGGATGGGGGAAGAGCTGCTGGAGGATGGGGGAATAAACCATTTCGTATTTAATTCACTGGCAGGAGAGACTAATATGAGTGCAGCTAAGCGATCATTTTAGGATCACGTTGTGGAAAAAATGAGTAATACAGCATATTAATTTAAACAGATTAAAGAGCTGCACAAATAAATGAAGGGGTTTTTTGTTTTGTTTCTCTGGCAGTTCCAAAATATCAACAACTGCAAAACAACAACAGCAAATACCCGATTTGTGGGTGAATTTAAATGTATTGTTTCATAAAGTTGCCAATTCTTAAAACTGTGAAAATGAGGCACTTTCTGAAGTTTTTCTTTCCCTGACCAAGCCAACAATCGATAACCTAAAATAACCTTGTTTCTTGCCATCACATTGGATTCTTACGTTAAACGTAAATGCCTTCGTTTGGTCTTACTCTTACTGGTGTTTGTTAGGAAAGAAAGCATTAACTATTTAATATTTGATTGCTTACATATCACGATTATGTTTAGCTTTCAGAGAGTTTCTTAAACGGGGAAAAAGTTCCTTTTGCTTATAATGATGACTTGTGATCTTACTCTTCATGCCACAGTTGTCTAAAACTGCTCAGTTCAGCACATTCAGTAGAGTTTAGCTGTGTTTAGCTACATTTCTAAAAAGTTTTTGATGTGTCAGTGTTTCATAGGTTCGTAACTGCTAACAGAGAACGATAATTTCACATGATATTTCTGAGCAGACAGGCTAGTCACATGGGGTAATTTGAAAAGAGGTTATAGCAAGCTAGATTTTTCAAGATGTTCAGAAGTGTTTAGTGTATTAAAGGTTAATTTTAAAGATGTTTAATACAGAAAGTGAAACAAAACTGTTATTTGTATAAAACATCACACATTTCCTATTCCAAAGAGAAATCTTCCTCCGCCTGGCAACACAACAGCTGTTTGTTAGTTAACACTGGGAATTACTTTATTTCTTCCACACTGGGCCATTTTGCAACATTTGACATGTGTTGACACTTCTTTTCTATACCGGATTACAATTTTCCTTCAATGCTGTTATTCCTTACTCCACCCATTCTGGTAGCACCCACCTGCACACAAACCAGAAATTATGATTGGGACGTAGCTACACAAAATTTGGGGCTGCAGTGCACATTTCCGAGCAGCCTGGTTGTCCTGGGTCCCTGGCAGGAAGAGCTCCAGCAGAAGGGGCTTGGAGGTGAACGGGAGTTGGGGCATCGGCAGGCTCCCCCCAGGTCTCCTCCGAGCATCGCTGCCCCGATGGGTGGCACAGGCGTATCCTCCGTGTTCAGGGTAGACCCCTTCCCAACCAACCTGATGGGGAGTGAGTGTCCAGGGCGTTGCTGGCTGAGCCCTGCGCATTCAAAGCCCCACGGCTGTTTATTCGGGGGTCTCATTTTTGGCACCTTGCCTTGGAAGGGCTTCAGCCCTGAGACAGCTTCTCTGTGTGTTGATTTGCTGAGTTTCTGCTTGGCATCTTCAGCAGCGCTAAAGGGAGACGCACTTTTAACTTCAAAGCTCGTACCGCCTGTATTTTTTGCCCTTCAGATTTAGATCTAGCTTCCTCTGAAACCAATCGGTATAACATTTAAATATGTCCAGCAGACCAAACATGCAAGAGGAGCTGAACTTTGTGCACGTCTTGAGCACTCCTGCTCCCGCAACTGTGGAGAAGTGCTGCACAAGGAGATGAGCCTTTACCTTCCTTTGAATCCTTCTTCCTCTGGCTGTACTCCTCCAGGCTCTCTGATTCAGGGGGGAGTCAGGGGAGACGTCCTGCTGCCACCCGCCGGGGCCATAGGTTGGGTGGAATCAGTGATGGCTGCAGCGCGGCAGGATGCTGCATTCCTCGGCTACATAGCAAGTGCCAAGGGATTTTGTAAAGGAAGCAAAGCGTTTCTTAAATGGTATTTTAAATGTATTTCTGGACTGAATGCCCCTGACAACCCAGTGAGTTGGGGCTTTCAGCACATACTTCTGGGCTTGACTCATTTTCCATTTCAGTTTTGCAGATCTCCTCAAAACCAGCTTGACAGTTTAGAGGAGCAGATCATTTAATAGAGCTTTCAACAACTTCATTTTGGTTTAGTACTATAATGAGCAACAGTTTCTGAGCTACCTCCTTTTAAAAAAAGTCCGTGTATCGTTCTAAGTCAAACTGACTTTACAAATATATGTTCACATGAAGAAGACCTTACTTCACCTTGTAAATCAAAGCTGCACTCTGGAGAGAGGTTTCATACCACTGGGCTCAGTATCATTTTTCTCAAGGTGACCTCAGTTGTTAAAGTATGAAGGTTGTATTTGATATGTCACTGACTTTCTCTAAGTCAATAAAATGAGCCATGTGTCTTTAGATCATCAGAGATCTGCTTATTACCAAAAGTTGTTTTAATCCTGATTTGTGTTGGAATTTAAAAGAATCCAAGCAGATTTCATTTGCCATCCTGAATAAGGGTTTGGAGGGTGATACTCCGCTGTGTGTGCAGAGTGCCCCTAGATGAATTCTACTTTATTAGTTTATAGTCTTTCTTGTGAGCACTTGGGATGAGATCATGAAAGTGTAAATGGCTGTTATCTTCAAAGGCCTCTTTTATACTGACAAAACTCCACCTTACCGACTCGTATTAATAATCTATTGCAATCCTAATTAGTTCACATCAAGGTCAGTGTTTTGTGGTGGATAAATGACTGTAAACTCCAGAGAGTAAGTTTTTTCTTCCACTACTTTCATGTTGAAAAAGAGGAGGGAGCACTGAAAGTGTGAAAGAAGAGATTGACGAGGATTTTTTGTTTATCTGTAGGCTAAAGAACTTTAATATGGAGTAATTAGTTCACATCATCAGGAGCAACCTGTAAGACACCTGAGGCCACGTTGCAGTCATTCCTTTATCACCCTGTCTCCCAGTAGACTGCAGAGACTTCCTCATTCAACTCTGCTCCTTTTTTCATAGCATTGGTTTTCCAGTGGGAATAATCCATCCAAGGAACTTTCAGCTTCATATTTAATTGTCTTGAAATGTAGACACAAAGCTAGGAAATGTTTCCCTGTGACCTGAGCTCATGACTGCCTTTTTGAACACCCGAAGGCAGAGTCCTGCTCAGGCAATGGCTCTGGGGCTGGGCACCAGGGTATCAGCAATCCCCTCCCAGGGCCATCAGGGTCAGGTCCAGCCCAGAGGCACGGAGGGTACTGCTCTAGAAAGGAAGGTGCAGGTAATCCTATGTCTGCAAATAGTGACTCAATGTGACTTCCAGGTCCTGGCCTGGGAGACATCTCGCCAATTCCTTTGGTCTTGCTCCACCCTATGAAAAAGAAACTTTGGAGGTGTAACCAGGCTGAGATCCATTTCACCTAACTTTAGACATCCGTGTTTTGTGTGTCTCCGTCTGACACAGTCATCTGGTATCTTTGCGATCGGGGAGAGAAACAGCTGTTCATCGGGTGTGATTCACCCGCCTGGCTTGGCTTAGATGTCTCCCTTAGGATGAAATAACTTGCACCCCACAAGTGCCTCTTTTACCCTGTTGGCAATAAAGTCTAGAGTCTAGACAGGTAGCTCAGAGGAGACACCTACATTGTGGATCTCTCAGGTGGGATGAATCCTCCCCCAAGAGCCAGGACACCAGGAGACAGCATTACACTTTGTACACAATTAAGAACCTACTTCTGCCTCTGTGTTTCCAGGGCATGATATACCTGCCCAAGGCAGGCTGAAAGCAGCTGCTCTCATCAGCAGCAGGGTAGTGAGACGGAGTACTCGACCTGCTTCTCAGCGAGCATTGTACCCCATCTGAGCCCTGCGCTTCAGGTAGGCTGCTTTCAGGATGTGAGCTAACTAGCACAAAGTAGATACGTCTCCCCCAAGCTGTTTTTACAGGTGAACTTTCCCTGCCGGGGTGACATCAGGCAACTCGCATGTGCTCTGACTCAGCCAAGCGCTGAGCTCCGTGCCCTGAGCGCTCCGCTGAGCGGAGGCTTGCTTTCTGCGTGCATCAGTTCTCCACCTGCTAAAATGAGGGCTGCGATAATACCCTTCCTCAGGGGGCAGTGTGACGATCAAGGAATTAATTAGCTGGGAAGCGATCATGTGCTAGTGTGGTTCAGGGGAAGGTGAAGAGGAGAGCAGCAGCTGGGACCTAGAGCAGCAGAGAGGAGAAGCTGGGGAGGGGACAAGAACAGAGGTGCTCTGTTGTCCGGCAGGTTTTGTCATACGGACTGTGGCAGCAGGTCAGGGGAAGCTGCCACAGTCCCTGTGCAATTCCCCTCCAGGCTTGGAGAGATGCGATTTCTAGGTGTGGATTTACCCAGATGGGTAAGGGAGCAGTAACTCTCCCAATAGGTCCCATCCCCTAGTCCCTGTCTGTGCAGGTCACCGCAGATCATACGCCCAACCAGCAGCAGCACAACCACCTGCGCTTCCGAAGCTAAACGAAACCGCAGTGCCATGCAGAAAGCAGACAAGTGTATATGCATGTACACACATGTATGTGCGTGTACACACATGTACGTGCTTGTACTGGCATCCTTCTGCCAGAGCCACAGGGCTTTTGGTATCGCGCCACCTCCGAGGCTGGGCACAGCGGGACGGAGGGGGAAGTCTGCTTGCCGACGACATCCACGTGGTGTCTGTCCCTGATTTCCTCACTGTTACAGTTTGTGCTTTAGCAGTACGCCTAGAGATAGGGGAGAACACTGCAGCGGCATCGAGTCTGGCGGCATGTCTCCTCCAGGGGAGCCAAAAGAGTGGAAGGTCAAGGTTGAATTCTTTTACTTCATTCCTTGTTGATGTGGGGAGGGAGGGAAGAGGAGGACGAGTGGTGGAATGGAGTCTCCCTCTTGAACAAATAACTGCAGCTCTCCAGGGTGACTCATGCCTCAGAAGACAAAGAACAATGCATCCTTAATTTGCAAAACTCAGCTTTTCAACTTCTGCATGTCACTGGCACCCAGAGACTTAGCAGTTTGCCCATAATGCCATCATGTTCTTCAAAGCAGCAGTGACGCCATCCCAGAAGGAGTGTGCTTACTCAGGAGGAGAGATGGTTTATATTTCATTTGAGCAGCTTATGTACTAACCTGCTAGGGCAGCACATACGTTGATTGTGAAATCAGAGTTTTCACAGTTCGGTATTTGGAGTTGTCCTGATTCTGGCACCAAGTTAGCAATGAGACCTGAGAGGTTTTATAGGGACCTCCCCTCCCCGCAACCGGCTGCCATTACTAAAATGCTACTTGTTTCTTTACGGCACGTTGTGCATATACGGTTCTGCTAGTCTAGGCAGCTCATTAAGGCAGCTTTAAACTTGAAGGAATATGCACTTCTCCTCTTTCTATCCCCAAAATATACATGGCTAGAACAGGTGCTTTCTCCTGCTGCCTTTGAGATCATCTCCAGGCATCCTGCTATCATTGGAGCACTGACTTTCTTGACATTGACGTGAAGAGAGGGAAGGAAATTCAAACAAACCATTAGGATGCACTCAATTGTTTTTCTCCCTTCCCTGCCATGTCTTTCTAAAGGAAAGCTAGCAAAAAATCTTCATATAAGACTTCCAGTCTGTCACTAACTCAGTACTGGAGGGCTGATATCCTCAAAGGCGCTGGCAGATTTGCACCATTTTCTTCCTCAAGACCCTTTCTAGTGCAGCGTTTAAAAGAAACGACGTAACGCAGAAGACCAGATGCACGGAAACTGAATGCGAAGGGGAGTGAACAGCAGAACTAATGCTCTGCACCCCAGTACCTAATCACACCGCTCGGTGTGGTATTCCATGGTTTTCTTTACTATACGCTTGATCCTCCTCAAGGGCTGGTACCCTCCTGTATGTCCACGCAGCACCTGGCGTGCTTTGGGAAGTTCTGCATCAACGCTAAGAACCACAGCTAGAACAAACTGCCTCGGCAACTGTTTTTTGAAAGTTTTCTGTTTGAGGTTGGTATTTTTCCCCTTTATTCTCAAGAGTGTGATGCCCCAGTGTGGAGAAAGTCCCTCATTCTTCTATCCCACAGGAGGTTTTTTAGAGGCTCAAATGCCTCTAGAACTTCTCTAGCCTTTGCAATACTCCACAAAACCACAGTAATATTGAAATAAAATGAAAGCAAACACTGAGGCAGGAGGTCTGCCAAAGATCTTTCTTCAAGAGAATAGCTGGGGATTTGGGTGGTTCTCCCCCCCTGCCCCAACTTAAAAATTTCCAGACACACGACATATCTGTCACTGTCGTTCTCAACCAGAATAAGTCGTGTCACCTGTTAGCAATCTAAAAGGGGCTTTTCAAGGCCACGGAGAGGAGTGAATGCTCATCTCCTATAAATTTCCAGTGGAAATTAGAAGGCTTTGAAAAACCTTCCCTAGGGGCAAATCAGAGCTCGCACCCACCTCTGTGAAACCTGCAGGTCTCCCAGCTGTTGCGCTGGGAGGTGGCTTTGTGGTGTGACAGTGGTTTCCACAGCCTGGCACACGGAGGGAAACCACCCTGCAGGGTGAAGTAGCTGCTGGTGGAATTTTACAGTTTGCTCTGTAATTTTCCAGCTCCTCATGTTCCAGCCCTGAGAGGTATGAGAATACCAGCCTTGTGCGGCTGCTGCCACTGCCACTGCTGCTGCCAGCGATGAACTTGTCCTTTGGAAAGTCCCCCTTATTTAAGCTACTGACTAATTCTTTCAGCTGCTGGGAGATGACACACCTTTTCACGGTGCTGCATTAGGCTGAGGATTTGCTGGGTCCCAAGTGAGGGAGGGAGATTGACTCATTTCGGATGCCTTGCTTCAGAGAGAGCCTGGGTCAGTCTTAAGCAGGACCATATCACGGTCCCTTATGCTTCTCACACCTTCACCTGAAGCTGCTGGTGTTAGGGAGGAATGAGAGAAAGCAAGCGGGAAGAAGAGGCAGAGACAGGCATGTAAGAGGTGTTGGTAAAGGGAGGGGGGGGAGGAAGAAAGACTGAAGTTTTTAGGCAGACGGCATCTTTCTCCTGAGCACAAAACTACGTGGAGTATTTCTGTGCTCATAGTCCGTTTCCTCTATTAAGCAAGACATCTCTCTGAATGAACAAGTCTAATCAAGACCATTCCTGCCTTACACTCAAAGGAAGGGAAAGTCACACTATAAAAACTGTTTCCCTTTGGAAAGATTAGCAAATCAGACCAGGGAGGGGGGGGGCACACAAATACCAGACTCAGAAAAGCCTTTCAAAGCAGTTAAGGATCTGACTCTCTCTTGTCTGCCTCCGAGTTTGACACCAGTAAACTAATCCCAGCTTTCATTCACCCCATGTCTTCTGCCAGTTGCTGCCTTTAAAGTGCTTGCCAGGGTGGTGGAGGAATTGCAAAGCTTGATGCTATGCGACTTTCGGGGTTTGTTGCTGACAGAAATTCTTGCAACTTGAGAAAAAAAGTCTGGCAACAGCAGTGGCTATTTCGCAATTCATCTTCATCTCGCTATGCCGAGGATGGGGGGATTTTCACTGACACAGACATCGGCTAATTAGCTGCTCCGTACTCAGGGCTGACTCCTTTGTCTCCCCTGACCCTGGCTTGGGAAAAATCACTTTGTAGAAGGTAGTTTGTCCCAGTAATTGTATTTTCAAGCAGGCAGGTGTCATTTCTGAGGCGGAGGGGCAAGGGAGGAGAGAGCACGAGCAGGCAGTCCATGTGCAAGTGCAGCCCGGCAGGAAGGGGAAGGTGGAAAGGCGGGCAGCCTGGCTGAGTCAAAGGCATACCTGCTCCCTCCCGGGCTGCTGCCGGCTCCACCGCCATCCCGCCTCACGCCACGGTGTACTGACTCACATCCTGCTGCTCCTTTCTGAAGCTTCCAGGAACATGCTGTATCATAGCGAGATTTGGCTTCGCAGCGCCTCTTGGCTGGGAGCAGGCAGTAATGTCTGACCTGCAGTGACACACGGAGAACCGTCTCTCTCTGCACTCCAGGGGCATTAAACAGATTCAGAGGTGCGCGGGATCCAGCCCAGCACAAGCCACACACATCCATTTTTCCTTTCGGCTCATAGGTGCAGTGGGACCTGTTATCTGATTTGAATTCAAAGCTTAATGCTTTTAACGTGGCTAAAAAGAATTATTTTCTGATCAGAATATAAAATCTCTTGGAGGCTTTCTTTTAGATGGTTTGATATGGGTTGTTATATTTGTTATATAGAAATGACGAGGTGATGGACGTTTTTGCTATCATTTCAAGCAGCATCCTGAGCTGGTCCTATGAATCACCGCAGCCCCACGGAAACTTGCTGATCTGTACCTTCCGAGTGCCTGACAGCATCACAGCGTTTTCTTTTGGGGGGTGGGGGTGTTGTTTTACATTTCAAAGCGTGTACCCTCTCTGAAAAAGAATCACATAGAAATAGCATCCCAGGTCTTCATGTTTATTATGTCCCAGTGATTTCTATGTCCGGTATGCTCAGGATCAGTTTTACAGACAAAAGGATGTTCTGTGCGAGCCCAGGAGATAGGCTGTTGTTTTGACTGAGGTCTTGACCCATTCATCCTGTGCTCTGAGCACCCAGGGAGTTCTTCTCTTTTTGTAATTGACTATCAATAACAGCTTGGGAAGCCGAAATACGCCCTGTGTCACACTGGGTCAGCTCCGTTGCCTGGCAGGTGTGTGTTTGCCCTGCTTAGCCATGCCGGTTCTGCTGGGCAAGGGTATCTTTGGGTCAGGGCGCACACATCTCTCCTGTGCACCCATGCCCTTGGGTACCCACTGGGCCCAAGAGCTGCTCCTGAGCGAGATGCTACTTCCCTGCAGTGACTGCGCAGAGCGGCGCCGCAGCTGGACGGCACTGGCGGCGTCCCGGCTGGCACTGCCTAATAGGTGTTAACGAAGGCTGCGGCGGCTCCGGGAAAATTCATCCTCAAGCCGGTTATGTTCCAGCGGGGCTCGAAGGCAGCCTGGCCGCTGGGCTCTCCCTCCGCCCGGCCGGCCGGTGCCGGGGCGCTGCGGGGCGCGGAGCCGGCACCGGCCGCCGCTTTCTGCAAGGTCTCCGCCGCCACCTACTGACGCACCGCCGCCCCGGCAGCGCCCGGCGACGGGGGCGCCCGACCGCCCTCCGCCGCCTTCGGGTCAGGCTTTTCATTTTCCCCGGAGAAAATGGCTGGAAAAACGCTAAATACGAGGACCAGAGGGAGCATCATGAAAGGGGGAGAGCGGCTGGGTTTTTTTTTTTGTTTGTTTGTTGTTTTTTTAAGCCGAGTCTCTAACCAGAGCTTGTTTCATTAAACTATTAAACATTATGCAACATTTGTACAGCGTAATTACAACTTTTTAAAACAAGGCGAACGCAACCTTTTCGTGGCAATAAAACATGACGAGGCTTGAAAGGTGGTTCAATACTTTCTGCTTAATAGCTTGTTAGGCATGAGGCTAGAGGCCGAGAGCTCGTGACTACACAGCAAGGTGTGAATTATTGCACCATAATTCTCGCCCTGGAGTGTTTTATTGCAATTAATAACTGTTTTCATGTTTTAAATACATTTTCTCACACCGTAAAAAGCAGAAATGGAAAGTACTTGCTAATGGGAGAAATACCGGGAGGATTGGGCACAGATCACCAACTGCAGCAACTTCCTTGGTTTCGTGCTATTTTGATCTTCTTTTAAATGATTTTGGAATCCTGTTTGGCTTTAAAACTGTGTGGGCCCAAAGCCCTGTTATTTCCCTTTGTTGAAGTAGCTCTCCCTGCAAATCTCTTCACAGATATTCTGAGTTAGGAAGCAACTCCCATTTATTTGCAGCATATTTTCACCAAATTAACTTCAGCCACACGAACCCACACATACAGTTCCCCGTGCCAAGCTACTAATTTCTGAGAAGCACACCTCTTTATTTTGAAAGCAGAAAAGAGATGGATTCAGAACAAGTTTGTTGCCTTTTTTGAGTAGCTTAGTTCAGTGGCAAATTTGAACCCGTTCCAGTTTAATTTTGGGTAACCTGAAAGCTGAAGAAAAACAGATATCACAAAAATAAAATGCTATTTGAGGCCTGTAATCCAGATCCTACTGAAGCTGCTGGAAATGCAAACCTTGCCTTTACCAGGAGCTGAATCTCCCTCTTGATACTGAAATGCTGCCATAAAAATGCTATTGCAGTGATACTTTTCTCCACTTGTTATTAAAAAACTGTGAAGGTGATGCCTGGGGTTAGTCAGCACAACCTGCTTTAATATGTGTATATAATATAATGCACTATATTAACATCTCTGAATAGATTGCAACTTGTTAACCAGTCTGATGTCAAAAAGCCAATCTTTAAGAGCAAATACAGGGATTGGGAATACAGGTACCAAGACGGAAAATTGATTGGTAGTTTGAACTTTCACTTAAGAAAGACTTAATGGGATGAGGAGATTAATAATGGGGGTCTCTCGGGCTGTCTGTCACTGTTTCAAGTAACCCAGAGGTCAGTAATAACAGCAAATGGATGGGGCAGGTCAGATACCTTGGTAGTCTCTTTCTGGATGTTACTAGACACATACTTGGTCCATTATCCGGTTTCTAGTTGGGACACAACACAGACCTAATTCTAGTAGCACTAAAAGAAAGAAACGATATTTCAATTTAGTCTTGTCAGTGTTTAGTAAATCCGTGATGAGGACTTGCTTCCTCTTCTGCTGCTGCGGTGGCTGCTGTGGCTTTTTCTGCGTCTTCTTACTGTTGTCCATGTGTTTATTGCACTTGGGGCTGTTTTATGGACCAGGATCCCGTGTGTGCTGGGCAAGGTACAGGACAAACTGTGTCTCTTGTCCTGACAAGAGACAGTAATGTAAGAAACTTTCAATGTAAGAAACAGGAGAAAAGTGGCAGACAGAGCTGCCCCACCATGCAATGACAGCTTGTAACAGGAGAAAACAGACAGTACGTTCTCTCCTTTCAGCCTGAAAAACAAGGATGGGTGGCAGCACCCCCTTCGCACGTACCCAGATCGCCCTGAAGACAGACTTTTCCCCTCTTCTCTGCAGTGCTAAGACTTAAGGACAGAGCACCAGAAAGCAGGTGATAAAACATTTCCAGCCAAAAGAAGTTCAGCGGCTTCTGCAGTGACAGTGTTGAATAGAGCCCTCGAGAGAGAGGTGACAGAGGGAAGGCTCTGTCACCTGTGCCGTCAGCCTTGGCAGAGCACATCGAGGGATCCCCAGGCAGGAGGACTAGCCGAGGGACTTTCCTTCCCTGGGCTGGGATCCCTCCAGCCCTGGTATCATGAATCTAGTACTCGGCCGCATTGCTGAACTGAAATCAAGGGGATTGCGTGCTGAAATAAGGGAGTAGTGATTTAATTAACCCCATTTTAGAACCGAAACACGGTGTCGTACCATTACAATGCTTGCTCTGCTGATGCTTTGTGGTATTTATCCTAATGCTACCCCTGGAGACTGAATTCCCTCATCTGTCTCCCTGTCATCTTTAATAAACACTGACCATATGTTAACAATGAGATAATGTTGTAATTCAAAATCAGACAGGCTTTGCGCCTATGTCTTTTTTTTTGTTTCTACTGAAGTCCATTTAATGCAATTGGATGTTGCTTTTAAAACAGCATGACTCAACTGAATTTATTCTTAAGGAAGTCTGCCTGAAAAAAAATTAATTATTAATAATATCTGAATTTGAATATGTTACTCAGCAGAAATATCATTACAAGACTTTAGTTTATTCTGCAAGTGACTTCACTAGTTATTTTTTAAAAGCTTGGAGTTTTGTAGAAATCCTTCCTTCTAAACAGATGAAACAAACAAAATGTAAAACTCATCTCCATAAAGCTCAACAAAATAATAATTTCCAGATGGGCTTTCTGATGGAAGATCAAAGTCCTTCATCTCAGACTTGGGAAATTTCCCTTCCATGCTGATATCAGCTTTATCTGAATGCCGTTCATCCAACATTTACTTTTTTCAAGAAGGCAATTAGCTAGATGAAGCTGCAGGAGAATGCTCTTAGAGCTGAAGAAAATAGAGAAGATTTTACTAAAAGTAGCAAAAAAATTTCTGGGTAGGTAAGGGGGGAAGGAATCTTTCTCACTCTGATTTGCACAAAAATTAGACATTTTTATACACTGAAAAATGCCAGCTTCAAATGCAAAGATGAAATGAGCAAAAAAGAGTTGTTTCTGCCTTGGTGCAACTGGTTTTGACAAACTCCCTGCCGTGCATCTCTGATTTCAAACATCAGCCAAACTAGTCGTGTGGCTAGAAAATAATAGGGTAGTGTTTTTCTGTAAATGTTTTATGCATCTGTGCATTTTGAGATTTTGTTTCCAAGAAGCAGCAGTTTCTACAGAAAGCCTGTACTTGTAGGGTGTCTGCGCTTTCAGCTTAGCAGTGCCGTAGAGTTTGTGTAAGGCTTTCTGTTTCTGAAGTTCAACCAGTGCTAGAAGACGTATCCATCACTCTGACTTGTATTTCTGTATTTTAGCATATACAAAATAAGATGTAAAAAATACCTGTTCATTTCATTAAGCCTATGATTTTCAAAAGATTGAGGGAGTCCAATTTCCCAGTCCTTTTCATCCACTTAGGAGTCCGCCTTCTGGAGAACGCTAGTTTCACTCTCCATCTCTGTCTCTCTCACATACACACACACATTTTCGTCTTGTTTTTCTCTCTCTCTCCTTACACGCTTGCACAGAAACACTCACAGTTCGGTATTTTTGTCTCCTTAGTGCCATGCAAGACATGCCTTTTTGGCTAAGAGGGCTGCGAACACACAGCTCGAAATACTAATGCATCTCAGCAATGAATAGTCTTTCACCTTGGAAAGCTTAATCTGCTTTTCCCTGACCGCTTTTCCCTATCCACCATCAATGTGAAATATCAAAAAGCTTCAGGAGAAAAAAATCAACCCATCGAAACTCACAGATGCACAAATAATATTTTAGAAAGCAATTCATCTGAAGGTCTCTTGACAAAGGGGATTATAGAATTGAAATGTAATTATCTTGGCATTTAAGTTTCTATTTCCACCATGTGGGTTGGTTCACATATTTGATTGCAAAGTTTTATCATTCAAAACAGCCTATAGGTCTCTTTCTCATTGCAGACACAAGGCAAGTACAGCCATCTCCACCATGGTCCTACGACCAGTCCTACCAGTACCTGGGCTCCATTGCCACCCCCTCCGTGCACCCCGCCACACCAATATCACCCGGCAGGGCTAGCGGCATGACATCCCTCACCGCAGAGCTTTCAAGCCGGCTGTCAAGTAAGTACCTAAAAGTTAGTGCCCTCGCACCAGGCCTCACCAAAGCCTCGAGGCTGTCTCCAATGCAAACTGGTTGCAACGTCTGCGGGTGCTACCCCATCTTTTCCCCAGTTGAGGTGAAGCCTATTGCAGGCCCTCTGCAGCAAGCCTTTGCCAACACTTTGCTAGGATTTGTGCAAAGAGTAAAGAAATAGGATTTGGGGCCCAACATATCATTGTCAAAAAAGAAAAAAAAAGAATAGGAGAAAGCAGCACCTTGAAGATGTATGGAACTATAAAAATAGTTTGGAGTGCTGAAGAGCTATCGTATCTGCCAAGAAACGAATGCCACAGATATTTCAATTCTGTTTCCTTCCCCTGCTCTAAATTCAGACCACAGCACAGCAGGTTATGGGTGGACACACTGACTGCAGCATGGTGGAGTTTGACATTTTAAGTGTTGCACTGGATTGTCTTGTTACATCTTCGTCAAATTGTACTGCAGAGCTTTACAAGCCAACATAAAAATATAGCATGGAAGTGAAAGCTACCCCCCTGGTTTCCACCATTCTCAACTGACCATCTGCTGACTCTAACACACACATATTGAACCAATATGCCTGTGTTCAATAGCAGCAATTTTCTTAAAATGAATGAGAGCCATATAATTCAAATTTGCACACAGCTTTTTCAAAAATATCTTCTTTGGCCGCACATATTGCTCTCATTTGAATACTCAGGGCTTCTTCTAAGATCAGAGAGAATCACTTGAACGTGCTCCAGCCTGTCCTATTGTTGTCATATAGAGCCTGCTTTGAAAGAGTAACAGGGATGATGCCCACCAAGAGTAAATTATTTGTTAGGTCTAGGTGTGTCAAACCAGGACAGGGTGCTAATTACATCTTAGAGATAGCTGAAAATACAGGAAACCTTTCAGAAGAACAAAAAAAGGAAATTTCTTGCTTTAAAAGACGTCTATAAAGATTCTCATTCCTCATTGACATACTCTTCTTTTAAAATGAAAAGACTCCTTTCTGCTTTTTCCCCTGTGTTTCCCTCCCTTTGCACTCCTTTCCACTGGCAAAATGAAGAAACAGCGAAAACAGAGAAGGATGAAAAAAAATCTTCATGGCAACCAGAAAATTTCAAGTAAAACAAATTATTTCATCAAGCTTTTTACTTAGAAAAGTAATTTTTCTTGACAGAATTGTTTGAAATGAATATTTACCAGCTCTTTTGATTTTCAAACCCTATACAGGGCTGCCTGATGTATATGTACTTGTAGGTGTGGATAGGGGAATCAAACCGAACGGAGATGTTAATCACATTTTACCTTTAGCAGTGTAGCGACTGAGGTTCCACTCACATAAGTGAATGCACTTAGTATTAAAATGTGATATTTTTTGCATTGCTGTAGTGCCCAAATATCATCATTGTGTACCAGGGCCCTTATTGTGCTGTGCACAGTATGAACACCAAGGGCTTCCATGGTGCCTGCCCCC
This sequence comes from Burhinus oedicnemus, assembly GCA_008921705.1. Lineage (NCBI taxonomy): Eukaryota > Metazoa > Chordata > Aves > Charadriiformes > Burhinidae > Burhinus > Burhinus oedicnemus. The sequence goes on from VFFE01006702.1 coordinate 852,526, forward strand.
AGGAGCGCACAGTCTAACAGAAGATAGCCACGTGTGCATGGAGTAACTGCACACTGTGTTTCTTTTGTGGCACACGGTGAGCATGGAGGTAGAGCACCAGCACTAGGGCTTGTCAGTGCTTTTTGTGCCCGTGGTCAAAGTGATTTACCTTGGGGTAGGCATAGTTTCTCCGTGACTTGTGAAGGAACCTAGAAGAGCTTCATTCACGTCAGCATTCTTTTTCTCCTGTCTTAATTCTTTACATGTGGGTTCATCTCTACAGAACTTAAGTATTTTTTACAATGCTTCCAAAATGTTACTTCTATATTTTATGTCATTCAGCATTCCCAGAAAATCTTACACAATATTTTCTCCCCAATCCCATTACTGTCACACACATTTGCTGTCTATCTAAGACATTTCTCCTCATCAGAACAAAGAGCAAATTTGAGGGTTTTTGTAGACCTTACCATTTAAAGACACGGTGCCTCAAAAGAAAAAGCACAGATATGGGACGTACTTGAAACACCTTGACATTAACTCATTATTCTGCTTTTTGCCAAGCTGGGCAGAAGAAACCTTCATCTGATAAGTGATGTGTCCAGGCAGTTTCAAGAAGTTTGATTTCTTTCTCAGGAATGAGGTGTGGAAGTACCATTTAAAATCTGGCAGGTTGTCAGATGCCACCTTCAGCCTTAGCTACTCTGAAGCTCCTGCCATTTCATACCATAGTATATCTTGCCATGTTAAATCTAAAGGTGCTGGAGTCCAGAGGAAGAAAATGTGGTCAGGGGTCCCATTAATCTTCCAGAAAAAAATGGAAGGCAAACTCAAAAAGGAAGCATAGATCATGCGTCAGAGCTTTTCTAAGAAATTTACAGAAATTCATCAAAGTGTGCTGGCTGTGTCCTTGACGAGCTTTCAGAACTTGGCACTGGAGTATGTCTGCTCTAGCTTTAAGTCCGGTCAGAGCCAAGAGCTTTGTTTTCTCTCTGCTTCTTCTCATGAGTATTTCAGCGCGTGGCTCCTCTTCTGCAGACTCCACGCCTTGTCTGACAGAAGAAGTTGTCTTTTGGAAAGATTTTTTCTTAATTATTATTGTTGTTATTTTAATCATGCATAGCTGCCAACTCTAGGGACTGACACCTTCCATTAATCTGAGTCATGATGAAGATCCTTCCTAAAGAGGCCATTATCTGCTCCGCTTGTTTAATCCTTGCGCACCAGGGAAGGAGACGATGGGACTGGGCACACTTCCACTGATGGCAGACAAATCGGAGCAGGATTTGACTGTCCTATAAAACTTTTCACCTAGCAGGATGAGAAAGGCTTCTAGCACACATGAAAGGAACAAAAAAGGCCAACCCTCAAATATATCATTCTGCTTTAAAAAGGCAGTACAATTGTTGTCCTTTTTTACATCCTCATTAGAGCCAAGATTTTCAGAAGTTAGTGACAATTATGTAGACATTATATGAGGACCCAGATACGAAGACCGTAAGTGAATTTGATTTATCTTGACTTTGGTAGTGTTGAGAGTCAATGGAGAACTGTGCTCCTAAGTGGTGACCGCTGGCCTGAGCCTGTGTGTACAGATCCCGCCTGTGCAGGATCGTGTACCTGAAGGACAATCTCTGCACCATGGAGCTTCTCATTTGAGTTGGCAAATAAAACCAGGTGCAAGGAGAGACTATGCAGAAGCTAGACAATTTATATTTAGGCCCCATCAGTGTCCCTGGTGAGTCAAGTGATGCTGGGCAAGGAGCTTGTGTCCCCGTTCCCTACCTACCCACCTGCTGAGGACGAGGGCACTCTGGAGGTGTAAATAGTTGCATGTGCTGTGAGGTCTCTAAGAGCACACACATACACATCCAAAACAGGGCTGCTTTATCAAAATTAATCCAAAACATCCAGATCCATGAGCGCTACAATGATTGCATTGGAGAGCAGGTGAGGGGTGGCTCTGTTCTGGCAGCATCAGCCCCACTTCGGTTAATCGCAGACCAGAGTTGGGATGTTGGTTATCAACTCGAACAGGTGAACCTCCATTCTGCCAGTGCAACAGTTCTCTGTCTCCCTTCCCCACTACCCAGGTGCTTCTGACTTGACTGCGTTCAGTGACCCCCGGGTGGGAATCGACCGCTCCTTCTCGGCGCTCCCCTCCATCTCCGACCCTCGGATGCACTACCCGGGAGCATTCACCTACACACCAACGCCTGTCAGTTCAGGGATAGGAATCGGTATGTCTGCCATGTCCACGGCCACGAGATACCACACTTACCTTCCGCCTCCCTACCCCGGCTCATCGCAGGCCCAAGGCAGCCCGTTCCAGACCAGCTCGCCCTCCTATCACCTCTACTACGGAACGTCCGCCGGCTCCTATCAGTTCTCCATGATCTCGGGGGGAGACCGGTCCCCTCCACGCATCCACCCCCCCTGCACCAATGCCTCCACAGGATCAACGCTCCTCAACCCCAACCTCCCTAACCAAAGCGATGTGGTCGAGGCAGAAGGGAGCCACAGCAACTCCCCCACTAACATGGCCACCACAGCGAGGCTAGAGGAAGCGGTGTGGCGACCATACTGAATGAATTTTAAGTAGTTATGGGCCAGGACTGACGTGCTTTCCATTTCCCGGTGCCCGTAGGTATCCCATAAACACCCATCTTGCTTATGGGCCCTGCCATCTTCATACATCACTTTGAGAAGGAAACCCTCCAGAAGCCAGCACTCCCAGGAGCAGTGGCATGTATTAGCCAGCCCCTGGTGAAGCGACATCGCTGCAGCAAAGCATCCCTCGCGGGGGGCTGAGCTTCTGGAAAGGAGGACGCCTCAGTTGGTGGTCCAGAGGTAGCAAGGGTGGGTAGAAAAGTACCCAGTCTGTTTCCAGACCTGTGGCTTTCTAACCTGCCTGGGCTTGAAGGTCTCCACAGCCCTAAAGAGTTTCGGTTCACTTCTATTTTTAAGACTTAAAACCTAAAGAAATCTTAGTGAGTTTACTGCATCTTATGGACGTATTAACTGTAAGGAAGTATAGGAAGATTCCCAGAGGGAAACTGTGAACGCTTCTGTTTTAGCAATGCTGTGAATGAGAGGTTTTATATGTTGAACTTCATTCTTTCTTTCTTTTTTTTTTTAAAAACCATGTTGTATATTCCAAAGAATATGGAAATTTTTTATTGCTGAGGGTTTTTTGTTTTGTTTTGGGTTTTTTGTTTTGGGGGTTTTTTTTAGGATGCAGCTCATCCTGCTTTGCATCTAATTTGTTTTATTCCTCTTGGCACCTTATAAATTGCAAAAAAAAAGATTTTATTCTTTTTTTTGTTTTAATCATGCTTGCTTCTTTCTTGCTTTGTCAAATGAAAGAATCAGCCCCTTTTTCAATGAGTTAATTTAACTTTTTTCTCTTGGACTTTTTTTTTTAATACAACGGCTACAGCCTTGGGTCATTTTCAACTACTGTACTACTTTGATGAGTTCATTGATATTTATGCTTGATATTTAGACTTTTCTTATTTGTTGATACTATTATTATTTAAATATGCCTATATTAAAAAAGATCAGCGATTGCCTTTTTTGGTAGCAGCCAAAGTCAAATTTATCACATTGAAAAAGGCTGGAATAACGATGGGTAAAGTGACCTCCTAGTTACCTAGAAATATTGTTTACAATTATCTCACTCTCATTTTACTCAGCTAACTGGGCTCAGATCCTCAAAGGCATTTAGGTGCCCAACTCCCACTGAAATGAATTAGGCACCAAAATCCCTGTGAATTTCTGTGCCTTCCTATCCAGTGGAGTCATCTCTCCCTATTCCTTCCTCACTTTTCCTTCGTCACCAGTGGTGGTGACCCTCAGGATCAGTAATCAGAATGTACTTATTTCATAAGGCAGACTCAATATTCCCTGACTAAATACATCCCCATATGGCCCCATTCTGCTCCCGAGCTTTCCTGGTCTTCCTAACAGCACCGGTGGAGGCCTCCAAGTCTTTCAAAAGCGAAAGCCAACATGCAGTTAGCATGGCAAGGGTGCAGTCCTGGCTCCGATGGAATCGGTGTGAGATTTGCTCCCGGCTCAGTGGAGCCAAGATTTCTGCACAGTACAAAAGCCACGTTCCAGTGCACTGGAAAATAGATCAGTTCATGCATCACAAAGTAACTCGAACTGAATAGGGTCATCTAGCTCATCTGGAAAGCAGGCTAGCAAAGAAGGGGCCTTAACGGTTCCTCCATCAGCATCTTCTGAGGGAAGAGGAAGGGTATTTAAAGCTGGTGCACACAATATTCTGTCCTGTAGCAAATATGCAAGGCTTATACTAACAGCATGTTAATACAGAGTTGTCATCGTTGCCCATCGTTACAGCATAAACATATCAGATGTCACTGTAGAGTTTATGGCACTATTTTATTTGAGGGTTTGGTCTGAATGCAGTTGTTGTACTACTCATTAATTACAAACTGCTGATGTTGACACGTGTGCGTTCCAAATTAGCTGATTATTATTTAATGTACCTCTTAAATGAGTGAAACAATTGCAGGTCAACTCAGAGAGTATTTGAAAGCAGGACTTCAGATCAGTGTTTGATGTTTAAAAAAATTAAAAGGATTCAAATTAAAAAGATCCTTGGCTGCAGGCAGCAAAACAGCTGGACTTATTTAAAACCATTTGTTTTTCAAGTTTTCTCTTTTTTTATATGATTTTGCTTCTTTGTTTAAGTCAGATGCAGTAGCACTTTGGTATTGAAAAGTTACAAATTGAAGAATTTACATTGTCAATAAGGTCATTTTTGTGCAGAAAATAAGGAGTGTTTCAAGAGATCTCAGCAAAAGTTCAAAATGTTTCTGTAAAAATACATGCATGGCCTTGTGCTTCTCATTTAGCATAATGCCCTTTATAATTTTCTAGAGTTTGCTCTTGAAAAAAAAGCAGAAAACATCAAAATTATATGAGAACAGTTAAAGATATATTTTGGAACTATGGAGACCTTGCTGAATACAAAAATACAGAGAGCCTACCTGTTGTGATATTCACATAGTTGGAATCTCACCTCTTCAGTAGCCTAAAAAAAAGTCCTTCATCACTAAACAGTAGGTCTGTTGCAGAATCCATCTTACACACTCTCTGTCGCTGTGTAATTGAAATCATCATTTACTACAACTCTCACATCTGCCTTGTGACTGGACCACCCAAGTGCATAGTACTGTGAGCCTGAACCCAGAAGTGAGGGAGAGGGGAGGACCTCAGAGCAGAGGGCAGGGTTGCCACAGCCAGGTGACTTCAGCCCAGTGACAGAAGTAAGGTTGATGTGGCTAGTACGCTCCCGGGCCTGTCTGTCGCCAGACACTGCTTTCTGCTAAAGCCCTTTGCCGCTTTTAGCCCATAGTATTGTAGTACCTACTTTTGAAACTAAAAGATCAGGGATTCACAAGAACAGGGAGTTGGCATCTCTTGGCCTGGAGATTAGACCTAACATTGACCATTTCTTATGTCTACACATCTACTTTCTTTACAGTTGTCCTAAAGGTGAAGTTTAATTTTACTTTCCCTGGTGCGAACAGGATGAGGAACTGCAGAACTGCTCACCACACTTACCCTGTCTTTACTGATATGTGATAAAAGCCTGGGATTTCCCAGCGTCTCACTTATGATAATTGCCAGCAATTAAACTTTTTGTGTCTAACCTCCCTGTGTATTTCAAACACAGCACAAAGCAGCACCCTTTACAGAGGAAAAGCTAAGTTCATTACCCTTTGCAATTAGTCTGTTTAATTACTGTGAGTTTCAGTGTATTCACACAAGTGCTTACGAGAAACCACAGTTTACTTAAATCTGTATTTTTGTAACCATCCTCTGTCCCACTAAGGACAGCAAAGATATTCAAGGCTGTAAAAATGCTCTCATGTCGTATCTTAAGAGCACTTAGCTGGCAGAAAGAGGACATTTTGATAAAACATTTCCCCCATTCACATGTCTCCACATTATGGTATATAAGTATATATTTTTATATATATTATATATATATATTTATATAGTTTTATCATCCTGATAACTGAATGGAACCAAAAAAGAACTACTGTGCTTCTGTTCGCAAGTTGCAGTCAGCAGAGTGCCTTAGATACCTTCCCTTACTGAGACAGTTAGTGGCAGTCCTTACTATCAGTTTGTGTGTTCCTTTCACAAGACACAACTCATTGTCCAGATGCAGCTATATCAAACTATTTCCAAGTAAATATAGGGCCCAGCTCTCATTTACTTTGCTCTCAGACAACATTTATGCTCATTTCAAGAGTTCCTGCTACACTTCCAGGGCGATGTACAGGAGCTTTAGTGCAAGGGGGAGGCAGATGCTGAGTACATCCCTGCGACGAAGGATTTGATTTGTAGAATTATGCCAAATTATCTGCTGGAAAGCAGAAAAATCCTTTCCTCCAAATGGCCCACAGTCTTTGTCAAAGTGTTCCAAATTGCCTGCACTCTTGAAACATTCATTACTGCTTTCTGGGTGACCTTTTCCATTGGTGTATTTGAAGATTCAGGAGAAGTGGATAATTTTTCTATTTGAGCAAAACACTTGCTTGTTTTCCTGCATCATTACATTTTCGTATTTTATTTTTGTTAACCTTGCTTGGTCAGTACCGATCACTTGGCATTTTTCTCCTTGTCCTAGAAGGGTTGCATCAAAAGAGTTACTTGTATTTATGTATGTAAATAGATTTCAAAAGCTTCATAGCAAAATATTTAGTGCTTGTAATTACTCTGCATTTTTTTTTCATTTTTCTGTGTTTTTAATGAACTTACTTTTGTGTTTGCTTAAATACTGTAGTGAGACTTATTTCTTTCTGAATTAATTATTTTAGGCTTCAAGATTAACTACATTTTATTCACTTTTGTAAACAGTTATAGCATGGTCTCTATTCAACACTCTTCACTTTTTTGTGGTAGGGGAGAAATGAATGTGCAAAAATCTGTGGGTTATTTGTGGTATTCTGGGTTTGACAGTTACATCTTTCTTTAAAACAAAAACTAAACTTTCAGTCTGAGGTGGCCGTATGGCAAGTCTGACGGGAGGACGCAGCGGGAGATGCACTCCTATCAGAATGGCATCAGAGTGTATTCGTTCAGCATTTACTGGCTATGTTTACAAAACAGATGCTGCAGCATCCTGGAACAGTCACATTTTCCCTTGACACTGTCATGCTGAACATTTCCAGAAGGGGAAACTACCAGGTTCTGGAAGTTTGCTTTTTTGTTTTTGATTGCAGGGTATTTTTCTTTTGGGGGAGGTGGGGAGGGAGGGGGGGGCCGCTGTTTTTTGGAACCAGATAGGAAAAGAGAATAGAGTAGATTTTTCCCCCACTACAGGAAGTCTCTAGATACCACGTCAGAGTAGACTCTTGCTGTACATAGGGATGGCTGTGTCCAGCACCACGGGAGAATTCATTACAACTAGCATGCAGAGCAGCTGGACTGCTGCGTTAGTTCTAATGAAGACTTTCTTTCTTTCTTTCTTTCTTTCTTTGTACCACAGTTTCCTCTGTAAATTCAGTATCATAATTAGTGTGAATGACAAATAAAATGTTTGACAAGTATGCACATTGGTCTGGTGCGTTATTTCATCAGGGAGAAAGTAACTGTTTCAGAGAAAAAGTAGCCATCAGAAAAAGAATATGAACCTTGTATCATTCACAACATCAACAATAAGTTTCCAAATCTTTTTTTTTCTTTTTTTTTACTAATTTGTCTCTTTTTTAGTATAAAACGGTGTTTTCCTACTGTGGAGTGACCTGGCAGAAGTCCTGCTATCCAACAGGACTATCAAAACAGGACTGAAAGGAGACTTTGCAGGTACAGAAGCCTAGTAATTGCATTATATTTCTGGCTTCTTGATTAAATTTCAATATTTCAAGGTCATCTACAGCTCTTATTTTTCTCCCTTAATCTTTTGCCTCTTGGGTTGGATCCTTTTTGATATTGATGAGTTGAACCTTACTTCAGGAGCACGAAAACAGGTAGTTTGAGGTCATATTACTTATGAGGTACATTGGTTGTTTTTCTCCTTAAATAAATAATGAAACAGTAGTGTTAATGAAACATTAATATGGGGGAACCAAGCTTTCAAAACAAGGAAAAAAAACGGAGTCAATATTGAAAGTTCAATCTGAAAGTCTCTGTATCTATGCATATATAGATACATATAAAATCTTCTAACATTGGCTCTACACGATATATTGCATTATATTAAAGAAGCTTTGAGTGGTATCCTTCTACACAATAATGTGTATATACAAAGATGAATTTTCATCTACTACTCTCAGTAAAGTGAAAAACAAGCTACAAAGCAAACTATTAAAGGTGTATTTTTTCTGACAACTTGTCAGGTAGCACTCCATTTCTTAAATGATAATTCATATTATCTTTTTTAAATTAGGGCCAAGACGCTAAGACAAAACAGTTACTGAATTGCAAGTACTTGAATTCCTAACCTCTTTAGAGGTTAGAAATGCTAACACACACCTCTGACGTGGGTACTGGTTACCCTGCTCAGTGTGACCATCTGACATTTCTTTCCGGCACAATCCTATGTTATCCCAACAATATTGCACTTAATATTTTTGCAAGGGTCTACCCTACAGATTCTTCTCCTTACCCTATGAAACCCAAGAGCACTTCTTTAGAGGTGGATGATAAAGTAGAGCACATATTATTTTGTTTCTTACTTTAACACACCAGGAAAAGATGCTACAAATAGCGACAGTCAAAACAAAAACAAAAATATTACACCCAAGGGCATCTCAGCAGAAATATTTGTAGCTAGATTTTGAAGACTATGTAGAGGACATACTAGCAGAGTTCTCATTCTGTATAGGAGGGTAACGCATCAGACTGCCGTGGCCATTTTAACAGGATGCTTATGTCCCACTGCCACTGAGTCTGCCTGTCCTTTTGAGAAAGGCCATGTCTTTCTTACTTGACAGCAGCAGCTCAGGCATTTGTGCAGGTCAGCTGGACTGAGGTGAGCCCCTCCTAGCCCCAAGCCCACCAGCTTTCACAGCGGTTGTGCCATTCCAGATCGGTGGCACCTGCTTTCGGCAAGGTGAAGGGAGGAAGCACAAGCAGCTGCCCAGTCCTGCCCCTCTGCCTTTCCCCCTGCCCAGGGCAGCAGGCAAAGGGCGAACCGAGAGCTCATGGGCAGGCAGTGCGCAGTCAGGGCAGCCCCCTGGGCTCCCTGGGCACTTTAGGTGGCCCTGCCATGCCTCTTTTGGCAACTGAGAAAGGCCAGCTCAGTCCCCCCCCCTCTGGCTGCTTGAGGGGAAAGAAGAGGAAAGGGCAAAGAAGGCTGGAGGCTGCTGTTTGTGAGAGGAGGGGTTGGCAAGCGTGAACGCAAAAGGTTGTTGATTTCTTGTTGCACCTCACACCCTGATTGACAGCTTTTAATGTCCTTTAATTATAAAGGCCATTGTCATGGGTGTTCTCCCACACTGCTTTGTTTGACTTGCGCAATGAGGAAACAGCTGTAGCCAGGCTCCAGAGCAAAAGCAGCTTATTAAATACTATCAGCCTGCAAGGCACCGTACAACTCAACACAGATGTCCTGGAAAGACAACACAGGTGTGTTACCTTTGGTGTACATGGCATTTTCCCTCTTTTCAGTGGCTTGTCTCACAAGACAACAGGCTTGGATTAGTGGTGCCCAGAAGTGATAATCCCTTTTTCTGAGCAGGCATGGAAATGCTGGTTACAGGCGCAGCGTGTGGTCACAGAACAGACAATAAACTCTGTATTATCTGCTCTGAGACAGACCTTGTTCACAGCAGTCATAGCTTAGAAGCCTATCACCCCTGCAACTGCTACGATACTGGAAGACCTTGTAATGGCACTGTGGTTTCCAGACATGACTAAAATATGACTCAGTCCAGCACTGTAAATGGGCCAAAAATACAATTTATCCATGGCCCCATATCTTTTTACAACTCTGGGCTTTTTACAGTTCTATAAGATGATTTGGGAACGTATCTCAACTATTACTTTAGGCACCCCCTTCTTCTCCCTGGAAAACAGCACCTTTTTTTCACTGTTTAATTATGTTGAGGGCTCACATTAACTTTGCCACTGGGATGCCCTGTGGAGCAGAACTTCTAATGTAGGCAGGATCTCAGGGAAGGAATGTCCGAATTACAGCTCATCTCAACTCTTGCCTGCTGGGGGAGGGAGGCACAGCGTAGATAAAAGCATGTTTAACCCTGAGGAGAAGGAAAATAAAAGTTCAGAACCTACAGGTCTTCATTGGAATGTCTAGCTACTGAATTAGGAAGCTTGTTTTCTGGTTTTAAGTTACAGGGACACCTAGAAGTCTCCCAGACTGGATTAGTCAGCACGAGTCACTGTCTGGGAATTGTTTGGGTTTGCGAGAGGAGGATAAAACAATTTAGAAAGAAAATCTAATACACAGATTTAAAACATAGCCTGCTTTCAGAGCAGGGAGGGGGTTAGGTCTGATTTGTGGGCTTTATAAAACACTGGTTCCTAAGGGTAGGAAGGCTGTCAAAGGAGAGAGAACCTGTTCCCTGCTGATGCAGAATTGTTTCCTGTAGTATTTAAAAAGTGCCTCTGGTTGTTTTACTTTCAAATGCCCCAAACACAGGAACATCTGTAGCTTTTCTGGGGAAGCTTAGATGCCTTACTATTACTTAGATGTCTTACTATTACCTGCTGCTGCACTTGACACATCCTGTAAGCAGAGAAGAGACACTGTATTCAGGGCAGCCTGCAGTTACAGTTCCTTAGGAGGTCTCTGACATCTGGGTGTGCTTCACACGACCACCAGGTTCATGCCTGCTGGCTGCTTAGTCCCATTTACCCTATTTTCTCACACCAGAATCCCTCAGGACCAAGACCTCCCAGTTCAGAAGGCAGCTACGGTTGCTGTCTCCAGGGTTACCACAGGTACAGGTTTCTTGGCCCTAGGAGCTGAGCAGGTGCATGCCTGAGGGGCACTGAATCCCATACCACAAAGACCATCCCAGGTATTCCAGTGTCCTCTAATACCAACAACTGGTCAACTTTTTTATACAGCCTTCTTCAAAGGAGCCCGGTGGTCAAACTGCACTATGTCTTTTCATCAGGTGAGCATCACAGACATGGAAATCTTTCGAAATTGGCTGAAAATCAGCTAATTTTCACTGAAATAGTAAAATCCCTGTGTGATGCCCCTATGGCAAACTTCACCCTTCCTCTCTTAAGTGTCTGTGATAAAGAGTTGCTCTGAAACAAGGCAATATGGGTTATTTTACATGGGGAATGTTTCCTGTTTCACTTTCGCTGTCTAAAACAGTAGCTAAATTTGCAGAGGGGGAAAGCAACTATCCTTCTCCCTTTCTTTTTCTATTCTGCTCCTTCGTCTAACACGTGTGTCTGGTATTTCTCCAGTTTCCTGCAGAACTGGAAACCTGGTGATGTCAGTCCAACACACGTAACTTCGGGGGCTGTATGATCACAGCCGGTCAAATGGCAGCATATTCATCCCATGGGCATTATGATTCTGGGGCTGGATGAGAGGAAGAACAGTTGTTCTATTTTGGAACAGAAACTCAGATTTCCAAAACTTTCTGCACACAGCAAACATCTGTCCATGTGGTCCTGAAATAATGTTCAGTAGTATCCTTTTGAAAAAGCTGAAACCAAAATGATCTTGGTTGCCAAAGGTTGGAGCCTGCCAGCTTAGCTGGGAATCCTGGGCCTTCCAGGCTTCTCACTGTGGGAAGCAGGCAACGCTGCTGATCGGCAGCAGCGGTGATATGGTTGGGGTGAGTCAGCATGTTGCACCACAGTTTATCAGAAATATTTCCGACCAGCCTCAAGTATGAGTGGCCAAAAGCAAGCTCTTCCTACACAGGCATTTTGGCTACTTTTCAGTGCTGTCAGGACTGTGGCTGTGATCCCATGGGCTCACTTGAGTGACCTTGCAGACCTAAGGTGTTAAAGGGGCAGACATTTTGCCTTGTAGTTCTGCCTTTCCAAATGTGATCCCTTTAGTTTGACTTGATTAGTAAGATCACTTTGTAATGCGTATAATTCCTAACCTTCCCGGGTCTTTGAGCGTATCACCTGCTGGAAAATATTTGTGTCCTTTCTCAGTGTCCTGTAGCCAAGCTTGACATTTTCTGCTTCCCAAAGTCTTACACTTAATTATCCTTACGATACAAAATCTTCAGGTTGCACTTTTCTCAGTTCTCCTGAGATAATAATGAGGTGCGAATCCAGCAAAGCAGACATGCCTTTTACCGACAAACAGAACGTAAGAGACTTTAAAGGCTGGCAGGCTACTCTGTTTCAGTGAGTAGCCTATAGCTGAATGGCTTCAGCCGCTGTCTCCAGAACGAGCGCCTGCCAGTGTTTTTCCTCACCCTTAAAGAGGTGGCTTCTTCACACTTAACGTTTGCTTGCACACTTTCCTCAGATAAGGTTATGTCAGTCCATAGCTTGCAGCCAGAGAGGACAGGAGATGGGGAAAGAATTAAAGGAAGAAAAATTACGAAAATCACAAAGCATGATTTCGAAGATAAAACTGCAAGCATGAAGTCACTTTGTAAAGCATGTTTGGTCTCCATATATGCCCCAAGCAATGGTCTTTGGGGCAATCTTTGTTGCCGTATCTCCATTGCTGCCTGTCTCACAGGAGGTGACTATTCTTTGACGCTCCAATATCTGCTTATCAGATTTTAAAGTCCTAAGATGTTTCACTCATCCACAGCTTGCCATACCATACAATTACATGGTATGGTCAAGAAGTTTCCAAGTGTCTATTCAGCCATTGTGGTTCCATTATAGATGAAAAAGGAGTCACGTATTGCTGAGTCCCCTCCTCAGGGGTGGTGAATTTTGCTGCTTCTTAAGGCTTTCGATACAACAGTATATGGAGACAAGAGTGGGCGGAAGAGAGCGAGCCCTTCGGTCACTTCTGTGAGGGATATTTTTGTGCCTCGTTTGCAACAATATCTAGCCGCAGATTGAGGTTTGCCTCCCACAAGAAGTTTGGTGGTTTCAGTAACACAGCTACACATGAGGGAAGAGACAGTTGTGTTTGGTCCGTCTTGCGAGGGAGAAGAGGGGTGAGTGGGAGGTCAAATTTATTCCAAATCTTTAAATAAGCAAAATTATGTTTCCTGTCTGTTACCCCTCCCACCTGAATTTTGTAACTAGGAAAGAGAAAAAAAGTTCTACCAGAAAAAACAAGTTCTGTTAAAGAGAATGAGGTTTTTCACTGTCTGTTAAAGTCCCCAAAGACTGGTTCCTCCTTCCAGTGCAGGGAGCTGTAAAACGCTGCAAAAAAGGAAAACTTCTGAAGTTTTTTTTTTCTATCCTTGATAAAACAAACATATGTTAGAGCTAAACCATCCTAGGAACTGGGTTCTCCTCTGTGATGCTAATGGAGATGGATGCTGCAAGATGAACAACTTCATCTCCTCACAGTGATTGCTCAGCATCTCTCAGAACTGAATTCCTCAAGTGTCTCCTTTCTCATTTGCACCACCACTCATACATGCTTTGTAGCTTTATGACCCAGACCTCTCAGCTGCTGGTAATAACACACCATTAGAAACTAACACAGCTCACATCAGTTGCTTATCTCCTTGCCAGTTGTTACGATGTTGTATTTATTGTACTTTTCCCCCTTTCCTGTCCCTCAGAATGTCTCCTTTTCCGTTTGTCCAGCTCAACTGTGCTCTTTCATCACCTTTGGCTCGTATCCACCCCTGTGTGGTCTCACCAGATGTGTCTCTCTTTCAGATGAGTCCATGGGCCGTACAGACACCTGAGAGCAGGACGAGGTGTTAAACCCCTGCTGCTGCAGGAAGATGTTTCCCACCTTGGGTGCCATTTGTAAATTTAGACTTATGTTTGCTGAGTGGCATATCTTAGCACAGAATGCACTTGACTACGGATCTGTCCCTGGCTTCTTCACTTGCTGATGGCTGCAGCAAAATCCCTTCCTTCCTGTGCCTCGGTTTCCTCATCTGCAAATGGGTAGTGGCACTGACCTTCTTTGAGAAGCACTTTGAGCTCCACTGATGAAAAGGTCCATGGAGAAGAGGTTGTTGTTATTGTTGTCTGCAGTTTAAAAACATGCTCATAAATCATCTTTCAGGGATAGTGAAGCAGGTTTCATTGGCTCTGGAGCTGGGTGACTGAACAGAGAAGAATTTCCTTCTTTGGCATTTTCCCCTAGTTTTAATAACTTTGAACTCTTGCTTTAGATCTTGTTTACATTAGGCTGGTTTAGTAACTGTGTGTCTCCCTCCAGCAATTGTCTCCTTCTTCCCCACCTTCCTCAGGTATTTGGTTTAGGTACCAAACATCTGACTCAGGTCTTCCTGGAGAATGGCTGAGGCAGGGTGGATGGAAGAAGGAATTATTGTAACCTGTTGGTGAGTAGAGGGACTTAATGGGGGAAGGAGGCAGAGGCCATGACTGTCATGGACATGGGCCCTGGGAACATAAAAATCTAGGCTGCTACCACACCCATTTGGGCTCTTGATGAAACATTAAACACGAACTGTACAGATGGCCTGTCCTGAAAGTGTTTGGGTCAGAGAATTTTAATGGGTCCTTCCAAGATTTACAAGCTACGGCCCTGCAATGCCTGCCTTTCTGGGCAGGGAAGAGAAGGGAAGCTTCTTTGAAAGCAGCAGGTCCCTCGCACCAAGAGTGCCTCCAGTTAGTTACAGACACGGTTTTATCACGGTGCGGCCCCCACAGCTTGATCCCCAGCGGGACAGCTGCTTCTTGTTCGGTTTGGTTTTGAGAGGCTCTGGCAAGCGAAGAGGTGGGTCAGAGCCCGGCCCGAGCCCCAGCCGTCCTGCCAGAGCAAGGCCTCTCTTCCCGACACGCTCATCAAAGACACAGGCCTGAGCTGGGACCCCGGCGTTTCGGGGCGGGCAGAGCCCTTGCTGCAAGGGCGAAGGAAGCTTCCTCCCAGCCGCAGCTGTGGGCTGACCGCCCGGCAGCGCTGCAAAGCCGCTCCGGGCCCGCCGAGGTGGCCCTGCCGCCGCCCTCACGGTCCCCAACGGTCCCCGGCCGCCCCCACCCGGCGGCGGCTGGCGGCTGAAGAAGCCCTCCCGGCACAGGCGGGGCGGAGGCCGCTAGAGGGCCACCGCGGCTAAGTGCGAGCCGCCCCCGCCGGCAGCCCAGGCCGCGGTGGCGCCGCCGGAGCTGCTGGCGACGGGCAGCCGCAGGGAGCTGCGGGCGGGAGGGTCCCATAGCGCTGCCGAGGGAGCCCCTGTGGGCAGTGGGCCGGCGCTGCGGTTGAGCGAGCAGAGGGCAGGCCCGGGGAGGCACCGAAGCGCGGGCGGCCGCCAGTAGCGCCTCCCGGCCTGGCAGGAGCGGAGCCTGCTCCGGGGAGAAACAAGTGCTGCGGTGGCCTGACGGGGAGGGCGAGATAAGGGTAGGGTGGTAGATAAAGGAGCGCCTCAGGGGCACCGTGTCTGCTGTGGCCGGGTGAGGCACCCGGCTCGGCTCCAAGCGCTGCGGCATCAGCCCTTGCTCGCTGAGCCTGGCATTTTGCGTGCCGAGCAATACGCTGCGTGAGGAGACAGAGCTTCGTAAAACCGGTGTCTTATCTAGCCTGGGTGTTTAGCAGAGCCCCCCATCCATAGGTGAGATTTCCCCAAAGCCGGTAGCTGCACACTTCCCCGACATTTGGCTCCCGCTCTGCGCAGCTGGGAAGCGCTTTGTGATCCTCAGGGCTGGAAGGCACCAGGGGTCAAGGGCTACAATTTATTCTTCGGCTGCCCTTTCAAAGGGTTCTCACCTTCCACAGGGAGCTGCAGCGTGGCAGCCCCTCAGAGCAACAAGAAACTGGAATTAAACAAATAGAAGTAATTGTTGGGCATTAAAGCTAACAGTAGCTGAAGGCTGAGCCCCCTGCAACAGGGCTCTGCTCTTTGCTAGGAATCTGAAAGCTTGATACACCGTTAAATCAATAAAGGGAGAGGGGAGTGTTGGCAAAATTTGTTTGGTGTCTGTGAGCCTAGCAGATGGTTTCTTGGTTCACATGTTGCTGACTTGCTGGGTTTAAATTGGAAAGGTTACTTATATGAAGTAGCAACTAGGTGCCAGGCCGGAGGGGAGCACTGTAGGCAGGAAGGAGAAAGGCCTTGGCCGTCCGCTGGGTCTCACAGTAGAGCCTGCACAGCCCTGCCCCTCAACAAGGCTGCAAACAGGCATTACAGGCGGAATGGATATACGTTAGCAGTAGCTGCAGGAAGGATAACAACATGCTTTTCCTCCTGACAGAAGAGAAATTTCAAAAAGCCATTGACCTTGTTTGCAAGACATTTTCACCTACTGTGTTCATTGCTGCTGGATGAGATTTTCAAAGCCATGCCAAGGATGTATGTAGCTATATATCTCCTGTGAAAATGAATGGAGTATATCCATCTGGCATTTCTTTTCAAGTTTCAGACACAGATCCTTTCCTTGCATCTTCATCAGGGAAAAAGTCTGTCACCCACTCTGCCACCACGTGGGGGACTTGAGCAGCAAGACTCAAGGGAAGGATGGCCTGGAGCAGCCC
This sequence comes from Burhinus oedicnemus, assembly GCA_008921705.1. Classification (NCBI taxonomy): domain Eukaryota; kingdom Metazoa; phylum Chordata; class Aves; order Charadriiformes; family Burhinidae; genus Burhinus; species Burhinus oedicnemus. The sequence continues at coordinate 869,081 of VFFE01006702.1, forward strand.
AAAACGCATTGCAAAGAGTAGGGAAAGTGAAGTCTGAGGAAGAAAAGGCTCAGACATGTAGCTGAAATGAGATGGATTACTTTAAAGTTCCTGACAACTGCAGATTTCTAGATCTGAAGACAAAAACAGTTTTCTTAACTTAGCTTTCCTGTAAGAAGCTTTTCTAATTAACTGAATCCAAACCTGGCAGGAAGGTAAACAGTGTTGTATGTCTCTGGGCTTAGACCTTGTAATTGTGACCCATTCAGATATAAATCCTGACCTTTTCAGACAGATGGGCTAGCTGTGAATACACTGATCAGACAACTGGGACAACTATCAGCAGACAGATCCATAAATGCTTATGGGGAATAAATTTTTAAAAGTCTTGATCAAAACTGTCAGGAGCCATAAATGCATCCAGATGGGAAATAGCTCAGAAGAACTTCCCATTGCCACATCAGAGACCTGGAAGCTTGGAGAATGTTGAAAGTTGACTGTAATATGAGGTTCAAAGCTAATAGGCTGGGTTGTCTGCAGTATTGTGTTATGGCTCTAATCTGAGCAATGCATCAGACACCCTGGGTGGCTGGTAGGAAGGCTTTGACTCCTGAGGCAGGCCAGTTCCTACTCCTTCGACAATATGCGGAATATTAGTACTCATTGCTTGCCTTCCATTCTTTCACATCCAAACTTTTGGAGTGCCAAAGACTTTGTCATCCTGGATCTGTGAGACAGCTGGAGCCCTGTGACAGCATGTTTCCGGTCACATCTGATGAGCTGTCCCTGAGAGTTATGGCTTTTTTCAGTAGAATCCAAACTGATCCAAAAATTGTAAGAAGGTACTAGATAACAAACCGGATTGTTCAGATGTGTTTCTCTGCTTTATTGATATTGTGTCATCTACATGTTTGGTTTCATTTCAAGAGTAAATGAGGTACCATTTCACTGTGACTATAGCACATATCAAAGAGGTTCACTGGAGTATTCCTCTTGGCAATACCAGGACCTGTAAATATCTGGTGGTTTTTACAAACAATCTGGCAAGCAGTCTCTGATAACATTTTGGTCTAGATCTGAACATACTGCACAACCCATTCTACAGGTTCAGACACAGAGGCTGGGTTGTGTCTCTAAGAAAGAGGCTAATCACAGGGAGAGACTCAGTGACTATTTCTGATGAGTGTTCCCAAAAGAAGAGCAGATTATTTTGCTGATCAAAATCAGAAACTCTGATTTTGATACTGTCAGGCAGTAACAGGATTGAGTGCCCCTGCCCAGCCTCTCCTGGGCCTGCCCCTGCCCTTGCCCATGGGCCGGGTGCCCCATTTCAGTACTGTCCTTGGCTCCCAGTCCTGCCCCAGCTGTGCTTGTAGGCGTGCTCGTCTGTAGCCCTGCTGCTGGCCCTGCATTGATCCTGGCCCTGTCTTACTCCCTCATTGTGTCGGAGGCTGTCAGTGGACCCTGCTACCAGCCCCTGGCTCTGCCTGCTGCCTTCAGGCCCTGCAGGATTGTGCGTGTCAGTGAGGGCACTGCGTGCACTCATTCACCCTTTTCTCCTGGCTCCCTGTTCCTTGGGGATCATCTGGCCCTTGCAGCTCCTTGAAAGTTACCCTGAATAGCACAAGTCACAACTAATAACTTAAAGAGTCCAGCAAACAACATTTTACATCAACAAGAGACATTTGCATCCAAGACCAGTTGTCTTTCCTCGTAGGGATGAAAATGTACCACAATTTGCACTAATGAGCTCTGCTGTTGATTGTGTCTGCAGAGGGGTCAAGGGCTCACTGGATGTGGAAGTTAAACTGTTCATAACTTGGGCCAGCCCTTCTGAGGCCAGAATAACAGTACTGAGTGAGGGAAGCTGCTTCTGCTGTTGACCAGGTTCTTCTCAGGAGCTTGCTTGTCTCCAGAATCATCAAGCGTTTCTCTCCCAAGGGTTAAAATTCAATTTAAAAAAAGATTTATGAAATCCTGAAGAAGTTAATAGACCTACACTGTGAGAATCATAACATTGTAATGAAAGAAAGTTCATAGTTTTGGCAGGTTATAGTAGGAAACGTAGGTATACTCAAATATCCTGAATTACATTTTAATATTTATGTAGTGGAATGGAAAGACCCATGAGCTTAGCCTGTAGTACGCAGAGGAATATAAGTAAAAAAAGCCTTCTGAGATCTTCCCACCCAGTTTCTTAAGATCCTTTCCTTTGCCTTTTGGTTTGAAGGCGTATACCCAGAGCAAGCCATCAGTGTTGTTTCTGATAAACGTTACCCTAAGGAAAGGCAGGACCTACTACTTCTGTTCCTGGATGACCTGGCAGGGTGTCTGCAGAACAAATTTTAAAAACCTGTGGAGTTTCTTACTGAAGCCCTTTTGCCCCTTGTCTGAAACCCTGTTACAGACCTAATCCTCCAAAGCAGTGTGCCAGTATCCTGCCAGCCAGTACCATAAGGTAGACTCCGTTTCTTTTGAGCTGGGGTGCTGTGTTTCCTTGCCATGCTTAGCTTTTAACACTTTTAACACTTTTAACATCCACACGTAGATGTAATCTGGCTAATTGTGGGTGCATGAAAGCAGGTGTGTGTTCTTTGGCTTGGTCCAGGCCTTAAAAAGAAGCTGTGCAGTAAAGTATAAAACAAGTGCATTTTCTCAATTCCACGTTTTCACAGGAAAATATATTTTTTATAGTAGAAAAAAAAATTAATAGGCAAGGATTTACATACCTACTGCATAATGAAATTCCTTTTCTCTTTCACTTAGATATGCCTGTCTTCAACATATAGTAAACTCGGTTTCTCAGAATCATTAATGCATTTATTTTTATTGCTGTCCTGGGAGTAAGAAACACATGAACCATAATTTCAAGCACTGTGAGTTCAGACAGCTGTGTAATAACTAGGAGCAAATCTTGCTACTGGGCAGAGCCGCACAAGATGCAGGCCTGGGCAGCTGCTTCTTCAGGCGGTTCCAGAAGTGCTGAGGTTTCTACATGGAAATGCTGCTGACCTGAGCTATCTGCCCAGCAGTGAAAATGGCCCCTGGCTGTGCAGTCCTGTTTGCAAATGTGTTGTCAGGAGATTTTTTTTTTCCTTTGACAATTGTCAGCCTTGCTTTAACAAGAGGCCTGAAAGAGAGAGCAGTGGTCTCACCACCCCAAAGAAATGTAAAAAAATAAAGAGAACTCCATTGACTTCTGGTAGAGAAGAAGGGAGATAAATGAGAGGAATCGATGGGCAGGCCTGAGACACGTTTACTTTGCATGTATTACTTTATTACGTTTGGGAGGCATTTCTGGTAAAAAAAGGAGCATAATTAAGCAGAGGAATGTTTGTAATTGTAACCAGGGATAGAAGTCTGGGCCAAGGAGCTACACTTCAGTGTCCCTGGGGTGAGTTGGTCACCCTCACCATGGCAATAGCATCCAGAACTGGAATGCAAAAGTTATACCCTCAAAAAAAGCCCAAAACACCCAAACCAACAAACCAAAACCAAAATGGCAGAGAGGCAAAAGAAAAACTCTTTGATTAAAAATTTTCTTTAAAGGGTAGAATGGGGCACAATCTGTTTAGAAGTCTTCTCCAAAGTGAGAAACAAGAATGGGGTGAAGGGTTTCCTGAATGCACAGGGATGGGGGTAATCTGAGATGTTGCATGCAGCCTTGCTGAAGAGCTGGAAAAACAGAAATTGTCTCTAACACTAGCTTGGAGAGTGAGGACTGATGATAGGGAATGGTAAGGGAGCCCACAGCCTGAATCAGACCTTGCTGCTCAGCAAGATACGGCCAACCCAAGCTGGAAGCGGCATGTTGCTGCAGGAGGTAGGGAAGCAACTGGGAGCTGAGCTAACCAGCTTCCCCAAAATAGACTGTCAAATAGTAATATACCAGGAGTTAAATATTGTCTGCTATGCTGTTTATCTACCTTTCTTTTTCTTCCATTAATAAAACATTGCTTATTAAGTCAACTGAGTCATGTTTGCAACGGAAGAAAATTAGCTTGCTGAGCACCAGAAAGTTTAGTTTTAATTTTCCCAAGCTTCTGGATGGGCATTTGGGTTTAGAAGTGACCCCTGGGATTTGAACTCAGCCCTTGTTGCCAGTCAAGTCCCAAAAAAAGGGTTATACAAGTAAATGAAGTTTTTCCGGCCCTTCCCTGCTCAAGGCCTCAAACAGCAGCTTCAGCTTCTTTTTTACATCCAGGGTATGTGGGATCCTGTCAAAACAATTCAGTAGTCTCTTTCTTGTGGTTTCCTTAGCCAAAAGCACAGCAAAAATCTGTCCATACTCAGCTCTGACCGCTTGCCCAAGCTTTGGTTTCAAGAAACTGCCAACAAACAGGAGGCAGTGTCATGCTGAAATGACGGCTCACCTGAGACCAGCCACGAGTGACCAACAAAAGGCTGACAAAATAGCCACAGGAACCATTTGGAGAAACACAGGGCCAGATAGGGTACTATTTACTCAGTATGAATGGATTTTGGGTGACCAGGTGTTGGGCTGGGGGAATTCTTCAGAATGAAGCTACCACGTGTCCTCCTCAGGGAGCATTAGCTCAAGTACATCCTTTCAGGATGGCTTAGTATTTTCTCTTTCAGTAAAAAGACCAATCCTCTCCCCGAGCACTGCACTTGCAACACATTTTACATGTGCTGGAAAAAAAACCCCAACAATGTTGTGGTGAAGGTACAGGAGAAGAGAGCTGCTCTGTTTTCAGCACAGCTCTCAGCCCTCTCGCTGTGCTTGAGGAACCTAGCTTGGATTCCAGGCTTCTTTCCCTGAGCCTCAGCAACGCTTTCCCTGCAGGAAAGTTGTGGTTTGTGAAGCAGAGAGGCCCCATTAGTCAGTGGGGGAACCCCAGAAGCGTGCATAGGGTGTCAGCTACATACCGTGTTGTGGTGGGCAGTGCAGCCCTGTGCCATGACCGAAAGGCAGCCTTTTGCTCAGTCAAATGGCAGTGCTCACTCCAAGCTCCTTTGCTGTCCCCAGTGTGGTTCTGGGACTCTTTTGTCCCACGCTACACTGTCTGGATGTTGGGGAAGTACACCCCAGGGTGTACGGTGAAGTTCAGCTACCATTCTGCTACTGAGAATGCCCCTTGTAGCATTTTTTCTGGTGCCAAATGCCTCTGACACACAGGAGGAAAGCTCTTGGCTATCACTGCCTGCAAGCTGAGGCAAGCTCTTGAACCAGTGGTATATCACTCCCACTCCACCTTTGGCTGCCAGCAGTCGAGTGATTTAGCCCTGCATCTGACAAGTTCATCCTGGCTGGTTTCACCCCTAGCTCACATTTTTATTTAGTCCTCAGGAGCACATGACGGAGTTTGGAGGCTTTGCTATTTATTCAGTTCCTCACTGTTTGCTGTGCTGACAGCTGGCGTCACTGCCATGTTTGAAATCTTGGCTCCTGAAGTAGTAGCGCCAATTCTTCTCTGTGCCTTGACGATGTGGATTCAGGAGATCGCCTCTGTGCTGCTGTTAGCAGTGACCGTGCTCAATCCCAAAGTTTGCATACACGTTTGAGATTCTCCTCTTCAAGCAGTGATAGCACTCAGTAAATGTGTTTGCTCGGGCAGAGAAAAGGCTTCTGACGTTGGTGACTCGATTATTAGTGTGGCCCAAAGCAAACCCCAGAAAACAGAAAAAGGCGCATCACCAAATGTCAAAATGCAGGTCGCTAAAGTGAAATTGGGTGTGGAATTTGTTCTCTGGGTAATGAAGAAAGGCAAAGGATTTATAAGCCAGAAGATGGGGTGGTTTGTTCAACCAGAGAGAAATTGCACATGAAGGAGTTTTGACAAGCTTTGTAGATAGAGGCTTTGGCACCCAGAAGATCCTATTTGGCCACAATGGCAACCAGCGTATTGGCTAATATTCTTATCACTGGGGTTATTTCAAATGGTTTTTTAGCAGCTGCTTCTCCAGTCATGCCTGCAAAACCACAGCATCCAGCAGGTAAGGTTTGCTTTAGTGTGGGATCCCAGTGCTGTCCTGTGGTATGTCTCAGTAGGATACCAGTCTCCTGTCATGGGTGTCATTGTTAAGTGGGCTGGCTGGAACACGAGTGGACAGATGTAAGTAAAAAGAATGAAGAGAAGATTTTTGTATTATGGTGGGGATTACTAAGATGAAAAGCAAGATATTCTCAGGTGGAGTAACTCTCATAGCCCCACTGAAGAAACTGGCTTGCTGAAGATGTTGCATTCCTTTTAATAAATCCTTTTTATTATTTAATATTTTTTATTTTAAATTAAATAATGTAATTACTTATTATACTTTAATAATATCATTATCTACTTATATTTATTTTTAATTATTATTTAAAAATTTGTTATTATTTTGTGTATTAAGGCTGTGTACTTCACAGCAGACCCTATCATTGAGCTGAACTGCGCTAGAGATCTGCATTTTCTGTAAGTGCAAGGCTACCTTTTTGAGGTAAACATATCTAAGAAGAAAAATTTGGTGAGAATCCAGCCAAACTGTAGATACAGTTTTACATGTGACATTGAAGAAGATCATAACACTTCTTTTTTTTTTTTCCCCAACCAAGCTCAGAGACAGATGTCATTGGAGATCCCTGTAGCAGATCAACAAGAAAGGATCCTGAAATTTTTGTCATTGTTTGATGAAGCACAAAAAAGTGCCATTCCCACAGCAGACCCTAAAATCAGTGGAACCAAAGGTAACTGCCAAAAAGTAATCGGTCTGGAAATTTGCAAATGCGCTACTGGTTTTGCAGAGCCAAGGTGTTGTATGTAGCTGATTCTGTGTATGCCTTTTTCTATAAAGTACCTAAGGGTTGGGTAACAAAATATGCCAGGTGCCTTTTTGAATGGGGTAAGGTTCTTCCTTATTTCCTTGATTGTTGTTTTTAAATGTGTTTTTCAAAGGAAGGGGTACCTGTGTGTTTGTGTGTTATGGGAGGATTTTTTGGGAAGGAGAGGTAAAACAGGAAAATTGTCTCCACTAAAAAGTCTTACAGGCATGCAAGTTTTCAGAGTGTTGGAGGTACTTCTCTATGATGAAATCCAAAAATGGAGAGGAGAGCAAGCTGTGAAAAACTTTACTGCAAGCAGTATGTCATTGCAGATGTTTTCTGAGTATTTTAAGGGCACCTCGTTTATTAATGTTGGTTCAGTATGTTTTACTTGTAGTAAAACTTGCCATGTCATTCAGCAGTAGTGATATAGCATGAGTCAAATACTGAAGAGATAACGATCATATCTGCAGGGCAGAGGTCGTATTTCAGTATAACTGGAAGCAAAAACACACTCAGGGAGGTGGAGGGGTTTAAACAAGAAACAAACCCACAAGTCACAGACTTTCCATTGACTTCTGTTTGGACCGGTGATGTTTTGCTTTTAAATCTTAGAAGAGGCTGAATAATTTATTTTACTAACACTTGTAGGTCATGTTCCAGCTTCAGGTGGTGAATGCTATATAACCTGATTCATGTATCGTGCTATAAAGTGAGAGTTTCCTCGCTATATTGTAGTGTGTCAGATCTACCATCTGCCTGGTTAAACAAGGATCTCACTTCAGTCATAAACTTAGTATATGTTCAATATTTGTTCATAGTCCTCTCGTAAAACTTTTCCACAAAGTAACAGGGGATCCATTTCAACTTAATGAGAGATGAAAGTGTGCAAATGGAAACAAAGAACAGGATTTATGTTAAACTTGTTATTAACTGGACATATTTCAATGAAGAATGTAAGCCTGTGAGCACTGAACGCTGCTCCAAGTCATGGCATGAACATCCTGCTATGAGAACCAGCATTAAATTTTAGTAGTCCATAAACAATACAAATTCTGCGCAACAAAACCACCCAGCTAAACCCAAACCAAAAAGAGAGACATTTTCAGCTTTCTCAGATTGAATTTGGTAGATGGCTCAGCACAAGAGAGTTTTGTCTGAATTTTGTGCCTTGTCTGTAGGCATCTAAAAAGCCTGTCCGCTCTGCAGTCAGCTCAATTAGACTGTGGTGATCCTTGTCACTGCAAGAGCTGCCACAGTGCCCAGCAGGGTTTTCGAACAGAGGTGTTTATCTTGAGCGGGCAGCTCTGTCTGAATCGATCTGGGTTTATGCTTGTGTGACCCAAGTCATCTGACCTATGTATTTCAGTACCAGGACAATTTCAAAGATCCCATCAGAGCACAGAACTGCTTTCCTGGAGACTCAAGACCACCATGGGTATCTTGAAAGGCAGCTTTTGCATAAGTGGAAAAAATGGGTGAGGTTTTACAGTAGCAAAGAAACTGATGCAGCACGGGAGAATATACTCCTCCCCCCCAACTCTACTTTCAGTTAATTGCCCTCTGATTTAGTATTTGCTTTGGAGTATACTGTGGGCAGCTTTCTGACAGGTGCATCTACATTGTTTCAAAAGCTGCATTTTAAGCAATATTGTTTGTGGAATTGGTCCATCATGTGCTTACTGTGCAGACTGTTTACACCCATGTGATGTACTGGTAAGTAAATAGTACACTCCACTGTCTAGTGAATTTGAAAAGCTGGATATATACTATTATATTGTTTGCTTCCTCTTTCCAGCTTTGATCCTCTTTGAGTTATCCTCAGGGAAAAGGAAAGTTATAACCATTTTCTAAACTTGGATTTTTATCATCTCAAGGATTCCTTGAGGATTTGCCTAAAATATTCTCGTTGAACTAACTTTGTTGTACAAACCAAGCATCTTGTTTGAAATCGTGCAGTTTCTGTAAAGCCTGGAGCGTGCCAAAACAGGGAGCACCACCTGAAACCATTGTGTGAAAGTAACTCAGCAGATGCTGTGTGGCACTGACACTGAATGTTTTTCTCTCTCGGTGCCTTTGGAATTTGAAATCTCAAACATATCAAGCATGTGACTGATCTGGAAATCTCCTCATCACTCTCCTAGGCACACATGTATAGCATGGACCACTGAGGTTTCCAAGTGTGAGCTCTCTCCATCCAGCCAGCAACAAGTAGATAACATTCTGGGACTGCTTACACTGGCTTTGCTAGACATTTATTCTAGCAGACATAATTTTTACCCTCCGCCCATCACTTAAAGGCATTGTCTTTCGTGCCTTTGTGTGTAACATTTTGTCTGGATGATTGTGACACCTCTTAACAAGGGGTTTAAGGCTCTAAATGTAAATTTGCCTCTGTATGCCTGATTTGGTTTTCTTCAGTCTTTTGTGGTCTGCTGCTTATATTACTGGTTCTGGCTGAAAGTGGCAAGGCAGTGTTTATCCCCTTCACTAGCAAACCCAGACTTGGGTGGTCATGCTTCTCTGTGCAGAGCACGAGTAGGGACACGTTCACCCAGTGCATACCTGATACTGTTCACAGGTCCACTGTCCACAGAGGCATTGACTGAGAGCCTCAAATATATGTACACACTTCAATGCCTTTCTCCTGGCTACCCTGTTGCCTACTGCTCCTGAGTTAGGGCTCAGACTCTTCGTAATGCTTGCGAGAAGTTACATGCTTGGAAACCTACCTGAGCAGGAAGCTACCTACATAAGCAATAGGTGAAATACAGAGCAAGTGCCTCAGACTGAAAATAAGCCTTCTGTGCTGGTGTCTCAGGCCAATAACAGCCCCAGTCTCAATCTGTAACACCTTATCTGTAGTTAGGCGCTTACAGACCTCATGGTCCCATTGCTTAAAAAACATGGGGACTTCTACTGCTTGTGTGTAGCAGTAGCTAGTGGTTTGAGCACTTGTTGAAGAAGAGAGTTTTCAGGGTCAAATCTGTCCCCTATCTGAGCTACAATGGTGTTGTGAATTTCCAAAAAGCATCCAATTACCAAGATCTCTGTCAGTCTTAACCATCATACAAGTAGTAAAATGTTCATTGTACAGTCAAGAAGTCAAAGCAGTCTCCTGTCCACTTTAGGAATTCTCAACAACTCAGTTGTTCATACCCTAATCAGGGATAGAGGTGATGGTGAAGGTGAAGCTGACCTTTGAAGGACACATGGTAATGCTACATTTACAGAAAACCAAGCTGTGGGCAGAGCCATGATGGATCATGCTGAAGTGTGCAGGAAACAGAATCGTCATCTTCCAGAACAGCTTCTAACTGTGTTCCCGTTTTGCATTTCAGCTTACGCCAAGATGTATGGAAAGAAAGTCGAAATGGTGAGAACAGGCAGCTCTCTGCTTTCTCTTATTTGTTACTCTAGTTGTTCTCTAATACCCATATAGCTCTCATCATTAGTCAGTAAAGTAAGCAGTGGTATGTTTTGTGTTTCCTGGATTGCCGGTGTCTCAGTTTCTAGAGGGTGCCTCACTGACATTGTCCTGCATTTGTACTGTTTTGGACAGGAAGATGTAAATGAAGGTTCATCTCTTCCTCCATCAGAACTGAGCAAGGACCTCCTGGAAATAAGTCCTTTACATGGGAAGAGCTTCTGGAAGCCTTCACTGCCAACCTCCTGGAAAATTAAGAGAGGTGAGACTTAAAGAGTGATGCTGTACCTTGTCTAGCTGGTTACTAGGTCACTTTGGTAGCATGGCTAGTGTTGTAGAAGGTGCTAGAAGTGCCTGACTAAAAAAATGTCTAGTGTAAACCATAGGTTTCATGTTGAAACACTTTCCTCTAACATATAGCCACAGGTGAGACATCAGTTAAGTCTCTAGGGCCATCCAAACTCTGGATTCGTGCTAATCATGCCAAGTGTTGATGAGGCCCACAACAAAGAGGAGTCTATCTGGGCTGTGAAAACCTCTGAACAATAACCAGAGAGTAGACATTTTAGCCATTATTAAGTTGAATCAGATCTGACCTTATATTACCAAAGAGAACAGATGCATAGCTCCCCATGTACTTCCAACAAAGTCTGTCTCAGGAACGTTCTTGGGTGGTTGGAGTTGGAGTGTGAGAAACCTCACTTCAGCACAGTTTGTCTCACATCTCTGGACCAGGAACATTTTCTTTGTACCTCCTTCGGTTCTGTGGGTATGAAATGAGAATAACAGCTTTCCTTTTGTGACAAGGGTGTTGTGGGTGTGAGCATACTTCTGAGGCATTCAAATGCTCCGGCAATAGGGGTGAGGTAGGAAGCTGGCTAGAAATTGTTTCAATATTTTTTTGGCATGAAATCTTTTGGGATTATTTTTTAAAAGACATCTCACTTTTAACTGGCTTTCAAACCTTTTAAAATGTCAACTTTACAAATGAGATGTTGTTTTTAATCCAGACAAATGATTTCGACTGATCCCCCATTAGATTTTATAATATAATTTAATGGCAAGTTCTTAAATCAGGGGAGAAGAAGGGTGTTCCATTTACAACTTCTCCCACTCCTATTTTGGTCATGTAATTTCTTACGAAGTAAAGTATTGTTCCTGAACACTTATAGGCATATTCTTCAGAGAGACAGATGGGTAGATGGAGTTTGCATTCTAGCTGAGCGAAGGAGCACAAAACTTTAAAGGCACTCTGTGTGTGTGTGTGTATAAAACATTGTTTATACCAGGTACAAATGCTGCCTATTCCTCAGAAAGAACATCTCCCTTCCCTTGTCTCAGTTTACCTCTTTTTAAATATTTTGTTCTTTCATCTTCCCCTTTTCTACTTCTGTCTTTTCTTCTTGTCACTTCTAGTTCCTGTGCTTTGGATTTATATTCCTGGCAGATATACAAATCAGTAATTCAGTACCTAACTAGCAGTTTGTAGCACTGAGTGGGAGTGAGAATCCCAAGTCACATTTTTCATTTTTATGATTTGCAATTAATTATTAGCCTTCTGCTAGTACAGAAAAGCAGGCAAAACAGAAGAGGGAACACTTACCTCTTCTGTCTGTCACACTTTTAAAGTCAGTTCATCCTTCCAATTGTCTAATTCATGATTTTTGCAGCTGAGAAGACTGATAGTGGTAGATGTACTTCACTTCTATAGCACTTCAACATTGTATAACACGTTTGATGTACCAGAAGATTTAAAAAGCCAAGCAGCAAGCAAAATGCAATTGTATAAATTAAAGTGGGCAGAGTAATGTTTTGGAGCTTGTTACATCTTGGTGCCTCTTTCTGCACACCGGGTACCCCTCAGTGCTGCCCGAAGCTGCCCTTGGGTGGGATCTTCTGATTCTTGCCCGTCTTACAGTGGGATTTAAGCACAACATGAGCCATTCACCTCACTTGCTCATCACACTGTAGGGCCAACTGAATTTGGGTCCCCTCTGGTCTATATCTCTGTGGGCCCCGGGCGAGCTTCTAGCTCAAGGTGTGCACTCAGCCCCAGCTGGCATGAGAGTTGAGTGAGCAGCTTCTCTGCATGCCCTAGGTAGAGACTCTATGCTGTTTATGCCAGGGGCAAGAAACCCACTCTTTGAATAAGGAAAAGGAGGACGGAGACTAAAGCATTCCAGTGCCTTCCCACATTTATCTAGAAACAACTCTTAACTCCGTGAGAACAACCTCGCTGTGGTATTAGGGGTGTGTCTACATGATACAAGCAGGCTGTTGTGGATACCCCAGCTCCACTGTGAAGCAGTGTGCTCTAACCTGGACAGGGTGTGATCTTGGTGAAGAAAAACAGGGTGACTTAGGCACTTTGGGCAGCTGAACCAGGTTAGAGTGCTGTCGCACAAGGCTGCAGAGCCAAGGTGATTGTCTTCATGAGGACGCAGGAACATGGTTAGCTGCTACAGCTGTTCTCACCTCTGCAGCAGCTGTGGTTCCGCAGGCTGCCTCCTTTATCAGTTCATTGATGCGGTTATCTGGGTGTGCCTTTGCTATCACATTTCCCAAGGCACAAGCTTTATCTAGAATGAGATGGGAGAGGGAGGGAGGAGGAGGGGAGAGGCCTTCAGTTTACCTCGAATTACATCCACAGTGATGTGAGCTCTATCAGACGAGGGTTTGCTAATACCAGCAGAGGAGCAACTTTCAGGTAGACTTGTACTGATGCAGTGGTAGGACTTTCTGTCCACATCACAAGGTATTATAACAAATACTCTTACTGTATGGACACATCCTTATCACCTTGCAGCCTGTTAGCTCAGGCTTCCTTAGGCACAGAGGGGCTTGTAACACTCTTATCTACTACAGCACAGTTATGTGTGAGGCACGCAGAGCCTGTACGTTGCACCAGGGGGATCTGACATGCAGCATCCTCCCTGACTCCTTGTGGCCTCTCATGTGAGTATGGTTTCATTACCTGGAGCAATTTACCACTGTTTCAGCATCCTACAATAGAGTCAGCTGGAAGATCTGTTCTGTGATTATTCCTGTAGGCAAAGGAGCAGCAGAGTTTTCACCGTGAGACCCCTTGTCTTCACTGCAGATCACAAAAGGAGTGAAACTTTAAGTAGCTTGGTACTGATCCTAATGTTTTCAAAATGAAGAAAAAGAAGTGGAATGAAAGCAGCTTTTCAAATATTTTTCATCAAAAGAACATACAGGTTTATATTAGGTCTTCTTTTACTTCTTAATCTTGAGTTGAAAACCAAGGTTTGGTATTCTGTGGTCTTTTTTTCGTTTCTTCTCCAGCACTTCTACCTCTCATTTTCCCCCTTTCATCACTGAAAAAAATAAAAGGCAATGGAATGACAGAAGGAAGAAACCCAAGAAAAACAAACGCCCTCAGTTTTTGAAAAGGAACATTTATTTTTATTTCAGTTCATTGGTTTGATTTTGTCAAAAAGTTGAACAATTTTCAAATTTCAAAATAAGACTCTTGTTTCCCTTAGTTCATTTCCAGAAGAGATTTTTCTCTTTGCAATCTGCTCATCAATAAAAATATCTTCATCAAGCATGAGTCCAATTTAAGCCAGGACCTGGAAAAACCTTTCTCCTTCCCTTCTTTGAAGTTTGCTAGTACAGGAAAACTGAATGCTGGTCTGAGCTTTACATTAGGAAATCCACTGGGTTGATTTATCCCATAGTTCATGAGCAGGGCCTACGTTTGGGTCTTTGTCACATGAGACAACAACGAGTAGTTGAGGAATACAATGTCAGTTAAGGCTGCTGACTGGAAAGCGTAGCAGTGAGCCACTGAGCAAACCTCTGCTCTCCCAGCCCTGCCAGGTATTCAGGATTTCTCACCAGGAATCTCAGTTTGTAGGGCGGCAGCTCCCATGTGTGGTCAGTAAAGTCATGGTGAGTGTCCACAGAACCACTATGAGCCTTTGGGTAGCTTTTAAGGGTCCATGGGGGGCATCTGGGTGGCTGGCAGCCATTGGGTGCTATCAGCACTTGGGGTGGCTGGTTGAAAGGGATGTTTGCTAATCTAGTCAAGGCTCTACCATGCAGTGGATAATTTCTGTTGACTTGAACTTTCAGGATCATGCCTCACCTTAGCACTTGACTACTGGTTCTTGACAGCTTAGAAATACCCTTTCTAATAACCTAGGGGAAAAAAAAAAAGCTTTTAAACTAAACTTCAACCAGTTGTAAAGAGCCTGTGAAATTTAGATATTTGCTTATACTTAAACAAATAGCATGTTGATACGGATGAGGGATAGTAATTTGCTTTCATGAGGTTTATTTTTTCATTGCTTAAAAGCTATTTAAAAAAAAAAAAGAATGCATTGGGGAGAATATGTTACAGTTAGTTACCCTGCGTTTGATTTTATTTCAGCTTGCTTTTGGAAATACTGCATTGAGCTCAAGTAGTGTTTAACCTTCAAGTTGATGGGTCGTGCTGAAGACTAGGATACTGAAGCTGAGAAAGAAACCTTCAAACCTTGAAGATTTTTCTACACAAGTGGTTGAAAAGCAATTAACAAAGCAACTGTCTGACCATATTTGCCTTGCGTATAATAGGTGTTTAAAAGGGAAATGTAAAAAATTGTATTTAAAATGGTAATATAATAAAGCCTTTTTTTGTACAAGCAACACCACACAGAAGACTACTTGTGCTAATAAGCATTTAGATATCAGTAGCTCTATCTCCACAAACATGCCTTTAAGTAATGCAACATGATCTGGCATGGGATGCCCTGGCATCGGATCAAGCACTACAAATCCATGTCTAGATATTACAACTTATTGCATGTCAAGACCACTCAGACAACTGGTGATACCATTAACACTGCAACTTGCTTTCTCTCTCCCTTTATCTCATCTAATTTGTTCTCCAGTAAATTGTTTTAAAAAAAATCTTTTGATAGTCTTTTAAAAATAGAATAACTCAAATCTGGACAAAGGTATTTTCTTAAAATAATGTGTTTTAAGAAGGTCCAGACTCAGACACTCAAAATGTGTAGAAGGTACAGGTTCATTTAGTGCACACTCAAAATGTGTAGCAGGTACAGATTCATTTACTGTGGCATTGTGCGGACACTTTAGCTCACCTCAACCCAGGACAAATGAAGTGACAACAGTTTTCTGATACACTGGGTCACTTCTGTGACTTCTCTACCCACATCTTCTCCCTGTGCTGCTAGAAATATGCAAACACCAACCATAACATGCTGGTTTAGGTAGCATCATGTGTGCCAAATAATCCATCGTGGAGGGCTGGAGCCATGAACTTCTTTTGCATGAGAAAGAGGAGTAAGGAAACCACAAAACATTAGGTTTCAAGACTATCAGTGGCCACAAGTATTTAATCAAATATCCTTCCAGGCAATGTCAGATTTTAAGGAAGAAAAAACTACCTCTCCTGAGTGTCTGAGGCTTTTTTTCCCATTACCTGACAGTACTGGAAGTGCAGGCATGTGATTCTGATGAAGTCTTGGAAAAAGAGGACAGGTTAAATGAATGATGTGGAGGGTAAAAGAAGTTTCATGGTGTCTATAAACCATAAACACAGGCATAACAAAAAGCAGCATGGTGTTTCAGGCAGATATGTCTCTTGCCCTTTTCAGTCAGTAAGGATGAACAGTGATGGGCTGCCGCTGAGCCCTGGCACACCAGCTCCGGAGCTGCAGCTGGCTCCGGACACAAACACGGGTGCTGTAGTTGGATTGGGAAAGCAGGCAGGGGCAGACCATGGGACGGTTGTTACTATGGGTCCAGGAGAAGAAAGCCAGTGTGGGAGCTTATGGAAAAGAAGGATGATATTTATTCTAACTGGCATGTATTTTACTCACTTTTGGTGTCCCATGGGTCACCAGATGCCCACCCAGGAGGTCTGTGTGTGAGGTGACAGGCCAGTGTTGCTGGCTGTTGGCTGTCACCTCCTAGCACAGTGCTTGGATTCTCCACTGGTGACAACAAGCTGTTTTCTGGATGTGCCTTTTATAGCCCCTAGGGATCTGTCAGCATCTTTAAGTCAAAGGCAAAATCCCTGCATCCCATTGTTCTGTGGTTTTCTTTATCAGGATGTTTTCTGGCTCCCCTCCTGTTCCTCCTCATCTCTTTACCTTAGCTTGAGGCTTCAGTTTGTTCTTTGCCTTCTTGCTATCAGGTCCTTTGAATGAATTTACTTCCACCATGCCCTGTAGCAATTAGCCTATTCCTTTATTTAACCCTTGTTGCTCTGTTTCTTCTAGTGCTTTCACACCCACGTTTTCATTCATCTTCACCAACCTCAAGACTTGTGTTACAAATACTCTGACCTGTGCCAAAGAGCATTGCTCTCACTAATATTCAGGCATGATTTGGAGACAGGTACTGTTCCCCACAACCAGTGTGGCCACGCTGTTTCCAGGAGATAGAAAAGAGCCGTACAGATGTGACCCACACACTGCTACATGCTCTCAGGGCCAGAGAATAGCTCAGGCTCTTGGTTATTAATTGATGATAAATAGTCATAATTGTATATATGGTGAGAAGTAAGAGAGGGCCAGGAGCAGGCTCATGCATTTGGATTGCTCCAAGAGTTGCCCAGCAGTGTGGGCAGTCCCTGGCTGTTCTGGATCATCCCAAGTGGATGCCTCCAAGACCAAACAGTTACAAATGTGGCTGGCCCCAAACCTGCATAAATGTGGGACAGTTTGTGCGAGGTGGCGAAGTGGTCAAGGATTACACCCTGGCCCTTTGGTTTTTTATTCAGCAGTAATGGGCACAGCCAGCGTGTATTGCTCGCAAGATCTCACTGGAGGTCCGTGACATACATGATTCCTCCAAAATCAAAGCTGGGTTAAATTTTGCCTCTTATTTCTTAAAATCCAGGCCACTGTTGCAATTCATCTTACCAGAAAATTACTAAGGAAATAAAGACAGAACACAGTTCAAATTACTTATGAATTTGTATATTTTCTATTTAAATTCTTAAGGCATATGAAAAGAGTATACAGATGTCATTTTTTATATATTTTATATATATATGTATGTATTTGAAAATACAAAGTAACAGTTAGTAATATGTGATGAGTCACTGCTCAGCTACCAACCCCAATATGAGAATTCACAATTGAGGGTGGGAGGGGAAAGGTATTGTGTCTGTTTTCTCTAAAGGCAAACTAAAACTGCATATTGAACATTGCTTACAAATAACTGTGATGGTAGCACATTTGCATCAGAACTGTGCAGTTTGTAAGACGAAGACACCGCAGACACAATATATCTGACACCGACTATTACCTTTAAGTGATGCTTTGTTAGAAAGCAAGTGTATGTTTGACACGGACAAGAATGAATGACTAGTCTATAACAGTCTTTTTGTGGATATAGGTGTTACAAAGGCTATTTTTAGCCATTTTCACATCTGTTTTGTACATACAGGCAAAATCCATCAGAAGGAAACTTCCAGGTGACACTATGACTAAAGCATCGCACCTTCTACGCCTATGTGCTTGCTGAGAGCCTGCTCAGCAGAAAGCAGCTGTGGACATCACTCTCTGATGCTAAGCTAGAGGGTGTTTCTCATCAGTACCGGCTGCCTTGAACACAGACTCGAGGAAGGCTGGAGGGGTTCATCTAATCCACCCCCTGCCTAAGGCAGGAGGTAGGTCTACGCTGTTTCTGGTAGATACCTGTCTGATCAGCTGTAAAGCTCTCAGCAATGAAGTCCTAACAGCTGCCCTGGGAAAGCCAGTATGCTGGAGCTCAACCAGGAAAAGGAAGTATAGAAGGACTGTTTCTTTCTTAGACCCTCTCCTCCTCTTTGCTTTCCAAAACCAAATGAGAGTCATGGAAGGATGACCAAGAAAGATCCTACATCAGTAGCTGAGGACAGATGTTCACCCATTTCTTCTGTCTACAGTGACAAAATCTCTCCCTCCTCCCTTGTCAAGTATCTATTATTAGATAGTCCATAGGCCAGTGACAGTCTGTGTTCCTCTCTTTGGGAGCACCAGGAGGGAAGTTCGATGGGTTATGCAGCCCTGAGAGAGAAGGCAGGAATTTTTATTTATTTACTTATTTTTAATACCAAAGAAGACTCACGCAATGTGGAATGGAGTTGTTATTCATTGACCTGCCCTGCAGGTCTCTAGCACAGAGGAGGGGGCTTCTGGGACATCAGGTTTGGTCCCACCTACAGGCTGGCCTCTCTCCTGGGTTAAGCAGGGTGTTGCACGGCCACCAGCTGCTGGCTTGTGGCCCTCTGAGGCTGGCAGAGAAGCAAACAGAAACCCTCCTGGTAACTGCGAAGTTTGGCAACAACTGTGAAACAGAGATCAGAGGCAGCAATAATGACAGGTTAAATGTGTGTTAGAAACAGGGCTATCTCTTCTCAAAATTCAGCAATTTAGCATAAGTCACTAGTCCGTAATATTGCTATAATTGTGTGACCTACACTGTTTCCCTAACTTCAACAAATGCTTTAATAGGGACTGATGCCTTTAACTTGCAATGCACAACAGACGTTCATGTGTGCAGACATCTGTACAGACACATAAACATATACGTATATAATTTAAGAATGAGCAAATAATGCTATACAATCATTATAAAAGAAGGATTGGCCAATAGCAGAACTTAAAATTACACTGCAGAACGTATGCTGGCTTTTGTTTTTTCTGTCTTGGCTGGTGCCCATCTAAATCTCAGAAATAATAAAGAACGGAGGCATCTTCTGTTTACTTCATTCTCTTTGCAACATCCAAATAGGCATACTCAATTTCTTGATCAGCAGGACAAGTGTTTGTAAATTCATCTCTTGCATAGGCATTGTTCAAGTATCTTGAAATCCCTGTCATTTCAGGTGGAAAATCAAAATTTCTGTATTTTTTTGCAACAACCTTTTATTAAAAGAAAAAAGAAAAATATCATTACACACACGATCTGAAAAAAAACCCAAATCTACTCTTTATGCACATTTTTTATTTTTAATGTGTAATTCTGTTGTCATGTAGGGCGAAAGGAGAAGGAAAGACAAAAAAACCCAGAAGACATGGGATGAAGAAAGCTAGCTAACAAGCTAATTCACTTAAAAGGATTTATTTGGTATAAATATTCTGCTAGAGCTATGCAGAGCTATGCGGACCAGTAGACCACACCTCGAAGAGATGCAGCTTACCACAGCAAAGGAGCTAGCATAAACCAGAATTAACAGAATAATCTTACAGTAATAAACTGGCCCACAGTTGGATACTTTCACTGAAAGGGAAAGGCAAAACTTGAATTAAAATACTAAATTTCAAATGGCTAGGGAAAACAACTATTGGCCAATATCTAATCCTTCATCATCCTTCAGACATTCCCCTGACATAAGGTGATTCTCCCTGTATTTGCTCTGCTGACCCAGCTACCTCTCACGTTTTGCTGTGCCTGAGCTTTGCGTGGGTGGGCGAAAGGGCTCATTCCCTTGCTGCTCTCGGGAACAGGTTCAACCAGGACACCTCTGGTTAACGTTTTCACTTGTGGAGGTGTCAGACAAAAATTCAATCCACTCTTTCTCTGACAAAATAGTAATCAAAAAGGAAACTTTCTGAAATGACCTTGTTTGTTTGAAAACTGATGAATTTCCAGTGTGGTCATTTCTCTTCCAGAGCCTGGTTGGCTCCAGAGTAGACCAGGGACAGGCTGTGACAACACCCAGACATCTTGGTCACCAGGACTGTTAGGTGTGTGTGGATGCTCCACAGCCCTGCAAGAAGAGGCTGGGAGCCTTGGCTGGAAGGTAGTGGGTGGTGGCTACCCTGTCAGTGTGATTGGTACTAGTGGTGATATCCAGCAAAGAAAGAGTTTTGGACTAAAGGTGGGAGAGACAGGTTTGAACTTCAGCGTTTGCTGGCTTCTTGAATTGGCATGGGCAAAATAATTTAACCTTGCCGGTCCATGGCACTTTGCATCTGAAATGCAAATGAAAATACTTCTCTACAGCACTGAATATAGCACTCATTTCATACTTGTGAGAGGCTTAGCGAGTGCACTCATAGCCTAGATATGAAACCAGATATTCTAGCTCCAGAGTCATCAATTTGAGGATCTGCCTAGCTGTGCTGTAATGAAATGGCCTTGTGCATTAGCACTCAGTGTCCCTACACAGCTACTGTGTGGCCTCAGAACAGATAAAGGATTCCTCTGCCTTTTAGAACAGGACCTGAGCTTGTGTGTCGCCCTTCTCTTCAGGAAGCTAAAGAGCAAATCCAAACCTTGATTATATGGAGCTTTGGTAGGAGGTTGCAATCCGCTAAGGTCAGCTCATCTCCATCCAGGAATTTCCGGCTGGAAACGGTGATCTCCTCAGTGCTGTAAGCATCAATTTCATCAGGCAAGGGGCTATTTAAATAGTTGTCCAGCTTCCTCAGGGCTTTAAGCAAAGATTTTTCCAAATCTAGGTTAAGACAATACAAAGGTCATTCAAGCCTGTACCAAGGTCTCTTTGACACCAAGCAGAAAGGCGATTCCTGCATCCTGTCTTCTGGCACCAACCCAGCTCGCAGACACCCGGCCATGCCAACTCCTGCAATTCCTTTATCCTAAGCTTAAAACTTAATGCTGGAATAAGAGCTCTAAGTAGCTAAAGGGGGTTCTGAGAAAAACCAGACTGGGGCTGTGTTACCAGAAATGGCTCCTCAGACACCTCTGCAGGGTCTGCTTTTCCAGAGTAGCCCGGCAGAGTGGCTCTGCCTTCACATTGACTCTCACCTTGGAAGCCACGGGGCAAGTGCCTGCCCACAGGCAGGACAGCAAAGCTGGGGGTGACAACGGCGAGCCACCAGGATGCCACTTTGGGGGGTACGGGAAACCAGCCCATGAGTCCTGTGCTTTGGTCTGAGTGCACAGGGGTGGGGTCAGGGCAGTAGGGGCTGGCAAGGGTTCGATGGGGCTGGTGGTGCCCAAGTGCCACTGGGGACAGGGGAGAAGGGAACAGCAAGAGGAACAGGGCTGAGACTTGGAGGACAGAGGGGAGTTAATCCATAGTAGTAGTGAGGGTCTTGCTCTAGAGAGATGTGCCACAGGACCAGAGTCCTCGTTGTTTACACAAATGGAGTAGAAAGGTAAGGTCTTGGTTCACGCAGGCTGTGCTTTTAGCAGAGCTGTTGGGAAGATGCAGTGTTACGGGCTTGAGAACTGAAGAGACAAGGAGGAGCTGGAGTTGGTGCTCCCATGCTGACAGTGGTAACTGCCTAAACTAACTTTGGGAATCTCCAGATAAGACAGTGAATAGGCACAGATTTCCATAGCCTTTATGCTCTGGAAAACGACTGTTTAACCTAAGCTGTAAATGGGATATCTCCATCACAGTATGCTAGAATTGTATAGCTCTAACTTCTTCCAGTAACTACCAGGGCTGACGAAGGGACTGCAGCACATACTTTCATTAGCATCTTTTCTTGGGTTCTTTATGAATGCAGAGAATTTTGCAAACACATCATTTCCTGCAGAGTTAGACTCGGGGTGGTTCGGTGCAAGTTTGGGATACCTGAGGAGTCAAAAGAAAAAAAAAGAAGTTATATGATTAGCCTTCATTTTCATCTCCACTAATTATTTAATATACATTATTTACACTGCAGCCTCACAATATACAGCCACACAGGACTCTCAAAGGGAACGATCCTGAACTAGAAATCACTCAGCAAGTGCAAATTTAAACCATAGTTAAACCATGTGGATGGCCTCCTTTTCCTGAGGGAGATAGGAAACAACTGTTACGGCTGCAAACACTGCCCAGACAGCCCAAGTGCCTCTCCCAGGCCTCCTCCACTGGAGGTGAGGCTGCATGGAGCGTGGCTCCTGCCATGAAGAGGAGAGGAGGGAACAGTCCCTACTCGCACTAGCTGCTGCTCCTCCCAGCCTCCTCTCCTGGCCTGCTCGTGCATCAGCAAGCTCAGAGTGGCCGGTCCAGCAGCTGTGGTTGCCAGGGGCAGATAGGAAGGGAAAAATGGAGGGGAGCAGCTGCTTGCCTAGCTTAAGTCAGGTTTGGCTGCTTGAGAAGGCAGCGCCACGGAGGGGACTGCTGTCCCAGGGGAGAGATGGTGTGTGGGTGGTGGACACGATGCTGCTGATGGGCAGGACAGTTTGGGGAGAGGTGGGAAGAGCTGCTGGGGTGGGGAAGGAGAAGTCCGAACCCTGCTGTGTGCTAAGATGGGTCCACCCGGCCACTCAAAATGAGCCCCAGCCCATCTGCCCCATGGGAGGCTTTCAATGCCCTTTTTTTCCAACTACCTGCTCCCAGTAAGTGTGATTATTTGTACAGTGTGAAGAGGGACACCTCAAACAAACACAAGTGGAGGAAAAGAGGTCAGGTGTCTGCAGCGGCACGCAGGTTTCTGCACACGCTTGCTGCAGCGGGGTGGATTTCATGCCTGGAATTTCACACCTTGCAGTGGCACAGCAGCAGTGAACACAGGCAAGGGCGAGGGAGAGCACAGCCAGCGTCTCGGGGACACCCTGGGGACACCCCCGGCACAGTGCCAGGCTTCAGCACTGTTTCACTCCAGTCAAAGTTACCCTTCCCAGAAAGCTCCACCACCACAGCGGCTGGACCATCCTCCCCTCAGCCTAGCAATTATAACACGTGCAGCTCATCAAGGGCCTGACACACCGAAAACGAGGGGGTTTGGTCACTCAGTGACCGCCGTCGGGGGTCATGAGGGCCTAAAAAGAGTCCAGGGATACAATACCGAGGCGGTGCTAGTTTTTCTTCCAAGAACTCCTCGATCTTATTGACATCGGTTTTCACTTCGCCGTCAAATGTCATGAACGGGGGGTTTGTTCCTGGGGCGAGGTTCTGCAGGTCAGCAGGCTTTCTGATGGGAGGAAAGAGATGGGGTTAATCACAAGAGGAACCACATTTGCAATTTCTACAGTTAATTGCAACGAACTGTTTCACCTTTAAAACAGCAGGCTACTCGATGTCTTTGTTACAAAATAAAACTTAGCCAGCTGCCTCACACCGGTGGTGCGAGAATGCGCTAGCCCATATCTGAATGTGCTCTGAAATGCTTAAAAAAAAACCCCAAAACTTCTGTCTTCTGTTACAGAGACCTACTGCAAAACAGATTAAAACCTCAACTGCTTCAAATGAGTTAGTCCACTTTATACGAGTGAACCCTAAAGAGGAATCAGGCATCCACACTCTTAACCTAATGCCAAGCCACAGTGCGCATTTCAAATCTATCAGAAGGAAGTCACCCTTTAAAATCACCATTTTGGAAAAGTTGTTCTGAAAATGAGAACTCCGGTTACAATCTCACCTTTTTAAATCCACAGTTGTGACATTAAATATGACACCTTTTAGCCACAGGATCATAAAGAGACGCTGAGAGAACGGGCAATTTCCAATACTTTCTCCATCACTGCCAGCCTACAGTCAAAAAAAAAAAAAAAAAGGCATACATACTTCTGTGATGATAGCAAATTTTGATAGCAGATGCAGTAGGAAAGCAGAAACCCCAGATCTGCTATGAATACATACAGCATGTTAACTCATCTCTACTAACACATATTTTCATAGAAAGTTTCTTTATATCCTTCTCCAAATATGCACATAGATATGATGAAGAATCCTGTCATCTTGGAGATGTAGTTTTTCATTAAAATGCATAATGAACATTGCCATAAGTTAGAAAATAAAATTGAAATCACGGCAGTCCTTCCAAAGGAAATAGTCTCCACCTCATTTGTCTACGTGAACATAAATCTACCTAAGTCACTGCAAGATTAAAACAAGTTAAATCAGTTTATGATCACAGGAAACAAATAAAGATTTACCAGCATAAATTGAGATGTAATGTCTTAAGCACTTAAGGGAATCAACAGAATAAATCAAATGCTTAAGAATTTCAAACTGAACAACTGTGGAGATCCCAGAGAAAGAGGGAAGTTTGGCAGTAGCCTTGCTCCAGCTGAACCCACCCATCTCTGCACTGTGCTGAACTGAGGACTAATGAAGCACAAGTGCCGCGTCCCCCTGGCTAATCCCTCCTCCTTATAGACCCAAGGCTCCCACTTTTAAAACTGAAGTGTGGCCATATCCAAGTCACATAACCTCTCTTTCTGTGTGCCCTTGTAACGATGGTCTTTCCTTTTTGGCTAAACAAATCATTAGATATCAATGTAAAGCACAAGAGGTGCAAATCACTGTACATGTCACCACAGAAGTGTTGCTCTCATGTACTTTGCATTGCATTTTGTTAAGAGGCTTTGTTAAAATGAGGCGAAGTCTTGCATAGTTGCTATTGGTTAAGTTAGGCTTCGTGTGACATTGTTGGAAGAGCGCAGAGGTCTAATTTTTGAGCCCTTCACATGATTCTACTAAAGCACAGTTTTAAAACTGAAGATTAAATGTAAGGGTGTGAAGTAAAAAACCAGGTGTATCATTTCTTTAGTTAATAGGTTAGTTCATTAAGGTTTGCAGACCTTATAACCAAACAACACACATTAATGAAACCAGTTCTACTTGCTCTTTCACCTTCCTCGATGCTATCAAATGAATCTCAAATACAGTAAAAAGTTCTCCATAAACAAACATTGCTGTCGCATAGCTTTACAGTGCTCACCTTCACAAAGAGCTCTATGTCTGGAAACGAGCACCTGGTCTGGAGCAGGCAGGTTTCTGCCATGGAGCTCGAGGGACGCAGGAGGAGGGACGCTCCTGCAGCTTGATAAATCGTCTTATTCTCCCTGTTGACTCAAAGGATTCTCCTCTGATAACTCTGCTGCTTTCTGCCTCTGGTGCTGCATCGACCACTGGCTTTCTTCGTAATGAAAACCAGAGTAGCCGATTGCCTTAAACACTGCCAGGGCACGAAAACTTTTAGAAACGCTAGAACAGCTGGATGGCTGTGTTAGAAGTGTCTTGTTTCGTAGGCGGCAAAAATGAAAGCCGGTCAAAAGCTACTATTGTATTTTTCCTCCTACTCAGAGCACTTCTTTCCAGCGCTGTACAGTTTACAGCAACAGGAAGATAGAAAACTACTGTGTATTTCATAAGAACAAGACTACAAACGCTGCTAGCACGTGCTTAAAATAGAACTAAATACACGACACCACCATTTTGCCTCATCCTGCCTCTTACGTCACGTTTTACCCACCCCACGAGGAAAAAAGGGGTGACGGGTGTTACTGTGACCCCTCAGAGCTAGCAATGGGTACTCCACGCTCTCTCAGTGCTAGGCTGCACTGAGGGGAGAAGCAGCAGTCAGGGGATGCCATTTTGGAGGCGCTGTGTCTGGAGGAGGCAGGTAGAAACGTTTGGTGATGGGGTGGCTCCCGCCGGCTCCTTTCCAGCTGCCCCTCACCCTCTGCCACAACCACGTCCCAGCCCGCTGCCCTCACACAAGCTGTGCTGCCAACAGCCAGCTATTCACCCGAGATGGGCTCTCAGGGAAACCCCTTGAGCAGGACACTGAGAAGACAGCAGCCCAACCTGGTATCAACCTGCGCTTTGGTGTCTTAAACAGTTTATTACAGAGGAATTTAAACTATCAACCTAAGTCAGTGAAGAAATAATCTTACAGTAACAGATTGCTATAGTCTGGGGAAAGAAAGCACAAGTGTCCAGAAAAAACAGTTCCTACAACTGATTTGGTATTTTCATTCAGTCTTTGACAGGAAAAATTGAGTTGTCTCAGCAGGGTTCACGTACCATTCAGAGAACTTTGCAGATAGCTTTGTGCTCAAGAACAGCTATGTGATCATAGCAGGGTGAACTTTTCCTGATCAGCTACTATCTTCTGATGGCCATTAAATACTAACTTTTACTGCTGGAACTATGGAAACGCGGTTGTTGCTTCATTTTGTCCCACATCACCTCGGTGACAGTAAATTTCGGGGAGCCAGATGCAGCATCCCCAGCCTGCTCTTCTGGGAAAACGTCCATAGGTAGAGTCAGAGACCCAGGTCAGGACAGATGTGTTACCATGACAAACGCAGACACAAAGCAGGCACTGAGTCTCAATTTGTCCTTAACTGGAATAACAAATGGGCAACCAGGAACGTGAAGGACTGGCAGCCTTGGAGATGTTACAGAAGCAACCTCCTGTCTTGTTTCTAAGTGCAAACTTTTTAATGTCCATACCTACTTGGGAGGAAAATTTACTACAGCATTAGCGATTTTCTATTTTGCAATGGATAAAATAGCACACAGCCAACCTCTTAGCCTCCTAGCAACCTTTCACAAAAAATAAAAAAAGTCATTTGAACACTGAGGAATTGAATAAAATGGGGGATTAAGTATTGTTGATTACCACAATGCTCTGTCAACTGTAATGACTGAGATGATTGATTGTTTATTTGGTACTTTTTGACTACTGTGAGCTAGTTCTGATGGTGTTAAAGACCCCAATGAAATTCAAAAGGCATTTGACCTTCACGTACCGTGCTGTCTCCCCTCCCAGGCTGCCTACAAGAGACATTAATAGTGCACTGCTATCTTAGCTGTGTTCTGTGCAATGCAGGTTCCATGGTCTCTAGTGAAGCGCTGTGGTGTTTGCCCAGCTCTGCTGTCGCCAGTGGTTATGGTAAGCACTTGACTTTTACAGCACAAAATAAATTCATAGAGACTAGGATGTTTCCCCATTTCTGATGTGGCCGTGATCCTTCTCACAGGCTAAGGAGGAAATCTTCTGAGCAGTTTCCTTGCAAAATCATTGGTGCACTTTATTAATATAAATCTATTCTAAAAGCCCATGCTATCCAGGCTGTGTAGTACATCCCAACGTCTAAGACAGGGCCATGTCCTCTAGGGTTTCTGTGCCTGGAGCGAGAACAACAGGCAGATCTTTGGGAGTCACTCAGTCAAAAGCCTTGGCTGCTGAGGTCCTACAGTAAAGGAGACAGCAGCCGTTCAGGTAGGGACAACTGGGAAGCTGGTGAACCACAATGAGCTTTAGGAAGCTGAAAGCCATTAGTCCCCAGGGGCTTGAGCTCTGAGTGAGAGGTGAAGGGAGGACAAATCTCGACACTAGCCACGCCAAGGCTGGTGGTGGATACCTGCAGGTTTCCTTCAGTTCTGCAGAGCTGGAGGCAACTTACAGTAGCCCACACAATAGCGCAAGCAGTGGTTAAACCTTTCCCTACTGTAACAGTGACCAGCAGTCTGAAGTGACTGCAAGACCTTGAACACCAAATCTGATTCAGAACTTGACATGGTTTGACCTGGCAGTTCAAAGACACTACAATTTCCTATAACCTTTGCTGAAAGCCCAGAATGCGGATATTTTGGCCTGCTGCGGAAAACAGGGTGAATACAGCTAGCTAAAATGCCTTGCATTTTGGCTTACAGGAGACAACTCTCTTCTCCTAACTCAGGTCATCTAATCTGGGGAGCTAGAATTCCTACTGAACATCAGTAATGCATGCCAAAGGTGTTTGTTCAAGTTTCCAAACAGAGGGTCTGCCATGATGACACCAGCCACTCAAAAATCACGAGCTGGGACACTGAAATAGCTTTATAGCTGTGTATCGAGCCACACGACAATAGCTGAAGTATGCCATCATCGTACGATAACGTACTTTCCAACAAAGCAAGGGTGGCCTTTTTTACTGAAGTGAGACTGTGTGTCGACACTTTACCTTGCAGGGACGCGACGCAGCAGTAGGAGAACCAGAAAAGCCCTGCCTGTCCCATATTAATACCCCCAGGAAGATAGCCAGGTAGGGGCATTGCAGCCTGGGAGCAAAACTCCCTGCGTTTTTCTCCACAGCAGCGCTCAGGGATGTGTAACTTTGAGCTGTGCTTGGTACACGGGCAGAATTTAATTACACTTCATCACTGTTGTGCTTAGCGATGATGCAGGGTGAAATCTTAACTCCGCTGAAGTCAGCGGGAGTCTCTTGCTGTTGATTCAATGGAGGATTGTGTTTCCAGACTGGTTATAAACTTAATAACCAGGCAAATGCTGCTGTAATTGTAGGTAATGCTGCAAGTTGGCCTCCACCTGCAACTGTTGCGACATTCTCTTAACATCCAGCTCTTGGGGGTGAAGTGGGCCAAATCCCCAAAACACAGAGCTGGTTTTTGTGCTCTTCTGTTGCTTAAAGAGATGGCTAACCACTGTCTTGAATAAGTGGCATTTACGTTTTAATTGTGATTGGTCAGGAGGTCAATATGCTTTTTCTAGTAATACTGGGATTTAATGAGTTCATTAATCAAACAATTAAGACAGCCGTTGCTGCAGAGAAGAATGTCAGGCTGTGCATAGAAGCTTTCATTCAGAGTCTTCAGAGCCCTAGGCAGCAATTGTATATTGTGACAGTATCGACTTATGACAGCTCTCTGTAATCATGTGCCATTACTTAATGGGATTATTAGCCTACACTACCTATTTTCATTCATTTTTCACTGTTCCACACTCTCTTTGGTCTTTTTTTTGTTGTTGTGTTGTTCTGGGTCTTACTCAAAGATGCTGGGAATGGGAAAAGCTCTCCACACCCTTCTTTCCACTCCTGCTTAAGCTCACAGGCAGGAGCATCATCATGCCCTAGGCTAATTTCACTAGGCAGCAAGACCTTATGCACAAGATATTAAAGAGGGTCCCAAAAGAACTATATTCAGTTTCTGGAGCTGCTGCTGCTACCTTGATTTAGCGGGTCTGCTTTTCTGAGTGGCCTTGAAGAGGTCACTTGCCTGCACATCCTCATCCATAGCAAGAGGATAATTATAGTGACTTTACCCAGGAGTCACACACTGTATGTCATTCGTAAACCAGTAGTTTGGGCCCTCCCTGAGCTGGAGTTGCTCTGCCCCTGGAGCTGTTGTAAGAATTTGTTTTGTAACCGTTTCTGTCCAAACATCTTAGGAACCAGATTTTTGAAGGTTCTATTACTGACCTCAAATGTTCTCTGCCTTCAAAATCGTGATGAGTGGAATTTGTTTTTCCTGGACTTTTTGTTTCCTTTTGAAGGTTAAGCACAGAATAAACAGTTCAGAAGGAGCAGAGAAGACTCTTTTATTTGTTTTCATATAATTATATAATCCCTTTGAAGCTACAATAAAAAGGAGAACAAGGAGCATAACTTTTCTTTTTTCCAAAAGCTGAACTCCAATTCCATTTTCTTTCTTTGACACGAGGGAGCTAAGTTACCTCCTTTCCCATATTTATGCTGGCTAAGAGGCAGGTTTATCCGGCAAGTGGAGCAGAACCGCTGCCTACTGGGAGACAACGAACCGTCCAGCTGGGACCAGCATCGTGGATCTGCCCCTGCCTGTTCTGCTGAGCTAGCTGTCTCAGGCTCAACTGGGACTTTCCTCCAAGTTTCCTTATTTGATCCTCAGCTATCAGGCAGTTTTTGCGTGCTCTTCCTTCTTATACCACACCAACAACGCCCCTCTCCTTTTTCACAGCGCATTTGATCTCCTGTCAAAGAACAAGAACCACAGCAACCGGCTCAAAACTACTGCCTGAAAAACTACAAGGAGTTCGCAAGCTCGGGCCGCCTGTGGGAAGCAACTTTAAGGCTGGGTGCTACTTTCAAGACCAACAACTATTTTGCTTTAATTCCTTCTAAAGACTCATTTGTTCTGCACTGGCACAGATTAACTGAGCCCACGGCATTCCTAGCACCGACTCTTTCCCTGAACTAAGCCCTGCAGTGGCAGCCTGATGGCAGTAGCTGCTATGAGCAGCAGCTACCACCAGCTCTGCGCACGTAGCGGCAACGCAAGAAAGGCCCCTATGGTAGACGGCTCTGCTTCCAGCCCTGCCGCACCGCTGGGACCAGCCACTGAACTTGGCTGCAGGACGGCCAAGGAGAAAGGGGAGGAGAGCTCCCAGTGCCTCCCCTCTCCTCCTCACCCCGAGAGGAAATCCCACTGCCCTCTGGTTTACCATGAAGTGCCCAAGCCATCTGTTTTTTTAAGAGCATTTTTATAAGATCACGGGCAGAAAGACAGAGGGAAGCGCTATGACTGCACTCCCACTAGCACAAAGACCTCCTTCAGCCGTGGCAATACGTTCCGAGAAGCACATGGGTTGGACTGCAGCTACACTAGAAAATGTCTATTTTCTAGACATAATCATGTTCTGTTAGTGTGCTGTGACAGATATATTGTTTTAATTTTTTTTTAATTTTTTTTTTAAAAAAGCACCTACTCCTTGAGGATACAAAGTGTGTTTTACATTCTTGATGCCTGCTACAGTATTCATACAGATTCCCATAGTATCGCAACACTGAAAAAATCCAAAATTGGCGATATTACTTCTGTTACGAATGCAATAAAAATATAGTTACAAGTCACTTTGGTTCACTGAAGGCAACTATAATGCACATAATAACATATGATATTCCACGCTAGGCACAGAAGCACCACAGGCATGTCATTTGGGTCAGATCGCGTTTAAACCAAAGATTTTTGCAAGGAAGAGACAGATTACCTGGAATTTTCTCTATCTAAGCACTGTGTGCATTTTGTGGCCTAGGGCTAGGGCACGAACACCCAAACGCTGAATTTTAGAGAACTCTTTTGATGCCACCTACTGGACTGGAAATGGAAATCCTGACATCTGCTCTTGGAGCAATGAGCAGTAGCAGCCTCGGACATTAGCACATCTCACCATGAGAGGTTCTGCCTTGGAGCCACCTCCACAGCAAGATGCCTTGCTTTTTGCTAATGGCACTCTTGAGAGTACTTGGGATGCGAAATTGTACTTCCAAGGCTAAGTTTTAAGATAAAGCATCTGTAATTTAAAACACATTTTAATGGACAAAGTAAAAATCTTGCCACTTACGATTCCAATACTTTTAAACAGTCATGTAGCTCTGCCTATCCGCTAATATTCAACACTGAAAACGGATGTTTCCAACTGCTGTTTCATTTCTCAGCCAAATAGAAGAAATATTCGTATTTAAAATGCGTCTGGTAGTTGAGATTCCTGCATATAAATTGCATTTCTGGTACTTGCCAGCGTAGACTCTTGCTGTGTGTGACATCCACAATAGTGACGTTCAATGAGAAAGCTGTGTTAAACAGCAACTGGACACTCCTTCAGGTAAAAAAAATAATTTCCCCTTCCCTTTCTCTCTTTTTCAAGAGCAAAATAAGCACCTTGATATTGAAACGTGCCATAAGGATTTTTGTTTTAAAAAGAAATGTACCTTATTTTATATTTAGAAATATTAATAACATCTACCTTTTATCTTGAACAGTATTACAGGGTTCAGAGAACACCAAACATACTTAAAGGATTACAACTTCTAACACGCAAGTTCAGTAACACACTTTTTGTCCTAAACCCTAATTAAGCTTTCAGGTTAAGGAGGCAACAGTAAGCGTACCTACAAGCATTCTGCTAAATATAGCTTCTTTCTCTTTTTACGGTGCTAAGACAAAAAAAGCATGCAGGGGAAGGAGGGAGCAAGTATACTAAAATGTTTTCTCTAAAGAATGAAGGGGTGGTTTGACTTTCACCATCCTCTCCTAAAATGTCGCTTGTAAGGCCCCTTTTTTCTGCTGAAGCTGGAAGTCTGCCCCTGCTGACTCAAATGCAACTGGGGACAAACCTGAGGGCTCTCCTTCCAATGCAAACAGCTTCTAGCAGTTGAGAAACTGAGTCTTTCATCAGAAGAGTGTCCATGCTGAACTCCACCTCTGTAGAAAGCATGGCCCTTTTCCACCTCAGCAGGAATGACCCCCTTCTCTACTCACCACATAAGAAGGGCCAAGTTAGGGTTGCAAAGACTATCGCAAGCTGGAACCTTCAGCTACATCATAGACAAGTTCTCACTCTATACAACCCCCTTGAGCATGTGTTTGGGTGGTTCAAGATATGGTCTCAGTAGGGAGATCATTCAGTGCAAGACTGAAAATATCCCCATGACCACCCATCCAAACTAAGCCATGCTGACACATTGCAATAGATCTTACAGGGCATTCAAAATTAGTAATCTGGATGGTCAGCTGAAAAACGGGCCGTGGGGCCTCTGGATGTCTTCCTCTCTCTCCCCTTTCTCCTACCTTTCTTTAAAGTCATAATCAGTCAATGTATTTAGGCATGCCTGTAACATTTAAACAAGGAAGTTGGCTCACCAACTACAAATAGGAGGATGGGTCCTTTAAGTTTTTTATCTGCTAAATAGCCTCTTGAATGGCAACCTGAAATGCAGCTGGGTACCTTGGATCAAGGGGATTTAATTTTGTTGTCAGAATAAAGCAGACTTCCATTATAAGTCCTGTGCACTCAGTAGGGGAG
The DNA here is from genome assembly GCA_008921705.1 of Burhinus oedicnemus. Classification (NCBI taxonomy): domain Eukaryota; kingdom Metazoa; phylum Chordata; class Aves; order Charadriiformes; family Burhinidae; genus Burhinus; species Burhinus oedicnemus. The sequence continues at coordinate 901,479 of VFFE01006702.1, forward strand.
GAGAAATGACAGAGCAAAGAATCAATTGACTTTACATCTCAATGATCCAGCCTGCAAAATGAGGCACTTTGGGAAGAGGATGTGTTAAAAAGGGTATGTGCCCAGATCAGCAGAAGTAAAGTTACTGAACAAAATTGGTCTTGTTTTAACTTGAACCAGGACATGCATAAAACCTGAAGACAGGTGCAGGCAGAACTACAGAAAGGAAATCTAGAGGAGGAAGCAACAATTCAATTTGTGTGCACTTGGCTTGACCGTGACCTGCTACTACCCCAGAGGCAAAAGCCTGGTTTTGCTACAGAAACATGGAGTCCTCTCCATCCAGGTCAATAGATGCCACGTGCTACAGGGAGAGGCAGCAGTGCAGAGAGTGCCTCTGCACAGTACAGAATACAATTAACCAAAAAGCGCATGTCTTCTAGAGCACTAGGGCAGCTGTAAGTGGTTCATATCACTGGGCATGTTGGCTTTCCTGTTCTTTCCCCTCACAAAAATGAAAATATGCCCTGGTCCAAGAGGGAGCCTTGGAGGTCCCGTCTGGCATTTCAGCAAAACATATGGGCCAGTTTCAATCAAAGAGATGCTGGAGAATTATCTGATGACAAAAAACAGACTTGCAGATGGAGCCCGCAACCCAGGAGGCAGGAACAGTGGCAGCACCACCAGTGCTTTTTGGAGCAGACTGAATACCCCACAAACTGATAACGCTAAGTGTTGGAATAATGGAAAAAATGATAAAATGGGTACAAACTGTTATGTTACACACTGAAGCTGGAAGCCACCTCACATAGAGTCAGCCAGAAAAAAACAGGTCTCTGGTTAGGGTAGAGAGAGAGAGAGAGAGAAAGAGAGAGAGAGCGCACCACTCCTTGAGGATTCATCATCTTGCCTATCTCACCCACCGACCCACCCACCCACCCACTTGGGATGATGTGCCCTCTGGTAGGGCTGCTTTCTCTGAGTACAGTCCTAAATAGCCCTATAGAGTTTAGGCATCTAATTTAACTTAAGTGAGCTGAATCTCACCCTTGGAGACTATCAGCTAGAGATAACTGCTGAAAAAAAAAAAGACCAGAGTGTATTATTCCCAGTATGTCTGACCCAACTCTCTGATGGAGCTGTAGGGAAGAGGCAACGTTGCCTTAGGGTTGCATCAAACCTGGCACTTCCATGGAGGCAGGGCAGCATTCAAGCCACAGCACAAGATACTGTACATGGTCCTGAAGATGTCTCTGCAAAAATCTGGTCGTCCACGTCCATGAAAGGTTGAAACAAACACAGTCAAGCGCTACTAAGATGACAATGAAAATGAGGAACCTATTTTACAACAGAGGACAGGAAAAGCTGTTCTTGTTCAGACTTGCAAAGCAAAGACTGAGGGAAGGTATTACCCAATGCAGGTATAATTTTTTCTCTGATGGTTGGGGTGATGCTGAAACAAAAACAAATGAATACAAACTCACCATGAATGTTTCTAGCTGACAATTAGAAGGGCTCCTAACCACCACAGCAACAAGGTTTTGAATCAGGTTTCCAGTAAGATTAACAAGTGTACCTATATGCATGCACGTATGTGACAGCACAAGAGGAAAAAAACAAAACCATTTTGTCTCAAGATGAGATTCGATCCCTTTCAGGAGGGACTTGAACTTATTCTCCACTGTGAGGTCCCTTGCTGTCTGTTGTTTCTTTGCCCACAGCATGGACATCACTCCAAGGACAGGACAATGGCAAGTGTCGTGCTTTTGTATTCCATGCCACTGAATGTGTCCAAGGGAAAATAACGCATGTAGCAAACTCGGAGGCAATGATGGAGGCAAAATGCTCATTAAACAGCAGCAGCTATCTCAAACAGAATTTACACTCTAAAATAATTGAGTGATGCCTTGGAAAAGGAAATAGATGATGGACATGGTATTTCTGACAGCAAGCTCCAGCCAGACACCAGACAGGGTAGGATGCTGTTGGCAATGAAGACAGTCCATGTGTTAAGACTAGCCAGACAGCAAAAAGTAAACGGTACCAGAGGTTATCCTCTTCTGAGGGAAAACAGGAGAGCAGTTAGCACAAAATGGCATTTTATTTAAAGTGGCTTGAGCAAATCACTGCAAATCTAACTGCTGATGCTGTACGTTTGATGCATGCTTACAACTAGGGATGGACACATGCTAGTATGGGGCAGTATTCATCCACTGGCCAGCTATAACTGCCCAACTTACAGAATACAATTATTCCAATGCAAGGATCCCAGGGATGGCAACTGAAAAAACACTCTCCTCAGCCCAGTAGGCTCACACAGCAATGGCAAAAAGCAGCAGTCTGAGCTGCAATGGGACACAAGTCTTGAGGCAGCTACAGAATCCAAACACAACCCAGGATGGCTGCAGCAGCAGCATCTTCTCAGCAGCGAGGACATCCAAGCAGCTCAGGCCTAACAGAGTACAAGAGGGCTCAGGAGGTATCTCAGCCACCAGCTGGCCTGATTGTGGATAATCATCAAAACAAGGTATAGGCATACATGGTACCAGAATGCCATCTAGCAGAACAGCAGCAGTAATGGACAGGGAGAAAGTCTCCTACCTGTAAAAGCAATACCATCAAAGGGTGGGATGTTGATTCAAAGATCATAGAATCATAGAATGGTTTGGGTTGGAAGGGACCTTAAAAATCACCTAGTTCCAACCTCTATGTGATAGGCGGGGACACTTTCCACTAGACCAGGTTGCTCAAAGCCCCATCCAACCTGGCCTTGAACACTTCCAGGGATGAGGCATCCACAACCTCTCTGGGCAACCTGTTCCAGGGTCTCACCACCCTCAGAGTACAGAATTTCTTCCTAATATCCAATGTAAATCTACCCTCTTTCAGTTTAAAACTGTTACCCCTCATCCTATCACTACACTCCTCAATAAAGAGTCCCTCTCCATCTTTCCTGTAGGCCCCCTTTAAGTACTGGAAGGCTGCTGTAAGGTCTCCCTGGAGCCTTCTCTTCTCCAGGCTGAATAACCCCAACTCTGTCAGCCTGTCTTCATAGGAGAGGTGCTCCAGCCCTCTGACCATCTTCATGGACCTCCTCTGGACTCGCTCCAACAGGTCCACATCCTTCTTATGTTGGGGACACAGTACTCCAGGTGGGGTCTCACGAGAGCAGAGTAGAGAGAGTATGTTCAGCATATCTGGAAGATTAAGAGCCACCAAAAGGTTGGTGATAAGGAGTGGTGACTTTCAGACAGTTCTAAGTTGCTCAGTGCCTGGACCAGACATCAGTAGGCTGCTCTGGGCACTTGGGGCTGGCCACTGTTGGGGCACAGCATGCACGTAGCTAATCCTCTTGACAAAGAGCCAGATCAACTGCTAAAACCTATCAGCAGTTGTTTGTACCCATCAGATGTTAATGCCCATCCACAAAGCAGGCTACAAAGATGATTTCTTAGGAGACCTGCCTTAAAGTGCTGTCAGGATGTGGAGCTCCAGGGCACAGAGCAGCTGCCAAACTGATGTAAATACAGACCTATGGAAAAGGTGTGCCTGGGATTCTCAGACAGGAGGATTTCTTAGCCCAGCTTTCCTTTTTTCCTCGTGGAGACAGGGATGTAGACCTTTATAGTAGCATCTAGGTGCTATAAATTAAGTACTGTACAAATACAGAATGAAAAGATTGCTCTTTAAGTTAAAAAACAAACAGAAAACTTCTATGTAGACCATTAGTGGGAATGTGAGAATGCCAAAGGATTTCTAGAAGTATTTTTATAAAATGCTGTGTAGATTAAGGCTGTTAGCCAAAGCTAGGCCAAAAAGAGATGCCAAGGGAAAGCAAATTAAAGGAAACGAGCGTAGGTGCAAGGCAGTAAAAGGAATTAACTTTTCACCTGCACAGCTTCAACTGACCACAGAACATCATTTAACTGGTTTTTGTGTGACCACGGATTACAAGTAGTAGGCTAAAGGTTGAGTCTACCTTTAGGTCAACAAGACGACACTTTAGATATACCCATCTACTGTGTTTTTAATGATGCAGCTGTACATTAGTGGTCATCTCATTATTAGTTATCTAGCTATTATTACTGATAATAAAAGATGGGCTCTGTCCTGGAGCAGGGCTCTTCTGGCAGTAAATGTGAGTTCAGGCGGAGCTCCCACCTGCAGAAATAACGAAACCCTTGCTACCTCACATTTTAACATCTGAAGCTTGGGCAAGATTTACGTCTCCCGGACTGGCCACCTATTAGCATTTCATAATATCTTCTAACAATTTCATTATTAAGGGTTTTCTCATTCTCTTAGGTTTCTGAAATTATGCTATACTTTCTTTTATGCAATGTTTGCATTAACTTACTATGATCATTTTGTTTATTAGATTTCATAATTCGTATGTTCAGTATGGCTCTTTGCTAGAAATGGTTCTTTGAATGCTCTTGGTCCTCAGTTCACGCTGAGGGATTAACAGTGTGTTGGAGTTTCTTTATGGGATATTTCCCTCGACCCTGTTTTTATGTAGTGAGCAGTGGTCACAGCTTAAAGGGGTTATATACATCTGGAAATTCTAATCCTCTCTTGATGACAGAAAGGAAAAGCAGTCTGAAGCTGTAATTTCCTCTGGTTTCAGTTCTCTCTCTCCCCTACATGCCAGCAGCCATTTCAGAGCAGAGAAAGGCTCCTTTATTCTAACTTTCGCTGCATTATTTACTTACTCACGGTCTGCTGGGTAAGTAATTATTGCTGACATTAACTTAATTACTTAGTAAGTAATTAAATGCTTTTGATGCAAAGGAAGAAATTTTCCTTCATTAAGAAGCAACTTTGTGGCAATAAACTTCTTACCTTTGCCCAGTTACTTTATAAATAATGAGAAACAAAAAGCCCAAACTCACTCCTGTTACTTAGATGAAATATCCATTTACTTTTGATTTCAATATCACACTCTACCCGGTACTTCTACTGAGCGGTGGGTCTGCCTGCACCCTGCCCTTCCGGTTCTGACAAAGATGATAAATAAATGAACCATTAAAAGATAATTCTGTAAAGTGAACAAAACACAAGAGAATGCTGGTGAAAATTAATGTGCAACGTCTGGTAATACTTATAGAAGCTGTGGTTTTATTAATATTCACTCTTATTTACATTAAAGAGATTAAAGATTAAACTTATGTGTGTATGCACTCTTACAAAAGAGAAAAGTAAACCAACTCTGCGATTTTACACAGGCTGCTGTCGCTAGCCTTGAGCAAGGCCCTTGCCATTGTCACAGGTATTTTCAACGACAGCTGTGGCTCTCTACAGGGCAGTTAAAGGCAGCCAACAGGTGCTCCTTAAGCAATTCCTAAAATGAAATGAAATTGTAAAGGAAAAATGCAAATTACAGGTTTATTTTCTCAGCTATCTTACAGCTACCTATACCAGGTCTGCAAATAAAGCCACTCTGGTAGCTACAGTATTTAGCGTAACCTGGGACAGTGCTGAGCCTGGCTTCAGAGAGAAACCATCGGCGTCTCTCGTGATGGGAAGGCAACTAATTAAACACAGAGGATGCCTGCATCTAGCTACCTGCCATCCACAGCACAATAAGCATGTGGTAATAATGCAAAATCAATCAGCAACCAGGAATCCACTGCTTCGCAGGCTCAACAATAATTTGCTTAAATAATTAATAACTAGTTTGAGTACTAAGGCCCGGCCATCCCAAGCAGAGCTGTCTGAAGGAGGCTCCTTGCACGACCAGATCCTCTCACAGTGCGGGGAGGGGGAAAGGGAAATCGGATGCTCCTGCGGCAACACCAGCATTTGGGGGGCAGCAGAAAGAGGTTTCCCTGGGGCTGCTTCGGCTTTGAGGGGAGATCGTTGCCCCACGCTCCTGCCGCCCAGGGATGCCCACCTGGGAAGCGGCCTGCGGTGCTTCCCGGGCCGCATCTCCTGCAGCCGGGCACCGAGGGAGGGGGCCAGCAAGCCCTGATAGAGAGCTGGGCAAAATTCAGCATTTTGCCAGGTGTCCATCTCCGGGTCGCAGTGCAGCAGTCATGCACAGCCTTTTCTTGGCCAGATACTAAACACTTTAAGGCAAAGTAAACATCCTTTCTACTGTTTTTCAGGTGCCTAGCCCCCAGCAACAGTACATGAACACAGTAACTCTTTGTGACAGTTTACTTTTTTCCTAAAACAGCTTGGAAAATTATTTCAACAGAGAGTACTTTATCCCATCATAATTATCAATGCATTATTACTTATTTATCTCCTATTTTACAAGGCTTACTTAGATGACAGTGACAAGCAAGCTTCCAGGAACTGTGCACAGCAAGGAAAAGAGAGGCAAGGCAGGGAAAATTAAATGCAAAAATAAATAGGAAAATTAACTTGTGGCTAGCAAAGACTGAAAAACTTCAGCTACAATTAGTAGGGTTTAAATCAGTCTTGCCCAGTTTAGGAGTATCGTTCTCCTACACAAGTTAATTGTCATATTGCATGAATTATACTTGTTTTACGTCTCACTCAAAATGGCATTACTTTCAGTCATCACTATTTGTTTACTTTTTTAGTACGTGATGATAATGAATTGTATGTGTATTGCCCACGCACAGTGACCGAGGCTTTTCAAAGCAGTGTAAGTAATCATTGCCACTCCTCCAAAACCGGAAGCCGTTTTATTTTAATGGGAGATGTGACAAAATCTCCATTGCTTGTAAAAAAAATCAAACACCAAAATCAAGTGGTTCATTCAGAAGAGAAGGTTTTAAGCGGATGGAAAGGGGAATGGCTGCAGAGGTGCCGCCTCTCCACTCCCCCTGAAGTGAGGAAAAGGAATGCCATCATCCACTTTAACCACAACAGAAATATGCCAGCTAGTTAATAAAAATACACAGCCCTCAAAAAGATCATTCCCCCTAATCCTTATCCGTTCTTTAATTTTAAGATTCAAGATTATTTTCAAAAACCTGCCAGTAGTCTAAGAAAACTTAGAGCCTTTTAACTGAACATAGGTGAAATCGGAGCTGGGAAATGCCGCCCAGTTACAGATCACTGGTTTTAATCTTACACCAACTAGTTCAAAAACCGAATTTCCTTCTGCTGTGAATTCTGCCTAAAGAGTTCGTGCCGTCTGTGTTTGTGTTAATGGGAACATTACCAGGTCACAAGCGCACAAGCAGCAAACCAAATGCTATTAGCCATTTATCCTGTTACAAGAATTATGTTTAAATACCTCAATGCTATTTCTAATCCGTATTTAATAACATGGCAAGATGCCAGCTGAACATTCTACATGGAGACAAAAAAATCTTATATCCTTTTTAAATTCTTACAGGGAATTACTTCAACAAAAGAGCATTATATTCTCGAACACATTATAGGTCTGGGAAAAACAGATTAACTGGTATTTCAATGACACATCTTGTTTTACACTTCACCATATGATACTTAACCTGCGACACACAGACATGCTGTTTCAATCTAAGTGCAAAACCTATATGCACATATAAAATACCTGTGATTTGTGTTTTAAACAAATAAGTAAATAAATAGGAAATACCCAAATAAATAAGCTATTTTATGCGGCTTCAGGGAGTGGGTTGCTGAAGGCTTGAGAAGATAATTTGCCAATGGTATCTGTAAGCCTGACATTTAAATCAAGAGGTGAAAGTGAAAGATGAAATGAGTGTGTGGGTTTTTTCCCACTGTCCAACAGTATGTGATACTTTGGTCCACATAGAGAATAATTCAAATGACCAGGTAAAATATTACATAAAAAACCTGTAAGTTCCAGTGGGAACTGGTAAAGACATGTCCTGAAAGAGCAGTTAAAAACTGGACACAAGTACCAGCAAACACCCATTAGCTTGACAGAGAGGGGGGCTGAACTTTATTCCTTCCCCATGTAAATTCAAATTCAAGGCTGTTCTTCTTCCCGCTCTCCCCACCACCACACTTCCATTCACAGGCTTTGGGAAACTATGAGAAACACAGCATTGCTAATGAAAAGACAGTTTTTAAATAAACATATACTGCACAAATCATACTGCAAACCTATCAGCTATAGCATTGATTGATATTCGTCAAAACCAGGACTATCCCTGTGGTCCCAGCCCCCTGGGAGCCCCCAGTCCCTGCAGTGCTCCTGGCAAAAAGAAGGGTCATGGTTTTGCTGAGGGGTTGGTAGCATGTATGTTTCTTCAGGCAGCATAGGCCCCAAAATTTTTAAGTCTTTAGGGTATATTTGGATCCTGTTTTGAATTTCATCTGCCACCGTTATGGAAAGAAACTCAATTTTTTACAAAATGCTCAGCTTATGTAATAGCTTTTAAAAATAATTTCAAAAATTATTACCAGGTAAACATCAATGATTCTCCAAGACACAAATGAGAATTTTTATGAAATCTGAGTATATGTTTAACTTCTTTGTGGCTACACCATTGGAATAACTTGGAAAAGGGGCATGCATCTGTGACTCCCGTCCTGCTGTAGTTTACTTCGTTCTGTTACAATTGTATTTCTAGTCTACTTTGAATATTCATATATGTGCTAAAATTTCAGCAGAGGAAAAAAACGAGATGGGAAATACCACTGTTGCACCTCTGCCTGTCTGTAAGGCTTCGCAATAACCTTCTCCCTGCACATGGCACATGCCGCAGCCGGTCAGCGTGCCAGCCCCGGGCTCCTGGCAGGGAGGAGACTGCGACGGGTGCCCTTCTCCCAAGGAAAGCCTCCCATGACCGTGTCAGTGGCAGGCTGTACAAGCTGCCGCTGTTTGCTTTGAGAAGCTAAATATTTTTGTGAAGGAATTAAAACACTTTTCCTTTAGCGCTGACAAGGCGGGTGTTACTGAAAGCAACTGGAACGGAGTCACTCGACTTGTTCAGGATTTTATCAGTAAATAATCAGGCATTGCAAATGGAAATGCATACAAATCCTTATCACAGCGTGATATTTTATTATCCGAGCAAGAAAATAATCATGTAACCTTCACATGGCATTTACTTACACTCCTTAGGCGGAGTCAGAGGAACATGCAATTTCTTACTTTTTAAAAAAAGCAGTAGGACCTCTTTAGGGGAGACACAGAGAATACAGTCAGCGATGGCACATGAGTAAGTCTCCATGCTTCACTTCCCCTTCCATAAAATATGTATAATAGTTCCTTTCACTACCTTACTCCCTTTACTATCTCTGAAGTGGAGAGGCCTGTCTCTTGCCAAAAAGTATAGAGCCGCCAATTCAGAACGACTTCACCTGAGATAAGCATCCTAAAAAAGTGTGGTCATATTAATAATTTCCATTATCACTTCTGCTTCGCAATATTTAAACTACCTTCTAGAAAAGACCCGTAAATATAATTTTGCATGGATCTGTAAGACTGTAAGAAAGGCCAAAACACAGAGTCACTGTGATGGCTAGCCCTAGCTGGTACCCGGCAAGGTGAAGAGCCCAAAAAGGTGGAATTGTTTGTAGAAGTGGAACGATCACAAGGCTGCCTAATCCTCTTCCTGCAAACAGGGCAGCAAAGTGCTGGAGAGAACTGATTTCAAACGGAAGAAGACATGGAAGAAGAAGTTGGTTTAGTATTAAAGATATCTAATAAATAGACTGGTTTTAATCAACAAAGAAATGGTTTATGTTTACTGTTAAAGATGATAATAAAACCAAAATCCAGATTCTCAAGTGGACTGGGCATGATTTGTTATACCCATGCTGGGAAGGGGGCATTATACCTTTTCATCTTTTTAATGCTTACCACATTCTGGTTTCTCAAAGCACGTGGGTAACATACCTCTTATTCCACAAGCAATCCCCAAAATGCATGGAAACCAGAGGCTACTGAATATAATTTAAAATCTACGTACTGCTATGAAAGGAAATAACAGCAAATAAACCATAGGATTACTGGATATGCTTGGCTCCTTGCATTTCACTTTTCTGATGCTCCCTCACTTTGCAGGTAATTATTATATGTTGATGGTGTCAAAGAGAGCACAGGAATAACTCTGTAACTCTGTGTCTACGGCACCGGCTTCAGAGAGGGATGCACACTAATCTTCCACTTATGCTCCAGGTAACATCACAACCTCAGTCACCCACATCCCACACCAGTGTCCTAAGTACAGGGCTAATGATGCAGCTACTGCTGCCTCCTCCATTTCGGCAACTGCGCCTAAACCCCTTGTGAATGAACCTAGACCTAACACTGACAGGTAATATTTCCTCAAAAAAGCTCTCAATTTGTATTTAATGAAGACCATTTGCAAAATTTCACCTAAATTTACTAATAATTTAATTTTAGTATAGTTATATTTTTCAACTAATTGGCCAAATCCCTTTCGTCCCCTTGCCCAGAAAATCATCCACCACACTCCAATGTTTTATATTTGTGAATACCATGAGACCTGTAGACTGGTTTGTTATTCATCTAGATACAAACATGAACCAAGCCTCAAATTAAACAGCCAGCTAGCACGAAAATTCCCAGGCACAGCTGCATGGCAATAACCTTGTGCAGCAATCACCAATGTTTCTGAAGGCAGCTGCAGCTCTCCAACAGGATTTATGAAAAGAAGGTTCACTTCAGACAACCAGGGACCGAAGGCAGAAAACAGACAAGGAAAACTATCCTTGCCCCTGGAATGTGATGATCACAGGTAAGATCAGCCTTTTCATGAAGACAAAACTCAAAGAGCAGAGGCAGTATGGCTGAATTTTGGGCAGCAGGCTGACCTCTTCAGAAGTTTCTGCTGGTTTCAGCCAGCAAGAAATACAGGCTGTGCCCTAGGACTGAATCAGGAAGGTGTTCCCTGTTTAGCCAAGGGCTTAAATAGCATGTGACTTTAAGCTCATGCTTAAAGTAAAACACATGCTGAGGTGCTTTACTGAAGCAGCGCACTCGGAGTAAATAAAAATAGGAAAAGGTCTAGGAACATGGCTTTGAAGAGGTTTACTTTGTTTCAAAACTGGTTTTGCATAAAACATTCCTGCAAACAGCCAAGATCTGCAGTCACACTGAGAATAAATAGATGCTTATGGCTTGTATGATATTACGTGTACATGCAGTTTTTGTCCATGCTTTGGAAGTCTTAAAAGATGACTCCAAGAAGTAGACCAGATCATACAAAAAAAAATTAGATGCAATTTCCTATTTCTGATCACTTATGTCTACCTGTTCATTTGCGTCTTTCTGGAACAGGACTTGGCCTCTGAGTTGTCAGACCTGACACTGGCATAAACAAACAGCGCGCTACTGCTCTGTTAAGCGTGCCTCCAGGAGCAAAGCAGCAAAACCAATTTTGGTGTAGTTTTCAAAGCTATTCTTTAGTCAGCCGCTCCAAGGAACCTTGTTTCTTTTTAGCAGTCTAAGTTCTAAAAAGGTGGCAGCCTGAACGGCCAGAAAGGAAAGCATGAGAAGGAAAAATAAAAAAGATTGCAAATTCAAAAAATTTGCATAGCTCTTTCAGAAAAAAAGACCGGTATCATCGCCTTTCAAACCAAAATCTCCCGAGCACCGTTGTATTGAAGACTGCTGGAAGAGTACTCAGCCCCCAGAAAAACTGCTGCAGGTGCACTCGGCATGCACAATAACCTGAAGAGTTATGAAAGGAATTTGTAATGCCAGTTCCTCTTAAGCTGCATTAGAGAACCTGAAATTGCCATATTCCGGCTGAAAAAAAAAGGAGCTGAGAAAGGGCAAATACCCACGGGGAAGGGAGCCAGCTTCCTGCTTTGTACGACAGTCTTGGGAACAGAACCACAAACAGAACCTCAGTCTGGAGAAGAGAAGACTCCGGGGAAAACTTATAGCAGCCTTCCAGTATCTGACAGGGGCCAACAAGAAAGCTGGAGAGGGACTTTTTACAAGGGCATGTAGTGATAGGATGAGGGGTAATGGCTTCAAGCTGGAAAAGAGTAGATTTAGATTAGATCTCAGGAAAAAATTTTTCACTCTGAGGGTGGTGAGGCACTGGAACACGTTGCCCAGGGAAGCTGTGGAGGCCTCAATCCTGGAAGTGTTCAAGGCCAGGTTGGATGAGGCTTTGAGCAACCAGGTCTAGTGGGAGGTGTCCTTGCCCACGGCAGGGGGGTTGGAACTAGACGATCTTGAAGGTCCCTTCCAACCTAAACCATTCTATGATTCTATGTCTTCGAACAAACACACCTCTGCTGATTTGGTACTTTTTGTACAGCTGTATGTAGTCAAAGATCAAAATCACCATACAAACAGCTAATTAACCAGCAGCCAGGAAAGCGGGGTTATGCTGGTTTTGCTGGGCAGCCCCACAAGGCTCAGTCCCGACCAGCTTTGGTTTGATCCTGGTTTCAGCAGATTGAGCCTACCTGGTGCTCGTGCTCCACTCCAGGGGAGAAGGGCCTTTCTCCTGAATGATTTTTTTCCTTGTTCGGGGGTAACTTTCATAATTACTCAGTTATAAAAGCAGACAGGCCTCACAGCCAACTGTAAAACAGAATATCCGAAAGAATGGTGGAGGGAAACAATGTATAAAAAAAATGAGAGGAAGTCAGTGGCACGAATGTGGCACTTGAGAAAAGTTCCTGCTTTCTGAAGAAGGTACATGAAATGGAGCTCAAGAAGGATAAAAACAGTGAGGAGAAAGGAGCAGACATGTCGCTCAGGGAAAACAGCGTGGTTTTGACAGTGAAATGCAGCAGCATTGGCTGGGATGAGGGGGAAGAGAAGCTGTCCGTTTTCTACCATTGCCCAAACCACACCAAATGCTCCCCCGCTCATTTCACGGCAATTTGTCCTTCTGTAGCGCTATATAAATCCAACGCACTCACCTTTGACAAGGTCTGGGTAGTTCCCTTTCCTTGGTTAAATATCCAGTAATCAAATTTGCCCCCAAACCTCTTGTAATCCATAAATAGGAAGCTAGTGCAACTCTGCACACACAAGTCTTTATTGTCACCCTCCTGAGGTCATCTAAATATTGCGTTCCTACAGTGAATCTACACTAAAAAAGGACAGTAAACACCTGTCTACTTTCATTTTGATACAGGATGTCAGCTATTCTCCTTATAAACCATACTCACCTAACTGATTTACAGACTGATCGCACCAATGAGCAAAAATCAAGATCTTAAGTACAAATACCTACTCAATGATTATATTGTACATTTTCACACCAAGCATCAGGTACAGCACAGGGCCCACTGAATGTGCATACAGGCTAGGAGGTTTCTGCAGGGATCTGAGGTCCTGCTCTTCATGGACTTCTTACCTACAGCACTCAAAGCCCCGAGTTCAGTTTATTCTTTAAATAAGGTATATAAACCACAGATCCATGACATCACAGAAAAGGAGATTCTTTTTTGTGCTCGAGTATGAAACACCCATTACCATTTAAGTTGGATATATGAACTGTGGTGTTTGGAGGCGCAGATGCAAGCTCCTGTTGTTCCTATGTCTCTGCTCACAGCAAGGCTTTTACTTTCTTGTTTATCGGCACTTTTGGTAATTCAGCACAGCTCTAAGTATGTCAAGTGAGTCAAGCGCATCTCAGGACTGGTGCAAGGAAATTCCTCATCAGTAAAATAACCTTGGTCCCTGGTAGGAATGAAATAACTCTCTCAATGAAAATAAATTACTTTGATTTAAGAGATCAAGAATGTAATAAAACTGAATAAAGCCTATTACTTTTCACTGGATAAAATCTATTATCTTAGGTTCATGGTCAGCTTTTACTATATACCATTTAACCCAGAAACTAAGCAAGAATTGTTTTGGAAGATGAGCAATCTGAGAAGGCCTTGTGCTCAAGCTGGGTTGTTTGGCCGACTGTTGGTGTTCAGCACTTAGAGATAAATCATTATCTCTAGAAATCTTTGGAATGATGAAACCTGCAGTTGTGATTCTGGTGTTTAAGTTTTCTATCTGTAAGAAAATTTGAAATTGATTGGTAGGTAACCTTGGAGATTTGGGAGTTTTAATTTAGAAATAAACTTTTAAATCCTACATGAATGTTTAAATTGCTTAAAATTAACTGTATAATTTTGGTGAGAGTTCCGCTATATTCAATAGTAAGATACATTTATGTCATTTACAGGCATCTTCTGACAAATAAAGGGCTTTTGCCACAGAACAAAAAAAGCCTACATTTACCATTGATCTTAGAAGACCAGCTAGCAAGCTTCAACATCCACAAGGTGTCCTACCCAAGGTGCTAGATATGCTTAGCTGAATTACCAAAGACCAATCAGAAAGTATATCTGGCTGACCTTTGCAAACATTTGACTTGGAAACACCAGAAACATCGAGTATTACTATCTAACGGAAATATACGGTATGTGTTGTTTCATGGGAAAATGGAAATCAAACAGGCACCTAGGGACACCCTAAAAGCAATTTTGATATGGTCTTGCTCTTACAGCCAAGGAGTCTTATGTAGTTCAGCTTCACTAAGGGCACAGTTCAGTTGCCCAAACACAGATGTCTGCTGTCTTTGGAGATGCCTTACTGTAACCTGTCCAGCATCAAGCTGCTGGTCCAGTCTATCTCCCATAGATGCTGCTAAGTGCTAGAGTATCCCAGATAGCATGAGTGCTCAATGTTGAGCCCTGGGTGACTGAGTAGCACTGCATAGCAACCCAAATCAGCCTAAAAACACAATTGCTGGTACCTATGCTTGTGGAGCTAGCAGGAATTTTGCCATCCACCTCACCGTGGGAGGCATGAGGTGACACGATATTCACAATATTCAAATACATATATGCAAAATTAAATGAACCAATGCAAAGCAGCAGGAAGCAGAACAGGGAAAGAAAAAACCAAAACAAAACAAAAACAAAACAACCAAAACCAAAACACCACCAAACCCTCTAAAAAGAACAAGCTTAATCAACAACACTAAAACCAAGAAATACTGTTCAGCATACAGTTGTATCTCAAAAGTTTCTTTGTCACAGTGATGCTTCTGTTTGTTATTCTCAAAACATTATTACTGAAAAAAACAGCAGGTACTTTAATGCGTGCCAAGTCTAGTGTAATGCTCCCTAGCAGAGAAACTGTGAGGATCATTCAATCACTACTACTGTATTATTTTCTTGTGAGTTTTCTCCTGCTGTGGGACTGACTTTGAACATTTCTCTGTATTTGTATAGTGCTATCAAATCATGGCACAGACCTCCTATCTCTAGCACTGTGCATGCAGGCACAGATAACAGGCAGACAATCCCCAGCTTGACCATTTACAAGGAAGCCAAAAATCAACAGGCAGGTAAAACAAACAAATAGGGATTACAAAGAAATTAGGGTCAGGACAAACAATGATCTCAGTACTTTAAACAGCCTAATCACTGCCCAGTTTTCAGTGGCATTACAGAAGGGTAGTTTTAAACAGAGGTTTGAAGAAGGTCAGGGAGCTGATGGATAATATATTTACAAGGAAGCCCCCAACTTGCATGGGAGAAAGTAGGCAAGGTGCTAGCTGAGAAACACAGCAGAAGGGTGAAAGAGGTTAGTGGCGCTTGCAAAGTAGAGGTGGGTGTCAACATCTCAAAAAGCACATAAGAGCTAACAGGCAGGCATAGAATAGGGATATAATAAAGCATAAGAGGGGTGGTCACATGCACGTGAAGGGAAGTGTTTCAGGCTGGAAATGAATGTTTGCATTCAGTTTGGATTGTCTTCTCACTTCCTTAACCCTTGAGTTTTAGCACTTGCCCAGGAAGGAGCATCATGTCTGTGGACCACATGCCATGGTCAGATACAGACACTCAGTAATCCCCAAACACCAGAGCTCACGCTGTCCCACGTTGGAATCCACTCTCCCCCGTTTTTCCATCAAAATACATCAGCACCTATTTAAGCATAGCATTATGTATGTCCTCTTAAAAACTACTTTAAGCCACCACAGGGAACTTCCAGTCTCCCCCTTTTTATATCCTCTCTCCCGCTGCCAAGAGAAGGGTAGAAAGATAGCGAGCAAGACAGCAAGAGCAGCTCTCCTGATAGTGGGAAAGAGAAGTGCTTCTCATTTCCCAGCACTGCAGCCCCGGCACATTTTGGTGAGTGGGGAGATGCTGAGCTCTCCAGTAGGCATTTTTTTCATGCATTGAACTGGAGGAACACGTGCCAATCTCAAACTAAAAAACAAAAATCTAGCTCCAGGTGAGGTAAAATATTCAAGCTTTGTAATACTCCTCCACTGAAATCAGATTTTGACTCCAGCATTACCATCTAGCTACTGTATGCCAACCTGACGTGCAGAGTTGCCTTTAGACCACAGAATCCATCCCAGCCTGCATGCCAAGGAATTGCTTAAACTGGGGACTGGGTGGGGAACATTCACCAACATCAGCCCTTATTATTATTCGTCTTTCCAGTATGGCATTATCCAGCACGTCCAACACTGCTATGTGTAAGTCTCAGAGCATCCCTCAGCCTTTTTCAAGTAACAATACTTCAAAGGAGGCTCAGCCTTGAAAAAAAAGGAGTATGCACTGAGGTGGGATAAATCAAGGCATAAACATTGCTTCAGTCCTAATCCCCCTCACCCACAAGAGGGCTGGTAATGAGGTTTTCTTTCACAGTTAATTCCAGCTGCTGTAGAAGCAGCCTCAGCCAGCTCAGGAGGTACAGTATTGGCATGGGAGGTATGGCTTGTAGTGCAGAAGGTCCCAAATGCCTTCTGCTTCCCTAGTTTTAGGTCTACTCTGAGAAAAATATCCCACCCTGCTCCACACTTTATTTAGTCCAGACAGGTCAGACAAGAGGGAAGAAGAACACCTTAGGATGGTTTCTACGCACAGAAATTTCACATCTGATATTTCGTCTCTGTGGATGGATGCTGTTTCCATGCCAAGTCCCACTGATTTTGGTGGGATTCCAGGCACAGGCTAGAAAGAAGCTCGAAAGCTCTATACTATAAAATACCAGAAGCTAGTTTTAATACCATTACAATTTTTCCTCTTTTTGTCTGTTTCCCTCTAACCTAAATCTTCCCTGCCCAAACATACACAAACTGGACAATTACAAGGGATGCTGCACTGCTGGAGAGCTTACTGACTCTCTGAATCCAGCCTTGCCAAACTTTGGGGCAATCATCTAAATGTTGGCCATAGTTCATGTTGGAAAATCCCAGTATCCCATTTTAACTATTTCCCAGTTTCTTCCACCTCAGGCCCCGTGATGTGATGTGATGTGTACCCTTCTTACTGCATTCTGAAGATCTTCAAATCCCTTGAGAATTCCTTATGTCACAAGTCACAGCTACAGATTCCAAACAGATGCTGCTGGGTACATTCCCACCCCTGCCCTGGGTCCCAGTCCCACAGTGAGGAGGGCACAAGCAGAGCCCCCAAGTCCACAGAAACCGAGATCCCTGCATACTCTTTCCATTTAAACCTAGAGAAACCTCAAGTAACCCAGCACAGGGCACATCAGGGGAAACTACTGGGGAGACCACCTTGCAGGTCAGGTCTGTGCTTCTCTGGGTTGAGCGGTACCACCCCTGTCCTGTCCTGCCTGCTATCTTCTGAAGGAATGAGGAACCAACGGCAAGTTTATTTTGGGCGTTAATAACCAAATCACCTTAGCCAGGCTGGACTTTTGCCTGCCAGATTTAAATGCCACTCACCACAGGAGCTGCCCGGGGCTCCTGGACAAGGGGAGGGTCACAAACCCGGGTTTCCCCACCAGCCCCTTACACCCTACCTTGACGAAGAGGGAGATCTCGTGTTCCTGCTTCTCCTCATCCTCCTCTTCCTCATCCAGGGCGGCCGGGGAGCCTGTCTCGTCCTCGTCCTCCGCCCGGCCCTGCACGCCGTTCAGGCTCCGACCTGCCGCGTCCCACTCGCCGCCCTCGGGGCCTGGGGACCCGCCGCGCTCCCCCGCCACCGCTGTGCCGCCTTCCCCTGCCCCCGGGGCCGCGCTCCCCGCTCCTGCCACCGCCGAGGCAGCGGCTTCCCGCTCTGCCCCCGGCCTTTCCTCTCCGTCCTCGCCGTCGGGGCCGCCCGGCGACCGGCGTCCGCCGGCGTCCTCCCCGCCCGCCGGCACCGCCACCTCCGCTTCCCTGCGGCTCTCGGGAGCCATCTCGCTCCCCGCCGGGGCCGCCACCTCCTCGGGGACTGTCCCCGCCGGAGCTGCCTCCCACACCGCATCCTCGGGGACTGTCCCCGCCGGGGCTGCCTCCCGCACCGCATCCTCAGGGACTGACCCCGCCGGGGCTACCTCCCGCACCGCATCCTCAGGGACTGACCCCGCCGGGGCTGTCGCCGCAGCCTCCTCGGGGTCGGTCCCCTCTGGGACTGCCTGCTTTGGCACCTCTTCGAGGTCTGTCCCTGCCGGGGCTGTCGCCGCAGCCTCCTCGGGATCGGTCCCCTCTGGGACTGCCTGCCGTGGCACCTCTTCGGGGCCTGTCCCCGCCGGGGCTGTCGCCTCCGCCTCTTCGAGGTCTGTTCCCGACGGGGCTTCTTCCCTCACCGCCTCTTCGGGATCTGTCCCCGTCGGGGCTGTCCCCGCAGCCTCCTCGGGGTCTGTCCCCGCCGCCTCTTCGAGGTCTGTCCCTGCCGTGGCTGAGGCCGCCGCCTCCTCGGTGTCTGTCCCCGTCGCGGCTGCCTCCCTCACCGCCTCCTCGGGGTCTGGCCCCGCCGGGGCCGCCTTCGTCTCTTCGGGCTCCGTCCCCACCGGGGCTACCTCCTGGGGTTCCGTTCCCTTTGGGGCCACCGCGCCGTCCTCGGAGTCTGCCCTCGCCGGCGCGGAGCCCTCGGGCGCGTCTACCCCCGCGGCCGCCGCCACCGGTTCCCCTCCTGGCAGACCCTCGCCCCCCGGACCGCCCCCGTCGGGGTCTCTCTGCTCAGCCGCCGCCGGAGCCTGCTGCCCCGCGCCCGGCCCGCCCGGCGTCTCCGTCGCCCCCTCGGGGGAGCCGCTCCCCGTCCCGCCGCTGTCCCCGGGGGGCATCACCGCCGCGGCCGGCTCCTGCCCAGCCGCCGCCTCCTCGCTCAGCCGCGGCGCCTCGCCGGGGGGGGGCCCGTCCGGGAGCTCGGCCGCCCCCTCGGGGGACACCCCGGGCTGCGGCTCCCCCGCCGCCGCCTCTTCCTCATCGCCTCCCTCCCGCGGGACGTCGCTCCCCTCCGGCGGCGGGGCGCCGAGCCACCCGGGGCTCTCCGCCATGCCGGCCTCCCCCGGGGCCGCCGCCCAAGAGCGCAGGGGGGCGGGCGCGTCCGGCCGCCGGGACGAGCGGGGGACCAGCAGAGCCGCTGCCGCCGCCGCCGCCGGGGATGAGCGCCGGGCACCGACGGGGGGGACAGCGGCGCCTGCGCACGGCCGCCCCCGGGGCCCCGCGTGTGCGTGTGTGTGTGTGTAGCGGCGACAGCCGCAGGTGCCCGCGCTCCTCCTCCTCCTCCTCCTCCTCCTCCCGCGCCTCCCCCTCACAGGGCACGGCCAGCGGGTCCCTCGCTCCCGCCCCAGACCTCTCCGCCCCGGTAAATCTCTTCGCCACGGATTTTGGCTGCAGCTGGCACGGGAGGAGGTGGTGAGAGCGTGACCGTGGGGGGCACCAAGCGCTGCCCGGCCTCCCCTCGGCCATCTCCTCACTACCCGCCGGCTGCTTGCAGGTGTGGGACTGGAGCCTTTGCAAAAAGTGGCTAAAAACCTTGTCCTCTCTTCCTCCAGTGGCCCCACCGGGGCCGGCTGGGCATGCCTGCCAAGCACCTGCTGCCTGCCCTGCCCGGGCCTCGCCTCCCACCCCAAAGCTCCATTTCTGCCCTTGCTTTTGCCCTTCGCTGCTGCTCACGGGCGGCCTCAGGCACAGCGTCTCCCCCAGCCCCCCCAGCCGCCCTGCTGCTCTCCCCAGCCCCCGGCCCGGCACCCACGAGCCCTGGGCCCGCTGGCAAGTGGGGCCGACAGCCACCCAGGGGCTAGGGTTTTGCTGGCCAGCAGAACAAGGAGAGGGATGCCATTTCCCAAATCCAGGTTTACGAAGGGAACCACTAATATCCCCACCGCTGCTGACGCACTGAAACTGGCAGAGCCCCAACATTCTTGCGCAGTTTCTTTAAAATACAGATGAACCGATACCTCATCTCAGCAGCTACCTAGTATCTGAAACGTATTCCCAAGCTGTCTGTGGGCTGCACCACACATTGTTAAGAAGGAAAATGTATCCTTAACAACTTGAAAAAGTTGTAAGAGGGAACATTGACACTCTCTGTGTAAAAAACCCTAGATTTGTACACTTTTAAGTAGCTTTCCTTCGTATGTGACCATGCCAAGCACGATGCACCTCTGTGAGAGTTTGCACTTAACTGTGATGAGAAATACCGTGCTCTGTGCAGAGCTGGCAGCGGGTGTGAAAGAAGCTGTAACTTTTAGTGTGGGTAAGGCAGCTGCAGATTCATCCTGCAGGCCTTCCTCTGTTCCAGATAAAAGACATCTTTTCACATTTTTGGTAAGTTCTCTGGCTTATGGAGGCACTTTACACACACACACACACACACACACACAAGGCAATCGGCAGGTTCTAGTGTGAGGATAACCTTCAGTAGTTTTCATTGTAGGCAAGAAGTCATTTTCTAGGAGATGCATCCTGCTCTAGTCCCACTCTTCTCAGCAGTGATTTATGTGAAAACATTACTTATGCTGTTTGAATGGAAAACAGTCTTAATTTTCTCAGTGCAGAGAGAGCAGTGGACGGAAAAATCAGCTGACAGGAGTGAGGTATTATATCCGAAAAACATGCAGTTTTATCTGTGTATATAAAAACACTTTTTTATATTTGAGAGCGAAAAGAGTGGGACAGACTGAACACAGGGGTTTGGAATGGGTGAGAAGGGAGAAGATGCAGCCAACAGGACATGGGAAATACTACAGAATAAATCATTCCGTCAGGTCAAATACATGCTCTGATAAAAAGAAACAAACAGACAAATAAATAAACAATCCTGCAGCTATTTTTCATAGATTTTATGCTCGCCCAAGGTGCATTGCCAGTGAGACAAAAGAACAGGAGCAGTCATGGTCAGAAGGGATGTTTTTTGAAGATTTAGGAATGGAGTCTAAGCATCTGGCAATGGAGGTCTTGCAGCTGGACCCATCGCAAGGCAATTATTTCACTTCTCTCTTATGGGTTCTGATATTGGTAGAATTACACATTTCAGTCATCTCTGTTTCTACATATATAATATTGATTTACTCCTCCTAGCCCTTGCTGAAGGGTTCTTAACCCTTGGTCTGAAGGCTGGCAACACCCCCCAGGTGCAATACAAGTCCCAACTTACAAAGCTTTGAGATATGAGACAGAGCTGTCTTCAACTGTGCATGCCATCTACAAGCACTGCCGTATTGCCTCCTGTCCAACGGTGGACAGGACACTGACTGGAAGGAAGAAGGCTCACCTCAGTTTTTCACGATGGAAATGAATAGCAAAGCAACATCCACGGCATAAGAGTGGTGGGAATTTTTGCAGGAGAAATGGTTGCAGGTTATAGACACAACCACTGAAGTCAGCTAGCCATGTTTATATGAATACCGCCCTTGGCTGTGCCCCTTAAGAAGCCCTCTCCTGCCCCCAGTCCCCATGAGCTCAGCTTTGCTCAGCTTTGGTGGCTGATGGGCCCTGACAGCTGGGTTCCCTCTGCAGCCCCATGTGGCACAGCCTCCTCTGGCTCCCTGGAGCTGCCTGTTCCTAAGTGCTTCTTCTTTTCAACTGTCCCTTGGATCTGCACCACTTCTCTAGATACCTCCTTTGGGTACCAGTTTCAGTTTTTGCTCAGGTTGTGAGCTTGACACGGCATTTGCATCCTGCTGATCTGATGGAGCTACATAAGAGGTAATTGTCTCTCACCTATTCTTGTTCATTGCAGAGTTTATTCATTAACACCAGTATCCTATTTTTTCTTTATTTGCCTATGTCCCACTCTGTAGCTCTTAGTACAAAACAAGGTGAGGATTTCAAAGCTGGCGAAAGAACCCTTTCAGTGATAAACACTGCCTGATCATTAACATTGGACAATGTTTAAACGTAACAGAAGATTAGCTCTTTAAATACTCATGGAAGTCTGACAAAGGCAGATCAGAAAAGGACTAGCAGCTCACATAGCCAAGTTGTTAATTATCTTTGTAGGACAGAGGAAAGTTTAAGGTATAGTGTTTGATACAGTTACCAATTTTATGGAGTAATGACTGAATAGTTTGTAACAGATATTGCTGTGTTTTCCCTCAAGTATAGGAACAGAGATTTTCTAATTCTGCTGGAGTTGAGACCCAGCAATAACATGTCCAGGCACTGGGTTAATGTTGCCGCTCCAGCAGGTCACCCTGCTGGTGCTTATGCCGTGAGGTCCCAGTGCAAGCAAGAGAGACAAAGGAGGAAGTCAGGGAGCCAGGGGACAGGGTAAAGAGGGATGGGGTGGGTACAGTTCAGAGGAGAGCTGGCCACTCAGCCCGCCATTGCTCCTTGTCACTCTTCAGCATCGTGATTTCACAAAGGCAGTTTTGGAAATACACCATTAAAATTAGATCTGTCACAGTGAAAACCCGGAGCTTTGGATATCTGTTGTTCTGTGCTCTCTGCATTCAACACGCTTCCCCTCTGTCTCAATTACTTAACAATTAATCTCTCCTGCTTCACACTCCTCCTGTACACCACCTTCAAGCTCTTACATCCCATCTGTTTCTAAGCTAGGCCCTCAGCTAATAAATATTATTTTCTCACTTGGGCTTCAGGAAGGATTACTGCACATCTTCTTCATTTAAAAGCTGAGTGCAGGTAATTAAATATCATAGATATTAGACATTAGTGGACAACATGAAGATCCCTTTATAGTCTATTAGCAAACAAGTCATATCCTTAGGGGTTATCAATTAGGCTGTACTTGCTTGGATTATTGTAACTTCTTTTCCTTCCCTGACTGTACAGGGAGTTGCCGATCAAGATTGTAGTTTTTGCAGCCTGAGGTAAGGAAAAAATGCCTCTTGCATTACAAGGGTCTTGGAGAGAGCCCTCCCCACCGGCCCACCTAACTCCTGGGACAGGTCAGCCCCACCGCAAAGGGAGCAGACCGGGGTATTTGGTCATGCCTCTGCGACTCCAGTTCACAGTCCTGTGCAGTGCCAAATACACAAATGCCAAATATTTAATGGTTCACCCTAAGTGAACTGGGGTAACGGAGTCAGCAAGGCTTTTTTCCCTCCCTGTGCAGGCTGCTGCCTCCCACAGAAGCCTGCTCTGCCTATTCCCTGCTGCCTGCTCTGGCTGAAGTTGTGCTTTTTCATCAAGCGTGTGCATCTGCTCTTCCCAGGGTTTGCCACATTTTAGAAGGGAAGCGACGTATCCCCAGGCCAAAAGCTGCCTGCACACAATTTGTATTCTGCTTGTTTCTGCCAGATGCTGAGTACCTGCTATTTTGCACTGATCTCAGTGGGAAATAGGGGTGAGCAGAGCCTCCAGAAATCATGTGGCATTTAATTGGATTTCCCAACATGGGATGGAGGGAGCGATTTATCAGTGTAAACACAGACAGGTACAAACTGCAAGTCTGCAGACCCTAAAGTCAACAGAAGTTTAGTGAGCGGAGTCAGTGAAATGATTATTCTCATCCCAAGGTACCTGTCTAAAGCAGACCAGATGGTCCTTGACAGAAAAGTGCCTATTTCTCTACACTGGCTGTGCAAGGACCTGAGAGTGACTGGCTCAGGAGGATGATGTCTGTGCTGGACACATCTAAACTCATGAATCCTGTCCTGGGTGATTTCCTTATGGACTGAAATTTGAAAATGAACAGTCAACAAAATGGGGGCCAAAGCCCTGTGGCTTTTTCTGCATTATTTTTGTTGCAGCTGATGGTTTAACTGGAATTTCCGCAAATTACTTGTGGTATAAAACATTATCCCATATAAGAATATGACTGCCTAGCCCTTTGTGATGGAAAAAAAGAAACCCAAAACTGTATTAACATTTGTATGTAAGCCAGTTCTATATCCTCCTTTTTAAAATACGTTATTTCAACTATTGAAAAGTTGCAAGTGAAAAAACTGTATTGAAGGACTATAATTTTTCCTACTTTCAAAATACATGTGTTTGCTGTGTTTGTCCCTGGTTTCTTAAACTTCTGTCAAGAAGCTGGTATGGCATTCTGCTGCTTCGTAGTTGAGAGGCTGTTTGGTCCACCCAAACGAAATTAAGAGGGAAAGATGCCTCATTGAAAATCGCAGTGGCATGCTGCGTGTTGAGGGGGTGATGCCATCTGTATCTAGTGTTCTGAGCTTCCCAGCACTAAGCTGATTAGGGGCAATCGGCTCCCCTCCCAGCTGCTTAGAGGCAGTCTGCTTGGGAAGAAGGTAGGGATGTAGACATGTGGGGGGGGCAAAAAGCCTGGTTGCTGGTCTAGGAAGCACAGAAAGCCAAGCTACCTCTAACCAAGGCTGCAAAAGCGGAGACGAAGAGGTGAACCTTCTTGCCAGATATCACCAGTCCCTCTCTTCCTTCTGTTACTCAGTTCCCCAAATTGTCGGCATCCCACAAAGATGCAGGTGCCAATGCAGCCTGTACTTAAATTCTGAATGAATCGTTCTGCAGCATGTTAAAAAAATAGAAGAATGTCAATAAAAAAGTTTTCAAAAAAATAAACTCTGTACTGCTTACTATTTTTTAAGTACTTAAAATCTGTTCGTTCTCCAAAAGAGTCTTTGACTTTCCTGTTCTTATCTTTTACCTTTATTTTTGTTAAGCAGTACTATTTTAATGAAGCAATAACATCCTCCCTGTGCCGCAGGCAAGATAACACACCTTATGTGTAGTTTTTTATTGTCAAGTATCATATCTAATTCAATAAAATAGTGGTTTGGAATTAACTTTGGAAGTGTTCTGGAAGCATCAAGGTCCTAGAAAGTCTGATCACTGTCCTGGAGCCTTGTATCGTCTCATTTGCTAGCTAAATAAGGCCAGCTCAGCACTCACATTTTTGTTAACAGCATGTCTGTCTTGAACTCTGGACCTGCTCTCATTTTTGACAACTCCAGGCCTCTGCCCAGGCTTTTGATTCTGCTTGGGAAATCCCCATCAAACTTATTTCACTGAACTCCTTCCTCTCCATCACTTTCAAATGCCTTTCAACTATCTCCATCCCCTGCCTCATGCACCATTGCTTAGGGAAGGGCGTGCGCGCAACACTATTTAAAGGACCATCTTGATTTGCACATGATTCAATAGGATTACTGATATGTGTAAAGGTAAGAGTCTTTGCAAGGATCTGGGTCTTATTAAGTAACTGTGATTTCATTATTGTCATCCTCATCGTTCCTCCCTCCCTCTGTTTTCTGACATTGAATTTGGGGCGTGAGTTTTCAAAAGTGATGAACTGCTCCAATTTCAGCTGAATTTCATCTGCTCAAGGTATCTGAAAACTAGTCCCTAAAATATAAGTTCTTCGAAGAAGAAAACATGCCTTTACTTGTTTTGCAAAGTGCCCAGGACATATTTATACTCAAAACTAAATGGATAAACTACATATGGTGTTTCACGTTTCCTGTGATATAAACACTGCTTTTCTCACATTGACCTGGTTTACAAAATTGCTTATGAAGTCCTTGTTAGAGCCATCAGGGCATTTTACAGTGGAACCTAGAAATAACTCAAAGCTTTTTCTAAGGTCCAAGAGATTTTCTTCACTTTATTAAAAGTATCTAGATTTTATTGAACTTTTCTATTTTTTAATTCCTATTACATTAAACAGTCATTTATTTTAAATTAGTTCCCTATTTTAGTGTGCCTGTTGCATCTTGAAATAATTCCTTAAAATATAAATCCTAATCACAGCTCCTTTGATCTTTTTCACACTCTGGCTTCTGTTTTAAATTTCAGTTTACCTTTCATAGGTCCTAACAGCTTTTTTTCTCCATGTAAAACACAGTGACGTTCTGTAGCATTTCCACTTGAACTTGGCTTTTAATATAATTCATCATTGCAAAACTCAGAGAACTTTTAAAATTACTATAGCTTTTACAATAATTATAGATTTTGGGAATAAAACCTAGAATATTTCAAAATAGTAATAAAATTTTTTTGAGTTAATAGCTAGCTGATATAGAAGTTATACTTGCAGTCAAGAGGTACAGTGATTTATCTTTGATTATTAACATTGCAGTATTTGCATATTGACTGTTACACTTACTGTTAAATTACTCAATTCATTAGAAAAACATCACATCCATATGTAGTTCTCTATAAACTTACAGCTTTCACTTCAGCAGAATTTTCTGAAATATTTTTATACACTGTAATAATAGCCTTGAAAATAGCTTTTCGTATCATCAGTAAAGAAATCAAAGTTTTTGCAGCCTTGTAGTGAGACGCTACAATAGGTGATATCCAGAGGTCTCTTCAGCCCTACTTTCTTTTTGCTTAACTCAAATGTGGAATTCCCACAACATCTATGCAGCTGATTCTTCTTTTTCTTTTTTTTTTTTTTTTTTTTTTTAGGGGGTGTTCAATGAAGCTGGTTTTGGTGCATAATGCTCTAGAAGTGATGATAAAGGGTAGGAAACTGTAGAAAAAGGCAAGCACCATCTTCCTTGGGATAGTTTGCTCTTTATGGGTCCAGGTCCATTTTTCACTAATGTTCATTCTATTTTATTTGCATGCAGATTATGCCACAATCTCTCTCCTTTTTCCTTTTCCTTTTCCTTTTCCTTTTCCTTTTTCTTTTTCTTTTTCTTTTTCTTTTCCTTTTCCTTTTCCTTTTCCTTTTCCTTTTCCTTTTTCTTTTCCTTTTTCTTTTTCCTTTTTCCTTTTTTTCTTTTTATGTATTTTTTTTCTTTTTTCTTTTCCCCAGGATTAGGAGCCCAACCTTAGTCTTTCTATTAACAGCTTTGGCACAGTTTTTGTTGAAATGGTATTATATTTATTGTTCCTTTTCAGAAGTGCTTACTGACAAAACCCATTTGTTCTACAGCACTCATAAATGAGCTCTACAGTAAATCAGTAACCAGGTTTATTACTGATTGCTCCTGAAATAAATGGCTCTTTTACCTCTACTATGTATTACTCTTTTTTACCTAATTTAGGAGCTGACTTACCAGAGCGTAGTTTAAAAATCAGTAAGAGGTACATGGTAACCTGCTGCTTTACTATAATGAAAAGTGTATCGTTGTGAGATCTGGGGTGGCATCCAAAGGTGGCAGTGACCTTGGGAGTCCAACCCTGCCAAGCACAATGCAAATATAAGAAGACGCATTCCAGAGCAACTTACCACCTAACTGAGGACAGCGGCAGGGAAGGAACATAATGAGCCATGGGAGACAGGTTGATATGTATAAAAGAGATCGTGCTGATAAAAGCCACTGATCTGAATCAGTTACATGAGATTTGTACGTTACCTACCACTTTAAAAACTCCTTAACAAGCCTTAGCTTCTGCACATCAAGACTTTTTTTCAGCTTCCTACCAATACTAAGGTACAGAAAACTTAGCTTCACTGTAGTTATTTCAACAGTATTTTATTTGTATGTTTCTTCTCTGCCCTGGGACAATTCCTACTCTTCCAAATACTAGGAGTTCTTCTGCAAAACACTCCAGCTAATCCTGCCTCTCCTGCACATGCCAGGTCCTTCTACAAAAGACCCATCTATGCAATATGGGACAGAGAGGCTATCACTCTGCTTTCTCCTCACTGCTGTGGTTTTGAGGCAAAAACAATCAGTCCGTGCAAGTTAAAGAAAAAAAAAAAAAAAGGATGGCGTATTGTATTGGCAAATGAAGCACACCAAACTGCTCTAAGAAATAACCCTTTATGTTATGCTGTGAAACATGTTTTGCTACGAGAGCCAGAGTCATGAGATACTGTCAGCTGGAAATAGCTAATGTAGACGGTTGATATGATACAGGCCGTAGCAATTCCTTGAATGCTGTTGGCTACAAAGACAAAAAAACATACAGAAAAGTGATCTGTACAAATTGTTCTAAGCCATCAAAAAATCAAACCTGTGGTAATGGTGTTTTCAGATGTGTGTTTGCCTTGGTAAGGCTTGGGGAAGGCTATCAAACTGGAGTAAGTGCACTCAGGACACCTGGTTACTGTGGTTGCTGCAGCTATCGGTGGATAGAGGCCAAGCTAAGCAAGCAGCTGTGAAGACTGTGGGCATCCAGGAGGCAAAGCAGGGTGGCAGCATGGTGCTGCAGAGGTACGGCAGGAGCTTGGCAAGCAGCACTGGATGGCATCCAGACCCTCAGAGTGCAAAGGTGATGATACTCTGAAAAGGAAATCCCTCAGGATGTCTGGATTAAGTCAAGGGAAGGAAAGGGAACATAATGAGGAGAAGTATGGACCAGGTGTGAAACCACTTTCAGCAGCTCTAAGAGGAAAAACACTCTTGAGAGATTTACAGGACTGGATCTGCTTGGCTGAACAAAAAGAATAGTGAGGAGGGACTCCAACATAAAACATCAAGTACTAGAGGACTTTTTATTTCAGTGGAGAAAAACATAACCAGAACAAATGGCTGTAAGTGAGAACCAGGCAAATTTAAGCTAGAAATAAAGCATAACTTTAACAACATTTAACATCAAAGCAAACTATTAAATAAGACTGGGGATTTTCTTTGTATCTATTTTCTTTTGGGGGCATATTTTCTCAAATTGAGTTTAAAGTAAAAGTAGTGAGATTTTGTGTACTTATATCTTCACTTTAAGATGACTGGCTTGCCTTAAAACGGGTCAGACTTATCTCTCTCTCTGGGAGGCTATTTTAAGGGAAGCAAGTCTATCTGTGAGAAATTAACCCAGAGAGGCTGCTTGGCAGATAATAAGCACTTGAAAGAGGTAAACTGAAGACTCTACTGAGCAGGATTTTTAGTGAAAGCTCCTAGAGAACATGGCCTTCAGGACAGCTGTAGGAAACGTAAGAGGTAAAGCTCTTTGTGCAGCCTGTGAAGGAGCCACCACTGTGTGGAAAGGTCCTCCTGGCTCCATGAAGGAATCAGGGATGGGCATTTCCCCTCCAACAGAAGAGCTGGATTTGGCGCAAATGGACTGAAAAGTGACTGGCACAGTTAAGGTATGCCCTTCCACGTGGGAGTTTGAGAAGCCCATCCTCAAACCTTGTTAATAAATAAGATCCCCAAAAGTCAGTGTTGTTGAACCAGTGAGGCTTTTATGAAGTCCGTGGGATCTAACAAGCGAAATGAAGTAAATACCTAAAATGCCATATCATACACTGGTTTGCCATGCTTGACTGTGGGGAAAGTGTTACTGTGGATCAATTTCTTTTGACCATCTTTTAGATTCAACTGGATGGTTGGGTTGCTTTCAGCTTTTTAGTCTGTGAATGTATTGGACATTTGTTATTGTAAATCTAGGTGGTTATTTGGTTAAGGTTAAGAAATCAAGATTTTCTGTTACATACATACACAAAAACCTGATAATAGAAATATTTCAATGTCAATGTAAGGAAGCAACTGAGGACACATGCTTTTGTACTTGCAGGATATGGGAGTAAAAAGAAAATTTACTTTAATGAAAAAACTGTGTTATTGATAGCCAAAATTAATCTTCAATGTTAATATATGCATATTTTAGATATGCATATCCTTTATTCAAGTCTACAGCCAAGGAATGACTGCACTACTGTCTTGTGAATAGGCTTCTATGCAGGAAAAAACCTCAAAGTCATCTTAAGTACTGTCACTGATACCGATGCCATGTGTTTAAACTGCTAACTATTATCTGCCTATGTGTAGCCATTAAATAGGTGCAATGAAAATCTATTCTGAGGAACATTAAATAAGCCAGTAGTTTAAATGTGTTTAGGAAGTAAAGTTGCCCATAGGGCTGCATGTTCAGTCTTTCTCCAAACATTTTCCATTTAGTTATAATCAAGTTCTGTATAGTTCGATTTATTTTATTTTTTTTTCGTTCTGGTTTGCTACTTTTCACTTGAGAATTAAGGATTTTTGTTGCAGATGCACGTAATAGAAGTAGCCCTTTTGATATCCTTCGTGTTTTTCTTTCTACCGCTAGATGGTAGTGTGTGTTGTTTAAAACATTTGAATGGCACTCTTCTAGTGTGCATTTAGTGATTTACCTCAAAAATCTTTTTTTCCTGCGTGTAAAGAAATCATTACTCATTGTCACTTACACTGAAAGATGCACTCTGTCCCCAAAGTTGAACACTGGGGTGAAGATCTATTCTTTTCTTGGCTTACCAGCTCTTCCAGTCAAAAGCGTACATGGCATTCCCTTCGTATGTAACAAAAAGCATGAATCTGTCATTAAACCCTAAGATTAGGGAGATTCAGGTTTAATTTTTCTTCTGAAGTCTATGGCTGAATTAATGCTGGGGGGGTGTTCACTTCATATTTGTTTTATTTGCCCTATTTGTAGAATGTCAGCAATGGTTTCTCTGAATCGTGTATTTGAACTTTTAAGCTCTTGGGGCAGACAGGTCCCTTGGCTGTGGAGTACCGCAGCACTTGGTAGGATGTGATAATGATCTCAGTTGAATTTTAGGTGCTATTATGATACAAATATAATTAGTAACTTATTTTCACACACAAATCTGACACCTGAGTTACTATAACCAGCTGGGGGGTGGCTTATGCCATTAGACTAGTAGTGAGTAGATGAGTATTTTTCAATGGCTTTTATAATAGTAAGATGGCAGGCTGCAATTACAGGAATCTGTTGTCGGCAGGTTTTGTTTCTTAAGTTTTTAAATATACATAACAGCAGATTTCCATTTAGATTCCTCAGGTGGGATTTCTGTAGGGGGCTAGACCTCTTGATGCAGAGAATATAGCCACATAGCTTTTTCTCAAAGAGGCAAGTGTCACCACTCCTGTCAGGAAGCAACTCTGAGATCAACAAATAAGGTTAAAAATGGCATTAGCTTTGTCTGGATGTTTTAATGCTAACTTAGCATTAAATTAATTAAATTTAGCATTAAAAAGTTTCAGCTTGTTCATATATGTGACTTTTAATACCATTTGTTTCAATTTTTGTGAAAATTGGTGTGACAACATACAGACTTATGTCACTCAGCACAACTGATCATGAAAATACCCTGTACGTGAGAGTTTATCTCTCCGAAAAAGGCTTAAATGGTTCAAAACAGATTAGAGAGTCTGAAGAAACTTCTAACAGAAGAGGAGGGAGAAGGCAAATTATTATCTCTTCACGTGGTATTTTTGACCTCCTTGTTGTATCCTGCAAGATCTCATCAAAATTTACTGGGACCAGTAACTCATCAGTTTAAAGTCTTTGATCTGGTGGAAAAAAAGGTCAGCAGTGCTAACTTCAGATAAGGTAACAGTGGTATCTCAAGGAGTGGGGCTGTTGACTCTGCTGTAAACTTTGCCCACTGCAGATCACTAGGTGGCACAGCATTCACAACTATCAAAATTAGTTTTCCACCTAGTTTAGTTTTTCATGTACCTGCATTTTGGAAGAAAATATCTGTAAGAATATTTTACTTTGAACACAATTGAACATATCTGCTGTACCAGAAGAAGTGACCGGTCATAGCCTGCCTCAATGTCATATCTTATGCAGCCCTGAAGTGACAGAATATTAGGTTAGTACTTTGCCCGGCATCCTCTCACTGCTTACTGCCTTCTACTATTCTGCGTCATCCGTGGACTAGTATAGGATCTTTAAGGCAGATGTGAGAATGTCTCAATAACTTTATAAAAAACCTGTGACCTCTGAAGCTCACTTTTGGGCCTTCTCCTGGAAGGTGATGCTACGTATACGCATGCAAGAGAAGTGTTTGCCTAGGTCACTTTGGTTGGACTAACCAGCTAAGCACATTGGGTAAACTTTATTATTCTACGTAGGAATGTCTGAAACAAGCAGCTCCTTGAGTGTAGCCAGCCAAGGTGCTGTTGTCCTTTATGGCCTTATTGACACAGGCAAAAAAGAAAGGTTGTAAGAAAATGTCTCCTTCATGTCCAAAGTAAGGAGGAAAGGACATAGACATGGCTTTACGTGCCATCATTCACAAATTTTAAAGTCAAAACACTTTTGGTCTTCTCCCAGCAATAGGATTACCTGCATCAATCGCCAGCAAGAGGAGATGGAACTGCCCAAACAATGTTACAGCCTTTTTTTTTTTTTCCTTCTAAGCTTCCTTTCTGTTGTCTGTTCAGCAAACTGTTTGCACAACATCAAGGTTTGGTTGGCGTGTCCCTAAGGCAGCTAAGAGAATTAACACGTACACAACGGTGACTTTCAGTTCATTTGTGAAGTGTTTGAGTTAAGGGGTTTTTTTCATTCATCTCCTGTTGCATACTATTCCTTCTCCTTTAAATCAAGCCGCGTTGTTCCGTGCTCCACTCGTGCCACAAAACACAGCAGGCCTTGGCCAGTCACCTTGGCCCTGGGTTGCTGCCATTACCCCTGACCGGGCAGCCACGCTCACCAGATGTGTACCCAACCTCAGCTGCTGGGTCACCTCGCCCCCCACCCCGCCCGGCCGCCGCTCATGCCTGCCGTGCCTGTGCCGCTGCCCCACGGGCGGCCGCCCCACGACCCGCCGGCTCCCTCACGCCCCTCAAGCCGCCCGTTGCCCTCACTCAAGATGGCGGAAGCAGCGCCTGGCTCGGGCAGGCCACCTGTTGCTGCGGCGGCGGCTTCCTATTGGCTCACACGGCGCCGTGCGCCGGGCGCGCGAGGGGGGGTGGGGGGCAGGAAGGCGCCGGTCGAACCGGCGCGGGGGTTAAGGGAACAAAACGGGCGGCGGGGGGGGAAAGGAGGCGTTAAGTTTTGTGTGCGCGCGCCAAGGCGGGGAGGCGCGAGGCGTCGCCTCAGCGGCCGCCGGGCCCCGCCTCGTCGGGGCTCCGCTCGCCCCCGGCCATGGAGAGTGACGGCGGGAGGGGCCCGGCGGGGCAGGAGGAGCCGCCGCTCCGGCCCGGGGAAGCGGAGGAGGAGGAGGAGGTGCTGCTGCTGCCGCCGCCCGAGGCTGAGACGGACTGGAGCTTCGTTGACGGCGAGATGGAGGCGGTGGCGCTGCGTGACCTGCCCACCGCCACCATCGCCTGCAACCTGGACCCGCGCGTCTTCCAGGACGGCCCGTGCCGGGTGAGCGCGGCGGGCGGACGGGCCCGCCCCACGCCGGGGAACCACGGGGAGGGCCGCGGGCCGGCTCCCTCTGCCGGCGAGGAGCCGCCGTCGCTCGGCTTGGCTCGGCCGCCGCCTCAGGCTGCTGGTGTGGGGAGCGGCGGCCTGCGGCGCCGGCGAGCGCTGCGGACCGGCGGCGGCGGGGGGGGGGGGGGTGGTGAGAGGCAGGGGGCGGCCCGTCTCCGCCCGCGTGTCGGTGGGCGCCTTGGTCTCCGTGGCCGCCCCCTCCCTCAGGGGGCGGGGGGGCCGAGGCGGTGGCCCAGCGTCCCCGCCCGCTGCTCTGACACGAAGCGGGTGTGGGGAGGCGCGGCGGCGCTGCCCCGGCTTGGCCGGCCCCTCGGCGGGCGGGGTGTGTGAAGTCTTCTGTGGGGTCCCAGTCCTCCGGGCTGATCACGGCCCGGCGGATCCACCCAGCTGCAGCCGTAGGTCAGGGCGAAGGGGTGCAGCGACCAGAAGGGAATGAAAAAAAAACCTGCCCTGGGCCGCTGTGCTGGGAGCGTTGCGCTTACGGTGTAGCGAGGACCAGCAGGTTGTTGGTGCACCCGAAGGCGTTTGGGGAGACAGGAGGCGGCAGGCTGCGGTTGGAGACCTGGGGGGGTGGCAGGCAGGCAGTGGGCAGGGGCCCCAGTGGGCGCGGAAACTGCCCGCCTACAGGTAAAGGGGGTTGTTGGGTAGCACGCACAGATCTGTAGCGCTCGTCCGAGTTTTGGACCGCTTTGTTTAAAAAAAATCATCAAAATTCCCAAACGTTGTTCCAGAGCAGAGAAGGGTAACAGCAGCTGTCAGAGGAATACTATAAACTGAAGTAAACTGCAGCTCTGGGTGTAATAAGTGGATATAAATACTTCAGAATTGCTTCTCACGTTATCTGTGGCCTTCTTGGTGAATAAGGAATTCAAATAAATCTTAACTTTTCATCTTTCTTTTACTTATCTCAGCCCTGGTCAGAATTAAAGAGTGAAGCTAACTTTTCTGCCAGTTTTTATAGTTGGTTTTACTATTAAGCTCTTATTTTCTAATGACTTTGATACTGAAG
Source organism: Burhinus oedicnemus (assembly GCA_008921705.1). Classification (NCBI taxonomy): domain Eukaryota; kingdom Metazoa; phylum Chordata; class Aves; order Charadriiformes; family Burhinidae; genus Burhinus; species Burhinus oedicnemus. The sequence continues at coordinate 935,550 of VFFE01006702.1, forward strand.
GAGATGTTTAGTTTTTAAACACATTGAAATTAAATGAAACGGACTTGACAAATTAGGCAATAATTGTACTGGTTTAAAATCCTATTAAAATAATAGGCTGTCTCTTTGTGAAAAACAACTTAGAGTTGTTGTAGTAGTCATCTAACAACTCAACCCTGCTAACAGTTATAATGCATTAAAAATGAATAGGAGATGCAGCTACATTGTATTCCAGTTACTTTCTAAGGTTATATAACTTTTAATGGCAGTATACCTTTGTAGCACTTCAGGCACCTTCAGGTGTGATGGGAATGGCACCTTTATTGGGATTTACCCTATTTACTTTAATTCAAGTTCACCCCAAATGTGCTTAGGAAAATACCTATTATCAGTTCTATGTAGTACAGTTGCATGTAGTAATAGTATTTTTACAGATGGGTTCTTGAAGTGCATGTTTTCAAATAGCGGTTAGATGGATGACAATGTAGATGCATAACCCCGTGCAAGACCAGGAGGTATATGAACACGTAAACCATTTTTCTGTCTTTCTGTTTTGATTCCAAAGAATCTGTCTGCAGACAATTTAGATCAGGACAAAGTCTTATGTATCTTTAACACTACAATAAAAAATTGTTTTAACTACTTATTTTTTTTTCTTGCCAAGAGCTGCAGCAGGAAGGAATGTAGAGTACATAAAATAATAAAAAATCAATTTGAGGTTAATTGTCTCAGCATAAACTGTGTTATCTTCACCATGGATGACAGCATGTACAGTTACTGCAGCGTAGCCATTGCTTTTAAAATTAAAATTGCTGAGGCAAAGAACGGAAGAACTATCTTGAGCTTGAATACATATGTGTATCCAAGAGGGAAGAAAAGTCTCAAAGTTTTATAAATAATGCAAAATAAAAAAAGTTGGTGTGCTTGGGACTTGGTGTTTTATAAATGTGGTAGGTGTATACAGACTTTCAATAGATTGAAAAAACAGCTTAGGTTTTTGTTAACTGAATCAGCCATTGAAATAAATAATTTAGCTTCAGGTAATACATTTATAGAGATGGCAAGAGCTAACTCTTTAAAGCTGGAAATGTACAACAGCTGTGTAGGAAAACAGCAGATTCATGGACTGGATACATTTTTAGTGTGTTGTGTTGGACAAATGTCAGGCAGTTGCAAAGGGAGGAAAGGTGGAACGAGGCACTAAGGCTAGATCTCAGACTGGATGTGTGAAAGGTGGCTTCACCAGTTGGATGGTATGAAAAGAACAAGGTTATATTAGAAGTGGGGAAAAGATTAGAGTCTTCCAGTTTTACCTTAGCATTTACTGATTCTGGTATCCAAGAAAATTAAGGTGTTTTGGTCTAGAGTGACAACTTAGCATCTGAAAATGATTCCAAGATAATAATTTAAAAATGTGACACTTCATTAGGGGGTTAATTGCAAGAAAATTCACTTAGTTTACTGTAGAGTGTACACAGAAAAATCAAACTTGTTCTTATCAGTGTAGCAAACGGTTGTGTGGAACTTTGTTTCTGTGATGGTAAAGGGATGAGTAAAGGTATTGTAAAATATAACATCACCAGACATAGTGTTTTTATAGGTATTCTATGAATTTTGGTGTGTGCAATGTGCTTTCTTCTGTTTTGTGACCTTCCTACTTTTTCCAGTCTGTGTAACACTCCTAAAATACCTTGTCTGCATTGGGTTTTTTTCTCTTCAGTAGGCCCCTTAATAATCCTGGATTGCCCTATTTGAGGAGGGTTGATCCAATCAAAGGTGAGATAGGACAGCTAGGTGATGGCTGACAACAACTATTTCTATTTTGCCCTTCCAAAACAGTGGTTTGCACTTGAAATGCTGATGTATGTTCTTGCTCTTCTTGGGGTTTTTTTTTGAAATTTTTTATTGAGGTGTGAATGTCACAGTTGAGAAATCTGAAGAAGTTTTATGGAGTTTGCGATCAATCTCTTAAAAATAGTTTACCTTCTCAAGTAAGGTAGTAGTTATAGTAAATGACAGTTTCTCTGCTTTATTCTAATGAGAAAGAACCTGACTTGCTTAAATAACTTATGGCTAGTTTTTCAGTGTTGGTTCCAGAATCTTCCAGAGAATGCTTAAATACTTTCTCTCAGGTTTTTCTAAAGCACAGTTGGCGGAATATCTATAGATTCTGCATCCTCTTTTGTTTTCACTGAAGTACAACCCTTTCTCTGATCTTCAAGTTGGCTAATCACCTTGGAAAAATGCTGTTCTGATTTCCTGAAATGTCTTCCACCCCTAAGCCACAGCTTTTTAATAGTTTTTTAATGTTGACTCTGTTTAAGGAATTGTAATTCTGTCTTAGAGAAAAGCACTATTTCTTCATGCAACATGCAGATGAGTTTGATCTATTGTAACAGTATTCCTGTGTACTCATTTAAAAAAAAAGAAAAAGAAAAAGGTGTCAGTAGCTAATTATCAGAGCCAGCAATTACGCTTTTGCATATCTCCATCCTCCTCAACTGATATTCAACTTTTAAGAGCCTTTTTATGTCAGTAGAGGACACTCGGATTTTTTTATAGAACTTCTACTGTCAAATGGCAAGTCCAGTAGGTAATAGGCTTGCTTGTCTCTTGTAATCCTGGAGGGATGTGGCATACTTCACTGACTTTCAAGTTCTGAGTACAGCCACGGGGGGGGCGAAATAACTTCATTTATGCCCTGGGTAGTCTCTTGCTAAGTAGGTTGCCTATGTCTTTTCTAACTGTTCGGTTTCCATTTCAGCTTAATTGTAGAAAAATATCACTCATTTAACTTGTGAAGAGTAAAACAGGCACATAAAGACAATCTAGAAAGAATTCGTCTTTGGGCTACTGGGAGAATTGTTTTTTAGGCCTAAAGAGATGAAAGATTTTTGATTCAGCTATTTTTTTTTTTTAGAACGGGTCAAGTTCCTTAAGTTACTTTGAAATATCTGTAATTGCCTTAATCTGCTAAGTCTTGCAAGTTACTGCAAACTAATGAATGTAGCAGAAGGCTTTCTGTAATTAGCTAAAACTTACCTTCATACACAACTCTTGAAAACAGGCTGTTATATCATGATAATAGTTTTTCTCTGGAGCTTGCTAGGGAAAACTTCACTGAAAGCTAAGAAACTTAGCTTGATTGCTTTTAAGTGCAGTAGAAGTAGGAGGGAGCCAGTCTCTCCTACAATAGTCTGTGTCCTCACATCACCTCCAGTGGCAAGCAAAAGCAGAACTGGCTGTGAAATACTGTCTGTGATTATTTACTTTAAAAAAAAAAAAAAATTACAATTGTGTTTGAAGATAAGGCCTAAATAAGGTCGGAAATCTCTGCAGTAGTAAAACCAAGGAAAAAAGCAGTAATGGCATGTGTATTTAATCTTGTTAATGATTATCATAGCTTTAAAATTCTACTCTTCTTTTAGCTTTATATAGTTTCACTATGGAAAAAAATGTTTGTGAACTGATCTGAAAATAAAGCCATTGTTAAATGAGCCATGCTTTTAGAAATTTTTAATTGACTTTCAGCCTACTGGAATTACTTCTATGTTACAGGAAATTTGTCAAATTTCTCAGGAGTATTTACAAAACTTTCTTTACAAAATAGTACTTGGGGTTTCTGGTAATCTCTTCCTGTCTCAGTCGCATGCCTCATTAATCCTTTTACTTAAAGTTTGTTAATCCTCTTAGATCACATTTAAAAAAATAATTTAAAAGTAAATTTCAAAAAGGTGAGTGTTTTTACATGTTTATATTTTTGTGACCACAGCTCCGTTTCTGGCAAAATGTTCCCTGATGGGAATGTAAAAATTACTTAATGGCATCTGTACTCCTCTGCTTGTATTTTGAAGGCTTTCATTCTTTCTCTGCCAATGTTTTTCTCAAATAATTTTTTTTGTGGCAATGTTTATAGTTCTTTCTATGCTGTTGCTTTCCAAGAAAGCCCAGGGTTAAGACTGTTGTTCAAAATCATATCCCAATAACCTGTTTTTACACTGAACAGTAAAATGATTAAAGAGGATTTAAAAAAAAAATTAAAAATCTTCCATTATGAAAATTTTTGCAATAAAACTTCTGGAAGTATTTAGCTCCTGTGCTTTCAGATGATGTAGATTTATTCTGCAGCTGTTAACAGGTTAAGGCAGACTTTTGAGTGACTTATACCCTGGAAGCAGTATAAATATAATGCTATGGCTGACGTAATAATCTTTGACGTTGCAGTAGAGCATAATACCATGCTAATGCGGTTTTATGGCTCCTGAGATGCATCCAGTCTGCCAAGTGCACAGGCAGAACTTGTTCATATCTGTGCATCTGAGGACAAACATGAACTTCTGAGAGTCATTGGGATGCCTGACCTCCTCAGCTTCTGAGGGTCTTTGGAGAAAATCTTTGTCTAAAAAGAAGGCATACTTTATGACTAATGCGAAGAGTTCTAACACTATACTGTGTATGCATTCTGTATTGAAACCATAGCAAGAGTCATGAAGAGGTGAAATATCCAGAGAGTGAAGTTAGAGCATTCCTTGCTTTGAAGACAAAAACTGTAGACTTTAGAGACTCAAAGTAAATAGAGATTTTAATGCTTGTACTTTGCCTGAGGGCAATGCTGTCCTGTTTTTTTTTGTCCATTCTTTCTATCCTATGCCTTAATAAGAAAATGGAATTAAAATATGAACACTGTTCTACATATTAGCAAGTACTAAAGTTGTATTCAATCTTAGTGTGTCTGTTTAGTTTAAGGATGGCATCTTCAGCGTTCTTTCTTGAGTAGCTTTATTTGGCCTGTGAGCCCAGAGTAGGTTTGCTAGTTGCTTCTTACCAGTTCTCATGTGGGGTGCTGAGAGATAATTTGAATAAATTTCAAATAAATAATTCAATAAAATTCAAATCACAAAGGTGACTTGAATAAGTTTCTGAGCTGAATATTCTATTTTCAGCTGGAGTAGGAGTAGTTGAAGAGGCTATACAGTATAAAATTTTTTGGTCAAGCAGCGCTTGACTGGTGGTTTTTTTTTTTTTCATATACTTTAACTTTGAGGCGTTGAATAGTGATTTGTGTGGCTTCCTTTAACTGTTGTCCACCTGTTAGTTATGCTTCTTGTGAAAGTACAGATAATGCCATGAAACTGTAGTAGAAAGGCTGATTTTTATAAGGGGAGGGAGAATTACTTTCATTTCTATAGCTTTTTGTTGTGCTCAAGGCATTTCAGAGTGCATTGTCACCAGTTGAAGCCCTGATAAAATAAGATGCTAACAGAGAACCCTCATGCTGCAACTTTGACTGTATTGGTCTTGTTAAGAGGAGGTATTTGAGAGCAGATTCAGGTTTATATCACACTTGGAGCTTCTGTCGGTCTCCTAGGTCAGGTGAAAATAGCGAATTACTTACTTCTATGTCAGTAATCCACTGCTAGTTAAGTCCTTAGTGTGCTGATCATTCCATTCTCCGAGCAAACAATGCAAAAACCTTTGTAGGTAGAAATAAAATGGAAGTGTATAATAATTACGTAATATGCTGAGCTACATCATACATAGGGGGTGAAAATAAGAGTAAGGAACAATAAATTTTATCATTGTTTAGAAACAATTTCAGTAATGGTGCACAAGATGGTTGTTGAGTGGCTTAAAAATACCTAAAAATAAAAATAAATATCATAAAATTGTCATTTATAGCATAGATGTTGGAGATATTAGCAAAAAATATTTCCATATGATCCAATGCTCTAGCTTGAAGCCCTGAAAAAAGATCATAGGCAAGATCTGTGCTCCAAGATTAAGAGCTTTAATCTTCCTGGAGAATCAAATGGAAACTTGGAAGGACTTTGTCTGGTTTAAATCACTGTGCTCTGGTCACACGAACAAGTTTAGTATACATTAGAACGCTATGGAGTGAATTTCCTTAAATTCTTTTCTGTCTGTCTTTTTTAGGAACAAATTTACCTTTGTTCTTCAGGAATACTGGAACATACATACCTGTGTAAAAAGAATAATATGAAAATAACTACAGATTCTCAGATGTGATACTAACTTGAAACTTATCCCAAACACCTCTCAATAACATAAATGTTAATAAAATGATTAAGTGACTGAACCGTCCTATGCAGAATAGGTTTAAAATTATAAAAAGACAGTCTTTTTGGCAACAGGCATACAGAAAGCTTAATTCTGCAGCACTTTGTTACTGAAATTACTTATTCAGTTGGGCAAGTTTTAATAAGCAATGTTTATAAACTTGTATTTATAAGTAATATTGGTCATTAATAAAGAATATGCTTTTACTGTCATAACTGAATGTCAGAAGAACTGAAAATGGAAAACGAGGAAAGTAATTTTAAAAATGGTTACACAAAGTTCACATATGATACATTAAGTAGAAATCACATTGTAGTTTGTGTTTTGTTCTTATACGTGTGAAAACATACTGGAGATCTGTATCTTCTAACAAAGATGTGCCGCCTTCCTCAACTGGGGTGTTAGGTAGTCTTAACTAGGGTTGATTTGGTTTTTTTCCTCTTGCTCTAAGTATAACCATGCTTTGGACCTGGTTATATACTTCAGACTTTTCATGGAGATGCTTCTCATGTCAGTGAGGAGAAATTAAGTGTTTGTTGTTACTGTTGCTCTATCTTCTGATTAAATAATCCAAGAGCTGTTTTGACACCAGTGTGGCAGGTAAAACTGAATGTGAAAGAGGAGTTCGTGAAGCTAGTTTATGTTTTCTATGTACTAATTTATTAAAAATGTAAGATAATTCAGAAGCCCTGCTTTTCACTGAGACTTCAGTTTGGTGAAACAAAAGTCCTGCAACCATGACATGGAGACTGTGGGTGTTTTTTTGAGTGTGCTTTGGTTTGTTGTTCCCCCCCCCCCAAGACTTTATACAGCTGATTATAGAAGTATCTGAGGGATGGATCCAACTGAGACTCTTGTAAGTAACATAAGGACTTCACTTTGTCTGTAACAAGAGGTTTCTAGACACCTCTGGCCTAAAAGAAACTAGGAATGACTATAATTAGTTACAGTTTTTTTCCATTCAGGTAGCCAGAACCTGTCCCTACCCCCCAAGGGAAACTGTATTTTTTTAAGTCTGAAGAGGTCATTCATGCAGTATGAGTTATTGTAACCAGGCATTTATGAAGGATTTTCAGGCTTGGTTGTTCTTTTTCTTTAACAACAACAAAAAACCCACTCAGTCTCCATCAAATTCTACCAAAAAACTTTGAAGTATAAAGGATTCTAATTTCCATGAGACAGGGGAGCTGTGGGAATGCACCAGTGCATGGAATGTTTGTACTCTTATTTTTCTCACAGAAAATAAGAATATACTGGAAATGCATTAGTGAAGCTGAAATATTCAGTCTTCAACAAACTTGAGGTTGGGACTGAGGTCTAAAATGTGAAATTTTTTTTTTTTTTTTGTATTTTTGTGTGTAATGCATAATTAAACTGTGGAAGTCATCGTCCTAGAATATTTGGGAGTCCAGGACCCTAATACTAAAAAAGGGATGGGACTGATTCATGAGTGGTATCTGTCAAGCACAGTGATTAGTGTAAAACTTAATCCTCAGAGATTGTGAAGTGCTATTGACAGGTTTAGATGGGTGAAGAGTAGTCTGTACATACCTGGTTTTATACCTTTAGTGTCTTCCTCCAAGTATTTGTCACTGCTGGAGATAGCTAATGAAAAGAAGAAAGCCATTCTAGTTATGTGAGTCATTATTTATTACTGGTCCCGCTCATAAAAGCAGAGCTATCAATACTCATAGTGTATGCAGTGGATTTCAGTTATTAAAATATAACCTCATTGTCCAAGATAAACTTTCCTCTTCACTTTGCAGACTTCCACATAGTTCAGAAGGTAATAGTTGGATTTGAATTGTCTTTCCTTTTTGAGGTTTTCTTTTTTGGTGTTATTTTGGTGTTGGCTGAATTTCTGGAAGGAAAATGCATGCTTAGCTGTTGACCTGAGAGTACATTGCAAACCTAGTGAGTTGGATTTTAGTTACTTGTTGTTCCTGAAGTACAAAAGGTATTATGAAAACGCAACATACACACACTGTCTCACAGTTTATGGTGTTCACGGTATCTTTTTGATGCAGCAGTGGTTTTAGGAGTGTTAAATGTGACCAAACAGCCCTATCATGAGAGTGAAGTAGGAGTGAGTTGAAAAGTATTGTGGTTAGTTTTTTCCTGTCTATATTCAGCCTGGCTGAAGAATGTTTCTGACAGGATAAACTTGAGTCATTTTGCAGACAACTGGCAAGGAGAATAATAAGGTGCTTTTGGCACTTCTCTCCTGGAAGAAACATAGAAACTGCCGTAAAAGCTTAATGCTGTAACAGGTGTGTGTCCAGTCTTCTAGCTGTAAATATGCTGGATTGCGTGTTGGCTTTGATTATGGTGAGATGAGGCTCGTTTGATAAATGGATTGATATATATATATGTGTCTGTATCTCACTCTTAAAAATAAAATAAAAAAAAAATTGGTATCCTTAAAAAAAAAAAGGTCAAACTTTGACTTTTAGATGCTGTATAAGCAACTAAAACAGAATTAACTTTATTTTCTTTCATTGATGTAATACCATTCTGGAAGCTTCTGTGAAGGTTTGGTCCTGCTTTCAAAACAAGGGACTGTCTGGATGAAAAAGCCTCTTAAAAAAATCAGGATGCTTTTCAAATAAAAACTGGCTGAAAGGTATGGATAATTGTTTCTTTTTTTCCTAGAGGTACTGTTTCCTTTCTCTGTAGAGATAGGAAGCCAGGGTAGCTGAGCTGGTGAACTGCCAGAAGACAAGCTGTGTTGTTATAATAAATTGGTTTTTTCCTCTTTCCAGCTTTTGTAGGTGAAGAAGCTGTTCATAATCCATGTAGTTAAATAAAACCCATCTGTGGACTTCTAGTGAAAATATGAGAAAGGGAGGGCGTAACCCAACAAATGTAGATAATATGTTATGAAATGTGTTAAGTACAACTCCCATCTCTGATATTTCATTATAGAATTTTGATAATTATTCAGGGCTGGTGGCTTTGCTAGGAAGCTGCAGTACTAATATGTCCATTACTATAGAAAGCTGAGGCTACTTTTAGTCCTACTTTCTGTCTAAAAGTTGCAGACTGGTTTGCGCAGTTCGAGGAGGAAGATGAAATTAAATATGGGCAAAAGAAGAAAAGATGAGATAAGAACTAAAATGTATATTTCCTGCGGGTTATGATGTTAAATAATAAGAGATATTTTCTTGTGTCAAGCAGAACATACGTACTTGTGAAGCATTGTGGAGAAACCTTATGTGCGTGGCTTGTGTGAGCTAGAGGGAATCAATGGGAACTCATGAGTGGTATTTGTCCAACTGCTGAGATATGTGGATGCTTCTTTGCAGGATGGATTTTTTTTTTTTAATCAATTTCCTCTAGTTAGACTACTTGGCACTTTGGCCATATCGCATTAAGCTGATAGCAAAGATCGGTTGGCTAATGGAAACAATGATTAAGGGCTTGAATTTTCCTCAGGCTCCAGGGTGATAGTGAAACAGCTGCTGTTGCAGGCAGTGGAAAGTATGAATAACTCTTGCCTGGGGTTGTATAACCAAAAGAATAATCGGATCAGAGACGAGGTTAAATCATTGTGACTTCTGTTAAAAACGCTGTTAGCCCATGCGTTTACGCCTCATTACAGCATATAATTTAAGGACACTAAATAGAGTTCACCTATTAGGCATGAATAGATGAAGCCTTCACATCAGGAGTCGGATATTTTTCTCTTGAGAAAGGAGTGAGGGAGAAGGTCATTTGCCTGAGAGGTGTATAAGTTTGAACAGATTTTTAAAGTTTTTTTCTTTGGTATATGCCAAGCAAACTTTAAAAGCAGTTTTAGTAACCTAGCCCATAGCAGATTAAGTGCAGTAATTCTTTGCAGGAGGTGATTTCAGGGGAGATTGTTCCTTAATTAACTACATGAGATGCAGCTATGTCTCTTGTTTCTTCCTTAGTAAGTTGTCGAAATAAAAGTCTGTTCTTATCAATATCAGACTGCAATGATGAAGGTTTCATCTCCCCTGCTGAAAAAAGTGAAAACCAAAAATTTCTATAGGAAGGGCAGGGGAAGCAGAAGATAGAATAAAATGCAGAACTGTGTTGGTTTTCAGCAATGTTAATTGAAGTGTAAGTTCATAAACAAAAATGGTTGCCTTGAATATCCAGGAAGTTATAATGGTTTCAGGAGTTTCTAATACTGATCTTTTTTCCCCTTCAATCAAAACAGATGTGTTCTTGCCATATAAACAAAGAAATTGAATGCATCTGGAAAGCTGTACTGTTAAGTACCTCAAAAGCTTTAAATGCCAGTGTTTTTTGTTACCAGTAGTATTTCAACAGCAAAATTATCCTGAGGCATCTCTGATTAGGTCAGATGGTCATATGTCTATTCTGCTGGGCTTTTTTAATCGCAAGATATTGCCACTATCAGTTGAAGTAATTCAGCCCTTGTGTTGCTGTTAGGTGGCTGCTGCAGTGAAAGGGTTAGTTAATAGGAAGCTTCACAAACTTTGCAGACAGGCTATTTGACTGTTAAAAAGCTGTAATTGATTATATTGTAGTATGTTTGCAAATACAGGTTATAATGTATCACAGTATCTAATTTTCTCAGGCACGTTAAGGTAGTGACATGCTACAGTATATTAGACATTAACCTTACCAAAGATGCGTGTGATTTAGGATAAAATCCAGACTATTCTGTGGCTCCTTTTATTATCCTGTTTAGTATATTTTTTTAAATGTCTTTGAAACTTACAGGTGCGCTTAGTATGTTCTTAGAAGTACAATAACTAATTGCAATTATATTGTTCTTCTGCTACTCACCCAGAATATTCTTTGAAAATACTTTGAAATTATCTTCCATTCTTCCTTCCCTGACTCCAGTGGAAAATTTTGTTCTTTAAAGTTCACAAAAAATACCAGCCTGCTTCTGAACAACTGCTGTGGTTTTCTAAAGACTCCTGTGTTGGAGTGTAATTTTTTTTTTTTCCCTCCTGACTTTTGTTTTTCTCTTAGTCACAGAGCATGTAGCAGAAGAGTGATCAGAAGATGAACACTGTAAAATATATAACTTTTACTTGCCTATGATACTGTTGTCATACTATAAATAACTAGTCATTAAAAAAGCCCCAAAACATATGCTATGCTGGTTTACACAGTTTCGTCCTTATCTTCCTTCTAACTTTGCACTCCCTCAAGTAGTAGTTTTGGCATAATATAGTTGCATTTTTTTAATGATAGTAAATACTTCATTGCAGAAGTATTTTTCATTAAATTTCATCAAAATTATGGCTATATCGTCACTCAGGATGACAGTTCATGTACCTGTCATAGCTGAAAAAACACCATAACAATTTAGAAAAATGTTTTGGGGACAACTGCCTTACTTTATGGAAATGACAGCTAAAGATAAAAAAAAAAATTACTAAAATACACATTCATGCTGCAAGTTTTTTAAAAAAACAAAACAAAAAACCCAAGGTAATATCTATATTTAGTTTCACCTATTAACCACCTTTGTCATTTAGAAGATAAACTGGGTATCTTAGGTAAAATTTGGCACACGCATGGAGACTGAATTTTAAATATAAGCTATATTAAGTGCACCAGAATTATAGCTGACAACTTGCAGCAAAGAATGAGCAGAAATGCTCCAAGCTTCCGCCTTGCTTTTAGAAAACAGAAGCAGCAGAACTGAAAGCGAGAGGAGGAGGTTACTCCTGTTGTGTGGTGAGGGAAGTGTTGATGAGTTAGGCTACTGTGGAGGCATCCTGGCAACACCAGCCTTCCAGTCATGGAAGAGGCCATTCTTTCCGAGCAGCTGCTCTGTATTCTAGTGCCCTTATCACTGAGGCAGGGACTCGCAGGGCTTTTGAAGGCTCTGAATTGGGCCAAGTAGCTAACAAGCCTGCAGCTGGATAGCTGCTGTGGGTTGTGAGTTGCTTCTGATAGCACAGTTCACAGTTTCTAAGAAATACACCTTAGAATTGTCATCAGATTTTGCAGCATTCATGGCATTAGGTTATGTGTATGCCCCAGCTTATCCAGTGTTGTCAAACTATCATCGCATTCTGGTGTGAATGAACTGGGTTTGTGTGAGAGTGTTGCCCCTTTGTCTACTACGTTTTTTCCTTCCCTTCTGAAAATGCCAAGCATATTCTTAAAGCTGGTGACAATTCTGAGATCTGTGCATGTTCAATGGAAACAAAATTGAAATTGCCAGCTTCTTTCTTGGAAAACTCTGAAGAGCTGCCTTCTAGATACTGTAAATAACAGCAAATTTTAATTTACTAGCTGATAATAATAATACCTACTATAATAAACCTCTGACCCCATAGATCATGTAGTCCTGAAGGTGTGTTTGAAGCCTAAAAGATACACAAAATGTTTGCTAGTCACAGTGAAGTAATCAGTATAAAATTATGTGCAGCTGCTTAATTCTTATGCACTGCTGTGAGTCCATTTTCCCCCTCCATAATGCACAGAAGTTCAGGTGTTACAGAACACCACACTGATTTTGAAGCTTTTCTCTCTGAAAATGTTCTGAATTAGCTTTTTACTTAATAGCAGACTTTTGTTAAATTAAGAGTATTTTAGTGACTGTCTCATGGTAGGTTCCTGTGGAAGAAGTCAGTGCAGGAAGTAAACAAATACTGAACAGTCAAGTCCCATTGTAATTTGCAATACAAGGGTAATGAAGGAGAGTCTTGTATGATTATATAGCTGGGACCTGAACTGATGCTATTTAGAGTGTCCTTTGGTCTGGGAAACAGATGATGACACTGGTGTCTATTTTTTGAGGGGTGTTTCTTTACCACAGTTAATCAGCTATTGAAGTTATTTGTAGTAGATCCATTCTTTTAAATGCCATTGTGAGTAATGAAACAGAAGGCACGTGATGCTTTAAAAAGTAAAGTCTAATATCACTTCTAAATAAATAAATTTTAAAAATCCTAGATTATAGGGCAACCAGATGAAATCATAAGACAACTTCTGATCACTTAATTGTTGATAGTGAATTGGAAAGTAGAAGTTACTTAAATCTGTGCACCTGTGCTGTCTTTGCTTCTGTGTCTCCCATTCCAAGACTAAACCTGGTTTAAACTCCCACAGTGTTTGGGACCTATAGTTTAACCATAATTACTAGGAGAGCAGTTGCCCCATCGTCTTATCCTTAAAAATTGCCCAAGTATAAGCTTCAAGTATGTGGTAAGGGATCCTGTAAAAGCCAAGTAACAGGAGAACAAAAGCCAGCTGCAACACCTCAGTGCTTTAAAACTGCAATGCAATACAGTCACTCACAGATAAGCTATCAGCAGTTTGCGCTAATGTGGTCCAAAAGCTGTGGTAGTGTCAACAGAGGAGCTGAGGTCCCTCTTCAGGCCCCTGCGCACCAGGGCAGCTCTGGCAGGAGAATCTGCTGCTTGTGGCACTGAGGAATTGGCACAGCGCTGGGAACAGTTAGGCTGAGTGGTGGTGTTAGCTTGGAAGGTCAGCCATGTTCTTGCTGAACAGTTGGACATGTCTAATAGGAGTAAAGTCTAGGAAGACTGAGAAGTTAGCTTTGTGACAGACCATGAGGGTTTGGGGAGAAACAGTAGTTGTATCTATAAATCTAAGACCAAAGAATGACCACAAGCAAGTAAGTGCTGAAAAGTCCTAACGTGTCAACCCAACCAGGTTGCCTTAAATCTTGAAGTGAATAATCTTATTTTTAATACATTAGATGTGAGGCACCGAAGTTTACTACTGAACAGACAAATCTGGCTGTATTTATTTTATAGTATATTGGAGCCTCACCTATGTCAGACAGAAAAGGAATTATTCTAATTGCTACATCCTGCAGTTGCATTTAATTACAGATGAAACAGTGTGCAGTAGAGAAATTTAAAAGATAAGCATTAATACTTTAGTGGTGTGGGGTGGTTTGTTCAGATTTTTTTCCTCTCCCCTATAAGGAATAACATACCCTGGAAAGTTTTGTTATTGCAAGCTGATTTATCTTTAATGTAACTGGTAGTGCCTCAAAACAGGCAACTGGCTCTCTGTGGTAGTTGACAATGAGGCTTCTCTTGTAAATTCACAAGACCTTGGCTTCCTAAGGGAACTGCTGGTAAGATTTTTTTTTTTTCTTCCTTTTTCCAGCATACTTAATCTTTTAATGTATTTGCACATTATTGTTTTATCTCTCTTCCCCTCCTTTCCCACATCCCTCCAACCCCGCTTGTTTTAAGTATCGCTTTTTTTGCTGACTGTTCTGGTTAGTGCTTTGCATTGCATATTGTCTTATTTGAAGACTGCAATTATTTTGCATTTAAATTTGCAAAAACCTTGCTGTAACATTTAGGTTGCATAATGTAGAACTGGAAATGCTTGTTGTAAGCTCTTTTTTACTCTGCTTGGCAGGTTTGAAATGTCAGCTAAAATTTTCTGAGTTTGCTTTAGAAACAAGCAAGGTAATGCTTTCCTTAGAGATTGTCAGAATCAAATGACTTTGAGAAGTGACCAGGCTGTGGTGGTTAAAAATACAGTGTTTACAAAACTCTGACTCCTAAAAGAGTATTGGTTAATCATGCACAGACTGTTTTTGTGAAGAACACCTGAGCACATTAGTGTGTTTTCCTCATAGTGAAACTTGTGAAATAAAACACTTTATCTCCAAGCTTTTTGCAGAAGCAGTTCAATCAAAACCCAATTCATCTGGAAAAAATGATAAGCCTTAACTGTTCACATGGGAAAGATGTATTTATTTCTGTATTTACTCAAAGGGTAAGTATACAACAGTAGTCTTTACTTTGACTAGGACGTTATTGTTGCAGTAACTTAATGAAGTTCTTCAGAAATACCTTGGAGAGTGGCATTAATAGCAAACAGACTAAGAATAGCTCAGGGCAGCGCCCTGAAGGGAGCTGTCAGCCTTTCTTCCTTGGACCGAGAAAAGGCTTTGTGGTTGTATTTTCCAAAATAGGGTTTTGGGGACTACAGGAACAAGTACACAAGAAATCTGAAAGCGCTAGAGAAACCTGAGAAATTACATCCATGTTTAATATCACACTGAAATGTCTTTATTTTTTAACCTTCATTGGGAAACGGGAACAATTTTATAACACTGAAAACCTATTTTGATAGCAGTGTTTCGCTTACATGTGTGATAACCTATGTTCTACAACTGATAAAAATGAATAGAGCATGGAGTGTAAACACTTCAAGTAATTTCAAATTGGGGCTTAATGGAAGTCCAGCAGAACTTGCCTGAAGCAAGGACTGTAATGCTCTCATCAGAATGAAACTTGCAAGTCATACTCAAGCCATGAGAAATGTGAGCAGTGCTTTGTCAGACTGTCTGGGAAGGGAGGAATTGAGTAATTGATTGCCCTTTTAAGCAGGAAAGAATGTCTGGTGGGAGAAATCAACCTGTTACCTTTTCAGTTGCACAGAGGCAGCAACCCAGATATAAGTAATGTGAAACAATGTTACATGCAGTTTCACTATACCCAGAGCTTATCTGCATACTAAACAAAATTAAGTTCCTTTAAATTTTGTAATGAAAATGGGAGGAGGTGAGGGTCCTGGGAACTACTTTGAAGACTCATTTGTTTAAGTGGTACCCTCCTGACTTGGGCTTGGTCAGACAGAGTAACCAGAACTTTGATCAGGTACTGAAGTCAGCCTCACTGGTGTGTGCTGTGTCGAACTGACACCACAAGGGATTTTAGAAACCAGTTGGGCAGGTAATTTCAGGGAACTTGTAATATTTCACAGTCCCTCTATGTAAATAAACTCTTTGTGACTTCCAAGAAAAGAACAAACTCTTAATAGAAGAGGCAAGTATTCAGAGAGGCTTGTTCTAAATTTCCTTTAAAAAAAGAAAAAAAAAAAATCTGTTTCCTAGGGCATCTATGGCTGGAGTTCTAGTAAATAGGGATATATAGGAAATGGAGTGAAAAATATGCATACGGCTTGGTTTTTTTGTAATATTTTTGGGGAAAGATAAGCATTAAAAATAAGCATTTAGATTTCTTTTCAAAATTTTTAAACAAAAATTATGCCCCCACCCCCCGTCCTCAGCCTACTCTTTCCCAGTTTCTCAAGGCTTCTCTCAGAGGATTTGCCAGAGGTGGTTTCCTCAGAGATGCCCCTCTTAAGAGGCCAAGTAAACTTCTTGCTGTGTGGAACATCATTTTCACCTAAATCTTGAATTAGGCCAGTGTTTACAATCCTCACCCATCTATAGAGAAGCAAGAAGAATTGTTTGGGAAACTCCAGTTCTGTTTATGACTGTGCCTATAGGTTTGGGTTTCAAATGTATATACTTGACTGTTTTTCCTTTCCCACATACACACTGATAGAGGATAATTGTCTAGCTATTTAAACACAGTAGCCCTTTCTGGGTTAATGGAACGGCATTGCATCTGCTGACAGCTCTGCTGTTTGCAGCTTCTTCTTGCAAAAACTGTGTTTTCACTGGAGCCTACCAGCCTCCGGCTTTTGAGGTTGCCATAAAGTCAAATTGCTGTAACCTGTTCTCATAGTCTGACCTTCAGTTGTATTGAACAGGTAACCATATGTATTGGTAGCTTTTGGTTTGGTTTTTTTGTTTGTTTGTTTTTTTTGTGTCATTTTGGCAGCAACATTGAAACAGCGATAAATCCCTTCTAAGAGAAGCTTACGGATAAGGACTTGATCCTCCTTTCATTTAGGAAAGTGGCAATGTTATGGCATTAACTTTAACTGGGAACAGAATCAAGACATAAAATAGTGATGTCAGGATCAGGACAGGCAAGAGAGGATAAAGCGGACTATTAAAGGATGTACTAAGTCTAGTTACATGTTGAAGTAGAACTGTGTGTAAGCCTGGAGTAACTTGTTTAGGAAAACAAGTGTGTGCATGTTTGCTGTGATGGCAGTTATTCTGGGTATAGGAGTGCATGAGTTAACAAAATCATATTTGATAGAATGGAGTCACTAAAACATTCTGTTTGCTTTTAAAGAGAGTCTCAAAGATTCACAATTGGAAACTAGACAATGAGAATATACTACTTTACATACAGTGCAGACTTTGGGAAATGTTTTCCAGGAAAGTTGAGCACAGCTGTGAATCACTTATGGAAAACCCAGTGGAATGAATTAGTCAAAGAAATATTTGAGTGACCACCCTTTGCCGTCTGCTATCAGGAAATAGTGCAGCTTTCCATGATTTTATACAAATCATGTGGTGTAAATAAGAAAAGCTATAGTTTGAATAGCAAGCAATTATAGTTCTGCTTTTTGACTTTCTCATAGATTTCTAAAAATGCTTATTTTGAAATAAATAGGAAACAATATCAGACAAAAGGTGTGGGTATTTTGGGGAAAATCTTCAAATTTCTAAGATGCTCAGGGAATGTCTCTACTTTCTTCTCTGTACTAGCCCCTGTGTTTTCTAGCTGGCATAATTTAAAAGGGGGGGTGGTTTTCACACTCTCTTCTGAAACTGTTTCTTGTCTTCTGTCCTTTGACTGTCAGGCTTTTACTTTCAGGGTAACAACTAAGCAAAGTCAAAGACTGCACAATTGAGACAACTTCACTATAGAAATGAAGGCTTCTGCATCGGTACTCCACAAGTTATGTATTTGACAATGTACGTACACTGCAGTATTGATTACTGTTGTTCAGAGAACCAATGGAAAAGACCAGTTAAGTCTAGTGGAATAGGTTGAATATTTTGTTATTTAGTAAGTGCTGCTGCATTCACTTTTCCTGTTCAGCTGTACTGAACCGTGTCTCGCTAACTTACTGGGCTATTTTTGAAAGAGGGCAATGTAAAGGAATGGAACTTGGGCAACTTGAACTTTTAATTTCTTTGGAAAGTGGGTGAATGCCTCATATTCAGTTAAATACATCTGAAGAAATTTAGTGACAAGAAAGGGCTTTGAGAAGTTAATCCTTAGCTGTACAAGATACCATTGAGTTGAACGCTGTCTCCCCCTGCTCTGTATACAGAACTAAGCTTAACCTATCACTACACTTCTCCATCCATTTGGATTCTTTTTTTCTCCTCAATTTTTGTCCACTTTACCATACCCCAGATAGCCAGTCGTAATTCTTTCCGTCACTTCTGGCCTTTGTGCTCTCATTGCATGGCCAGTAGGTTGACAGAGGTGATTCTGCCCCTCTACTCCACTCTTGTGAGACCCCACCTGGAGTACTGCATCCAACTCTGGGCCCCCCAACATAAGAAGGACATGGACCTATTGGAGCAAGTCCAGAGGAGGGCCATGAAGATGGTCAAAGGGCTGGAGCACCTCTCCTACGAAGACAGGCTGAGAGAATTGGGGTTGTTCAGCCTGGAGAAGAGAAGGCTCTAGGGAGACCTTATAGTGGCCTTCCAGTACTTAAAGGGGGCCTACAGAACAGGTGAAGAGGGACTCTTCACCGGGGAGTGTAGTGATAGGATGAGGGGTAACAGCTTTAAACTGAAAGAGGGTAGATCTAGACTAGATATTAGGAAGAAATTGTCTACTCTCTGGGTGGTGAGACTGAAACAGGTTGCTCAGGGAAGTTGTGGATGCCCCATCCCTGGAATTGTTCAAGGCCAGGTTGGATGGGCTTTGAGCAACCTGGTCTAGTGGAAGGTGTCTATGCCCATGGCAGGGGGATTGGAACTAGATGATCTTTAAGGTCCCTTCCAACTCTAACCATTCTATGATTCGTAAAGCCAAAAGCGTGCATGCCAGTATACTTTTCAGGTTCACATTGCTTGCTCAGTATGCGTTTCAGCCTTTATGTGCAAGTTACGTGGTCCTTCTAAATTATCCTTAGTCCTCACTCATTCTTGTTTTGAGCTCTGGAAACTCCTGGAAAACCAAGACAATATTTTTCCTAGGGTAACTTCAGTGATTTTTATTTTAAAAATTTTGTTATAGTCTGTGAATTAAGTGAGCCCCTAAAGGTTACAAATTCCTTTGTACATGTCTTACTTTGTATTTGTGTCCTTGGCTGTCACCTTCTACAAAGTTCTGGATTCTCTCTTCTTTACATCCTGTGGCATATGCTGATACTTGTTCTAGCTTGTCTGGAGGCCCACATAAGCTGCCTGGCTGGCTTCTGCCAATCAAAATAGCTGACAACAGAGTTCTGCATGCTTCTTCCTTGGTCTTCCTACCGTGCCCAGTCCTTGATATTTTCACGCAACTCTTTATCACAAGTGCTGTTCTTTAACCCTTTATCCCAGTATCATACTTGATTGAAACTTGCCAAGAGGCTCAAGACAGTACATTTTTTACCTGCTGTCTGACTTTGAGAAAGCTCTCCCTATCGCTTTAAGGGATTTTTCTTCAGTGGATTTATACTTGCATGAAGGAGCTCTTTCAAAGTAAAACACAATAAACAATGCCTTTTTTTCCAGATCATTCTTTAAAGGATTAAGTAATGTCCTGAGGAGATTATCCCTGAATGATGTCTGAATATACAGTTATAGGCTCTTAGTAATCCTCCAAATGAACATAGAGTGCTCCTCAGAAATTCCTAATGTTTTAGGATGCTATTTGCTAATGACTGTTTTCTGCTTTCCAGGTGAGAACAAACTTTATGGGTTTTCTAACATACTTCCTAGGTATGCAGCAGTCATAAACATTCTTTGCTCTGTTCTTGTGTTTTCCAGAGAGACACCAGCTGCTCTGGACTGAATGGTTTGTAGCTCCTAAGTGCAGGATGGCTTTGAGGTATAAATGGGCAGGAAGGAATTCTAGTGCTGACAGGCTTACAGGTGGTATTGCATGAATTGGTGACAACTGAGTGTCATGGTTGCTCAGTTCAGGTTAACACTTTTGTTCTGAAATGTCACCTCTTTAACAAAGCAGAGAAGCTTCTTGGAGATTTTTTCTTAAGAGGGCTTTGTTCTTTCCTCAGCAGGTTTATTTGTGATCAGTTTAAGATGCTGGTTTGCACAGGTGTTAGAGTATTTGAATAGCTTCTGTTTGTATAAGCTGTCCATACAGACTGACAGAGTGCTATGCAGTTATTTACTTGTTGTGACTTCATCTCGTATTAAAAATATTTTTCTTAGCGAAACAAACTTAATAAAACTTCTAAAATACTCTCAGCATATAAAGTCCTAAGATACTTAATTTTTTTTTTTAGAAGTCCACTATTCTATTTAGTCACTGCAATTTTGCAAACTTTTGGATGCTAGTTTTTAGCACTTAGAAGTCACTTTTCCAGGTGGAATGATGTTGCTAATATGAATAGAAAAATAGTTGCTAGTAAAAGTGCCATATGAACATGTTTGTTTCTTTCCAGAATACTTGAATGAGGGCAAAACTGTAATCCATTTACTATGGATTACAATTTGAGTAAATTCCTTGCAGAAGTGGCAACATGTTGAAAAAAGACTTTAAATTTTCTAATATACTTGCCATATTAAAAAGTTTTCTAAATGAGTCTAGTTGGTTACTCAAATATTCTGTAGTGGAATTTCCAAATTACCACTTTTATGTTACCAGTCAGTGAACAGGAATTTAGTGTTTAATGCTTGGAAATGGAAGTGTAAGTCATGGATTTTTCCAAGGAAGGAATAAGCACACTGTAGGTACTTATTTTTCAGATGGGTGGCTGGAAAACTGTCACACACTGAATCTGTAAATAGCCCTTCTGTGATAGAGAACAGCTCTTTATATTCTGTTTGAACATATGTAGGCTACATAATGCAAGCATGACAACAGTTCATGTATTTTAAGCTCCTATTTAAAAAAAAAAAAATCTTGTAAGAGTCTATTCAGTAAAAACAGCTACTTTCCTTCATGGCGGTGCTTTTGGAATCCGTGTTTAAAAAAAATCATCAGTGGGTTATTTGAATCTTTTTTTTTAATCCCTCAGTGAAGTAATTGTGGAGTGGATAGCTTCTATGTGCAGAGAAATGGCTGAATTCAGCACTTGGCCTCATAGAAACCTCGCTGACGTCTATAGGTGATGCATGCTTCTGTGGTCAAAACTCTGGATCCCTGCTGAAAGGAGATACAGCTTCAGGGTACAGTCTGTAGTTTCAGACTTCAAATAAATGTTTGTAATTGCATTAAGAACAAATTAGAGTAGGATTTCTTCTTTATTCTCCTTTTGAAATAATAGCAATAGATGCAGATAACTTTCTGGAAGCTTTTTTCCTTCTCTTATGTGAAAAGCCGTTGAATTAAGATGAAGAAAATTAGTGAGTTAACTGGCATTTGTTGGAGCAAGGCTGGGTTGCAATTCATGTCTTTTACAGGTGAAATTTTTAAGTGAGGGGAGAAGAAATAAGGTTGGAACTTTCAAAAATTACTGATTAAATGGTAAACAAAATTGTCTCACAGCTTTTGGAGGTCCCCTGAGGAAAGACTGATTGTCTGTTCCAAACCATTCTCCACAATTTTTTATTCACAAGAAAGGGTTCCAAAGCTGCTATAAAGTAATAGGACTGTAGATAAGCCAGTATGCTACTTCAGCAAATGTCATCAAAGAGTAATAATAGCTCTTGAAAATTTTGAATCAGCTGTAGTCCATCTGTGAGGAGTAGTCGTCCACAGAATGACACCTGTGTATTTTCTTTGGGTGTAAGACTATACCCAAATTTTCAAAAGTCTACCAGAGTAATGTTGAGAAACAGCTTCTGGAAGGAGGGACCACCAAGACCACTGGTTGGAGTAAAGGTAGCACCTTGCTGTTATGTTAGGGGGAGTAAATAAAATGCTTATTGCAGTGATGGCCCAAGCTGCCTCTTCTCTTTCATTAGCCATGAGAAGTGTCCATCTGTTTTGGAGAAACTCCATATTGCAGAATGTCAAGACCTTCTGATACGAAAATACAGGTGGAACTAAGGAGTGAATATCGTTATTTCCTTCCCTGTTTACTACTGTTTTGTTTAACTAGCCATGGTGAATTGATTTGATTTCCCCAATGCGATCATGGAACATTCGTTGTAGCTCAAAAGCTCTGGTTTGGTTTGAGTACAGTCAGATAGGAATGGCTGGGTTTTGCTTTCTACCATTAGGTGTCACTTACTCGTTTTGAAATTTTCACTTAACATGTTATAGGCATGTCATTGCAATAGACTTTGTGGAATTGAGGAGTAGGGGTAATGGTTCAAGTCGTACCAAAACATGGTTTGGTGACACATTCTTAGCAGCTTCCAAAATCATCAGTAGAAATGTCAGCTGGTTTCAGAGTGTCCTTGCATTAAAGAACTTTGGAACTCTTTGTCTAACCAGTTGATCCGAAATACCCATCAGAGATCCTTGGTTATAGGTCTGGAACCACTAAAATACTATTTGACTGTTTCAGAAAATACTTGAAAACAAAACCTTGGTTGCTCAAAGAAAAAGTAGTTAGGCTTCTTAAATTGGTTTATCTGAAGCTTTAATATGCAATGATTCATGCTTTATAATGGTAACTCTTGATTTAGATGTTGAGTAGGGGAATAAAGATTAGCTGACACAGATTCATTCCTTCTGCTTTTTCTCCTCAGTACTGACCTTTTATCATTATCTCCTTCATTATATAGAATGTACAAAGTGAGATAAAAATATCTTGGCTTTTTTTGGTCTTTTCAGAAACGTTTCAATGGATATGGAAGAATATTGAACCGAAAATGCCACCTGCCTTTTAATCCTGTGGTGATTGGTATGTGTTTCATAAAGGCAGAGAGCTGGACAAGTTTGTGGGGTTTTTTTTTTCCCCTCTAGCAACATTTAAGACTAGGATCCTGACGTCAAGCTTTTATTCTAACTTTTTATATATATATATATATAAAATAAAATATTTAAAAGACAGTCTTTGGTATTTGAATCTGGATCATAACCCTGCCCAATCATCTCAAAATTTAGTTCTTAAAAACTCCCGTTTTGTAAAATATATCATATATTCATCAATGTACTTAAGTGTATAAGTGTATATATCAAAATGGGTTCCCAACTTATTGGATTGTTTTTTTTAAATCATAACTCAAGTTTAGGTTCAGT
Source organism: Burhinus oedicnemus (assembly GCA_008921705.1). Classification (NCBI taxonomy): domain Eukaryota; kingdom Metazoa; phylum Chordata; class Aves; order Charadriiformes; family Burhinidae; genus Burhinus; species Burhinus oedicnemus. The sequence continues at coordinate 958,535 of VFFE01006702.1, forward strand.
GTTCTTTTAGCATTTTTCATTTATGTTGTGGATGCTGCTTCTAGCTCCAGGGTGGAAGGCAGGAATTTTGAAGGTGTCTGCTTGTTACTGGAACATCTGGATGTAGGGGACCTTAGACCACACTGGCTTCCATTTGATTGGGTTTGAGTAACATACTCTCAGTTGTGGGACTGGATTGTGATACGTTGCTGGATCCCTTACTGGTGTCTTTTTTCCTCTAACCACAAGAGATATTTGGGGAACTTGGTTCCTGTGTCTTTCTCTGTCTACATCCTTCCTTGTAAGCTGTCCCAATGTGATTGTCTTCATGCAAGAACTTCCATTCCTCATCACTTCTTGTTTCGGCTGCTGAAGATAGTTCTACTTACGTCACTGTCAAAATTTAAATATATCTAGGTGAACACTAAAGGCCCATTTCTCTTCAACTTGGTTTCTATGCAGTCTTCAAACATGGTATCTTTTAGACACTAGTGTACAAGCCCAGCACCAACATTTCCTCAATGCCCCTTAGCTCATCGCATGGGCGATGTGCAGAGGCAGCATCGGAGCGCAGCGCTCCAGCTGTGGTAAGTGTCAGAATATGTATGACGTGCTTAAAGAATGCATGAATCCCACTCTAAGCATGTGCCCTATCCCCTGGACCTCTCCCTCTGCTGAATCTAACTTATAAATAACTTTACAGCTGTTCCCTCTTTACAAAACAAAGTGCTCTTCATCTTCAGAAGGTGCCCCCTCACTCAAGAAATAATTATCTGAAGGGCCATTTTTGTTTTACTAGCTAATGTGTATAACATGTCCCTTTCTTAAATTGTTTCATCTTGTAAATCCACCTATCTGTTAATTACTGTCTAGATTTTTTTCCCACACTAGTATTCAAATAAATAACCTTGAAAAGGTCAGACTGCTGATGATTTTTCCTAGTTATAGTGGTAGGAAGAATACCTCATGCTTCCTTGACTTCATAGTTTCACAGTGCTTATGAGATATTATAGTCTGTCTTGGGGGGTGCGGGAATTTTTTTTTTTTTTAACAAATAACTTCCTTCAGTTCTGCTGTAAATAGTTTACAGATGCTTTTTCTATAGAGCGCAAAAATGGCCTATTAACACATTTTGGTTTAAAAGCCCTTGTTCTTTTTTAGTTCATAATAAATATAGATGATCTTTGGAGAACTTTCCTCTTTCCCCTTTTTTAATCTCCATTCTGAGGAAAGGATTTATATAGATATCTATATTTATAGAAGCCTTCAACAGGTTTAAGTTAGAAGGAAAGAGTTGTTTAAGGATTTCCTGCCCTTCCCGTTCCATAGTTAGCCTTTTCCAGTGTGGCATGTGCACTGCTTCCGTAATGAGTTATAGACTCTGCTATTGTCCCCATCACCTTTTCTTTCCCCTCTCTGCCTTAAATAGAAATAAATAATCAACAGTGCAACTGCATCCAGCCATGGGAATGATCTTGTTTACGTTTGTCTTGGTTAAAAATTATCATCTTGGTCTTTGGCTTCTTATTTTCTGGAAAATTCTTTTCTTGCAGCCCCACCCCACCCCTCACCCCCAACATGTAATGGATTGAACAGTCTTTTTGAGGTATTTTCATCCACTTTTAAAAAGCATCTTCTTGAAGGTTGTTTTTGATTATTTGAAACAAAGTTCTCTTTCTGTGGTGGGGGTGGGTGGAACATTTATGATTGACCTTGCAAGAACTTTCTCCTTTCTTTTTTCAGTCCTCCTACCAAATTACTGCAAAAAGACTTGGTGTTTCATGATATGCTCTTTCTACTGTAAATATATTGCCTGTAGATAATTTTGTAATTAAAGTGAATCAGTTAATTTAAACAGAAAGAAATACAGGAGAAATAGGTACATTCTTTGAAAAACTTGTCTTGATTGGCATTTATCCTTCTATAATTTTTAGTGTAAAAAGATGTTTGAGTCTTGTGCCTTAAGCATGTGTACCACCTTAGTAAAGGTGCAGAATCTTATAGCTTCTCTGCTTGCTTGTACATGTTTTGCCTAACATCTAAGAAGATGGTCACTCATTCCTCTGCCTTGTTTTCTGTTTGGAAGAGGAAAAGGTTTTCCTGGAAGAGCTAAGAGCCTAAAACAGAAATGGCACTGCACCCCCGATGCATGGCCTTTAGTTTTTATTGTCAGCTGAGTCTAGCCATGTCTATCTGCAATAAGTATCTATGCTAACATACAAAGTATGCTACTGATAAATGTGCTGAACTAGTGCTCTGATAAATATTGCTGACAAGTATTCAAGCTTTAATTCTGAAAAGTTGCTTTTTAGATGGGAAAATATTGTCCAGTAGTTCAGACTTTTATAGCCATTGAATACTTTTTTCAAATGGCACTCCTATATGGTACTTGACATAACTTGATGTAGTACAGACAGTTAGGCTTTTCTTTTGTGTATCGTATTATATGGAATCAGATGCTTAAATTTTGTTAAAACTGCACAAGTTTTTTTTCCTCTATTTTTATGACTGGAAATTCAGTGACTAAAATACTTGTAAGCATATGAAATAGTGGTCATGTGTTTGCCGTTCCACATTATAAACAATGTTAATGAGAGGAGCTGATGATGACAGTCTTAACTCTATGCTTCGTGCCCTGTTTTCCATTTTGTCATTGTGTGGGTGTTACCTTGACTTAATACACTGCACGTAGCTCTGTGTAATTTGGAAAACCAGTTTGTGTACTTGTATTGCTGTGCTCTGTGTTATTTCTTTACTGTAAATAGATTTGTAGATATTATTTGTGCAGTTTATTCTGTAATACTAAAGACTTCTTTTGCTTGTTAAAAAGGTGTTTTATTGCAGGTTATTTCTCTGCTGATGTACTAAGTCAGGGCGTATACTTATTTCACTTGTAATATCTTTCTGATCATCAGATGAATACATAGAATATAAAATCAATGAGTACGCCACATTGAAAAACTTAAGTTTTTCATAACCACAAAGCAGAAGAAACTGTCCATTAACATTTTCAGCTGTACGATAATTCTGATTCCCTTCTCCCCCTGTTTCTGATCTGTGTTTGTCTGGCACGGAAGCAATTTGTACAGCAAAGTTAAGGGCTGTGTTACTGCCTGACTGCATGAGTAGGTGTATAGCTGTTCCAGTGTTCTGTACTAGACATTGAAAGTGCTGGTCTCCCAGTGCTCAGGCCTGTTGTAAGGATTTTGAGGAGAAAAGTATACTCAAGAATGATTGGTCTACCAGTTAATTTTACTTTATAACAAATCCTGTCAGACTTCCAAAAAGAAGTCATGTCCAGGTTTCCTTTCAGTTGTCTTTATTTTGGGGGACATTTTTTGGGGGGTGGGGTTGCTTCATTTTTGCTTGGTAAGATGAGACTAAGAACTGCGCAGACATTTTAAGGCAAGTGACTTAACTTGCTGCCCTCTCTCATGGTTCTTTGGTTGAGCCAGCTGGCATTGATGTGACTTCTCTTGCTCATCAAGTAAGTTTCAAAACAAAACAAACCCCACAACACAAACCTCCACATAAAAACAACCCACAACCCACTCCTTGAATCCCAAGAACAGGGAAAAGAAGGTTTTCCAGTGGTGGGGAACATTACTGTTTCCTGATGGCAGTGTTAGTTTGCAGAGCACTCTTAAAGGCACTAGAGAAAAATACACCGTCAAGGACATGTGCTCATTAGCCCTTCATATGTTGAACTTACTTTTTCAGTGGGTCTGAGTTCTGGGGATTTTCTGCTTTTTATCTGTATACTGAGGCCACATTCTAGATGAGCGTTAAGTTCCAGAAAGGAATAATTATTAACTTTTCCCATTCTCTCCTTCAGCGTGCCTGTCCCGTGCAAATAGCACCCCTGCTCCTGCGCTGACAGAACAGTGCAGCTTAGAAGGTCACCTAATTCAGGTGCATGCTCGTGCACACAGAGCAGAACTTACTGACCCTAGACATGCGTGGATAGCTCTGGAAGCTGTTTATACTTTACTGTCTGCCCCTCCCTCTCCTTTCCCAACCCCTAGAAAAATGAAAACAGTAAGTATAATTATTCATTCTACATAACTTCAAGATGTTTATCCCTGTCATAAGTAAGGGCTAAGGCAAGATAATTAATATGAAGATAGGAATAGAAACTATATGTTGATAGCAAAAGATCAGCATGTACATATCATGGGAGTACAGGGATTAAAGAGCACCCTCCAAGGGCAGTTGTAAAAGCCTGTCAAGGATGAGAGAAAAGAATGGACTATATTGTTCTGATTTACAGCTCTTAGGTGATCGTTTTATTAGCTTACAGAATTACCACCATATTTATTTTCATGTTAATTTTCTTCCTCAGTTTGTTAGCTTTGCTAATGTAGTTATCGGCAATGAACAGTCATTTTTGTGACTTGCCTTTTTTCTACTTCTGTGATCTCATTTCCTCCTCTTCTGTGCCTTACCTATTTTACTGCATGAAGAGATTAAATTATAGAACTATTTATGGCATTCAATCATTTTGTGTTCCCACTGTTCCATACGCTCATTTGATTCCTTGTTTCTCCTTTCACCTCCAAAAGTAATCCAAAATTTGTCTCTGTTAAATTTCCCTGCCTGGGAAGTGCTACTAGTGGAGGATCTGTCAGGTGCTATTGATGTTAGGGAGTACTTTAGGTGTTCATTGAGCGTCTTGTCTGCAATTTTTAGAACTTAACATTTAAAACTTGAGCTCCAGAATCTATACCTTTCAGCGGAAAGGTGAAACCCGAGAAAGCAGGGCTGACTGTGTTGTCATGTCATACTATTCTTACCCATTTGGTTTCCCTGATTCTTGTTGCCCAAAGTACAGCAGCATCCTGTTCCACTGATGGAGTTTGTGTTCTTTAGTATCAGACATTATTTGATATCTGGATGACAGCATGTATCTTTAAGCACGTGATCTCCTTGCCCTTGTTCTCTTTCTGTAGGTCACTAGGGAGTCTCAACGAGAAGACAGAAAGCAGCAAACTCTCTGAAGATAAGGGAGAAGAAAAACTGTACTCTGATAGTATCAGAACATCAAATCCAGAAGTTTTGACAGTCTTGCTGTGTTCTTGTTCCAGACAGTTTGTTAGCATGTGGTTAACAAATGTTAAAGGACGTGAACACCACAGAAACATTGCAACACTGTCAGGATTTTGTAATGTCGGTTTTGTAACTTTGACTCTTGGTTTCTACAGTAGATTTCAGGGCTCTCGGCATAATGCTCCTGCCTTAAATAATGCTTCATTAAATGAAGCAGGGGTAATGAGAATTTTTTTTCTTTTGAGAAAGTAAGTCCTTATGTTTTTTTAATTATTTAATCCACTAATTGAGACATTGTGGACTGCATTTTTGTTCTAATCGAGCATAGCAGTAAGGATATTAGACCACTTAAAAGTTATTTGATTGCCCCACTCCCCCAGGATACTAGTTCTCTGTTTATTCTGTGTTGTGAATGGAGTGTTAGTATGCAACTATCTTTCTTGCCTGAATTGTTTCTTTAAGAGTGACTGGTGGCACTACCTTACCAAAAAACAATGATGATAATGATAAAATGGAACAGACTAGGACTGGCTTCTCTTCTTTGTCTTTTTAAATGAGCAAAGTAAAAACCTAGTGTGTATCAGTAGAAGACTCAATGTTTATTTTAAATCTGGAGAACACAGTGTGAAAAAATTGTTTTGTGAGGTGTTAAATGTTCTCAAAAATAGTTTGTTTACAGCTAACACAATAATACAGCAGGCTATAGTCCTGTTTTAGATGAGAACATTATATTTGAAAGATGGCCATAGTAAGACTTGTAAAGTCATTTTCCTTGGGTCTCAGTAATGTGTAGGTAGCCTTGAGGATAGCAATCAGAGGTATTTTAAATGTCTTACTGTTCATGGGATCTGGACATACACATGTAAGTCTAGCGTTACAAAGGGATGCAAGTGTCTAGGATCTACCTGTCCCACTTTAAGTTGTGAAGTCCAAAATAGAGCTTTTGAAGGCTTTTACAACCACTGCTCTGCTAGGAAGCTTTGACATGCTTAGCTATATAAAGGTCTGCAGCTAGGTTGCCAAAGGCTTCGTTCTATTGAGCAGCTCAAACTGCCTCTTGCGTAGGCCCTATGAAGCTCTACAAAAGAAATAGTCTTTCCACCCGTCGCGCGTAGAGATTCTGCAGTTATCTCAGTAGCCTCAGAGTATGCCAAATGACTGAGTCAGTAACAGGGTAAAGGTGGGACCTTCTTTACTTTCTTATCAGTAGCTATAGCATTCACCTAGGATACGGAAAACCCGTTTTTCTTTTATGCTCAGGTGATTCATGGACATATTTTCCAGATGAGCATCCTGACCGCTGGTCTATGGAGTCATGCTTGGTGCTTCTGCTTCCGAAATCTTTAAGAGACTTGGTGACCTAATTCCGGGGCAAGGGCAGGATTCAAGACATACTCGGAATGATTTTCTGCATGAGCTCAGGTGGCTTACTGCTTGGTGTGATGGCTGCTTATGAATCCTCCTCTTAAGTATCTGTGTTTCTGGGTACAGGTCGTGAGCTTGGGAACTCAGACTAGTTCTCACTGTATGTGGGCCCAGTCCAGATCTCGGCAGTGTTGAGCGGCTGGATAGCCACTGCATCCTGTCTTCCTGGGAGCTCGGGAAGAGGAAAGGAGCTGTTGTTTCTTCTGATCTTTCTGTCCTTCAGGCACCCAGTATGTTGGGTGCTACTGGAGCACTGGAGGCTTGTTACCTATTACTTTCTTTTAAAGTTGAGTTGAATCTTACTGAAAGCATCTATACCAATTGTTGAGTTGTCCTTCAGAGCACCTTCTCTTTTTCTGAGCTGAGCTTATTTTTAAGCAAGGTCTTCTAAGTAAAGGTGCTAGGAAGTTGGTCTGGGTAGTCTTTCACGCTAAGGTAATTTAACAATAGCAGAGAATTTGACTACTAAATGGGGATTTTAGCCTATGGCACCATAAGCATCCTTAACTTTAAACAAGCAAGTAGAGCCCATGGAAATGGAGAAGGCTATTCATGTGAATAGTTATATGTGATTAAATAGTTATGAAATAAGGTTTTCAATTTATGACTGTCTACTGTTCGCAAGTATTTCCTAAAACTTGATGCTTCTGTCATAGCCCCATGTTATAGTAAAATGAACTAAATGCACTTACAACTTTGACTTCATGATAAGTTTTGATCTGAAGCTGCATAGGAGAGTTCCAAATAGTTTGTAAAAGCTTCAGCTTAAACTTAATGAATTACTTTAAACGGTAATGACTTTTTAAAATGGTTCTTGATTTAAAAAAAATAACAAAACAAAACAAAAAAAACCCAACCAAAAAAACAAAAAAAACCCACCAACAAACCAAAAAACTGACACCAAAAAAACCTACCTGTGTCCTGTGCTACTTTCTGGGAAATGTTCTGAAACTGGGATACAAATATCTGTAAACCAGAAAATGTCAGAAATGTAGGTTTCATACCTCATCACTGCTGTCAGTAGTTCAGGTTGTCTCTTAAAACCCTGCCAGCAGATTTCTTACGAAGCTCCTGTTCAAAAAAAAAAAAAAAAACCCACCACAAAAAAAACCCCAAAAAAACAACCAAACCCAAAACCAACCAAACAAAAAAAAACCAAAACAAAACTCAAAAAACTCTAGTAGTTTGAGACTTGGACTGAGTTTTTAATAAAGTGAGAATGGTAATTAATCCATAGAGTTGCTTTGAAGAAAGCTTCAAAATTAATTCTCACTGTAATGGGGGGGGAAAAGTTTTCCCAAATCAATTCCTCCTAATCTCTAAATTTCAGTCCGTGTATTTTTTCCACAAAATTATCAAAAGCTATTCACCTGAGGGATTTGTTTTCCGTTCCAAAGTCTTGAAATTTTCCTCTTGGCTAATTACAGCCTATTACTGTAGACTTTGGTCCTTTAGCAGTAACATTTTCCATCTTAAGATGGGTTGTCCCATTCCACTGAAGAGCATGTTGTCTGAGCGCTGAATGGAATTACTACCAGTGGAAACTATGCTGCAAGAGGCTCGATAAAGCAGCTGCTGTGCAAACCTCAGCTGTTTTTTCCATCCTCCCGAGCGCTGGTAATTAGCATAGGGAAGCTGACTAATGTGCTGACGTCACCTCTTTCCAGTCGCAGCTTACATTTTGTTCCTGACTGCCTCAAAGCATGCAGGACTTTGTTCAGGAATTCGCTGTCACATACAGGATGCTCTGAAACCTTTCTTTTTTTTTTTTTTTTGAGGGGCTGGACTTGTTTCCCTTATAAACGCTGCCTGCAGGACCAACGGCTTCCTTAAAAGTCATTGGTTTCTGTGGAACAGCAAGTATCGCTTTGGTGAAGCACAAAATGCATTTTAGAAATTTTAACTACAGTTTTAGTTCTCTGATTGCCTGTGTGGCAGATAGCGATGTCTTCAATCAAGCAGAAACAAGGGTATGCTTTATCTTTTGTCTTTTTCTGTGAACTACTGGAGTACTGAAGTATATAGGTGCTGTTTCAAATTGTTTAAAATACAGATGCCTTAATAGCTTTTTGACTTGTAAGAAAAATTCAGTTTGATATAAGGGTCTTGGGTCTTACAAGTCTGTGACAGTATGCTTTGATATGAATGACTAACTCTAGAAATGAGATCCTAGGCTATGTGTTTTTGAAAATGATCAGAAGTTTACCTCCAGACTTCCTTGACTGTCTGTATAGTGTATTCTTCACTTAAATTTGCTGAAAAGGCCTATGCTTAGATTATAATTTTAGTAGTAAGAGTCCCATAATTTATAGTACACTTTATACTTTTCATGGGATTTTTTGGCTGGCACTGTAGTAAAGAGCATAATTTTAAAACTGTAAGAAGTCCTCTTGGATTTATGTTTAACTGAATGGATTACTTACATTATATTAATTCTAGTCCTGATACTGTCAATTGTTGACTGCTAAGATACGTTAAGGACAAAAATAGCCCTATTTAAAATAGTGTCGTATTGCTAGCATGACACTTATGACCTCTATAATCATACATATTTTTAAAAAACTATCTATGTTGCACAAATCTTGCAGGTAGTCTCGGAGTTTAAATGTTGAATGTGAACTTTGAAATGCAATTTAGCATGGATTTGGCTTACTTTCCATGGTTGCATTCAGCTTGCTCTGGAGTACAGGAGGCTAACAAATACAGGCTTTGTGTGCGGAGGGTCGTTGTCTTGTTTCAGAGCTTATTTTGAAGAAGCTTAAGTGTGGCTCGGCAAGAAGCAGGACACCTCTGATTTTCAAATGTCTTTGAAATACAGTGGTTATATACGCAGCCATGACAAGTTTGTGAAGCAGAGCTTTTCAGGAAGGAAAATGAAATTTTCAAGTAATCGCTGCTACTTTATATAATCTTTGTTGCTTTTTTCTACTAATTCAAAATGTAACAGTCAAAAAAAAAAAAGGCAATGTGATTTTACATACTTGTTTATTTTTATTTTGGCATTGTATTGAACTTCTAGTAAGCTTTTATGAAGAGAAGGAAAATATCTGAAATCTGAATGCTTGATCTGTTGCCATCACTGAACTGAGGCTTGTGACTGGTTACTGTGTTCTCAGTGTGAGCCTGAAACACTTCGCAAGAGCATGGCAGCTTCAGAACCTCCTGCTTCTTTCTCCTCTGTTGGTTTGGCATCCTGAAATAAGAGTGGAAGCACTCTTCATATAAATAGTATGAAAAATAGCCAAGTCAGGTTTGCATAGATGCCCTAGGAGCACAAACCTGAAGTCCAAAATGTACATAGCCAGCTGGTGGTAAAGGTGCTTCAGTCCTTTCACACAGATAGGACAGCAAAGTAACTCAGCTGCAGATCTATGAAGTTATAAGGTTTTGGTCCAGTTCCTACTCTTACCACACAGTCAAAACCGAAAGTGTGTCACAGGCCCTTTAGGAGCTGTATGGTTAATACTTAGGATTTTTTTAGGAATGATAGTGGGAGCCTTTTTAGAATTCGGTTCCAGAAATAGAAGAGGCTATTAAACTAGAGTTCAATAATATGTTCATTTTCCTAAATGAAAGTAGCAGCTATTAAAACAGGAGATGTTCATGAACTTTATTATGCATGCTGAGTCACTGAGGAAAATTACATTTAGCTTGCAAATATGCTCTTTTCATTTTTCTCTATTAAAACTGTTGTGTTGACTTCCTTGAAAATTGCACACTTAGGCAAAGGCATGCTTGGCAGACTTCTTTCAAGGCCTTTAGATATTAATTTTATAGAACAAGCATTTCTTCAATATCTTACCAATACTACTATTTCTATTATGTCACTAAATCAGACTGTCATGTCTAACCCTTATTAATGATGATAATCTGTTTTTTAGTACGGAAGAAAAAAGCTGCTATAGAGAAAACGAGTGATAGGTTAGAAAAATTCCTTATAAAAAGAGAGAAGAAGAAAACTAAATCTAAGCCGTTATAAATACGTTAATATTCAAGAGTGGTGGTATGCCCTTACTAGTAACTACAATTTATTTCTGTATTTCTTTAGAGAAAATGTAGAGTGTTGCATATTCACTTTCTTCTCTGGTCCTTTCTTTTCAGGCCAAATTTGAATCGCTGTTTAGAACATACGACAGAGATATCACCTTTCAGTATTTTAAGAGCTTCAAAAGAGTACGAATAAATTTCAGTAACCCTTTATCTGCAGCAGATGCTAGAATCCAGTTGCACAAGACAGAGTTCCTTGGGAAGGAAATAAAACTGTATTTTGCTCAGGTAAGTCATCTTGTGATTATCCTTACAAGGTACTAGAGCATAACTCACGTGTGATAAGCTTCCACAGGTCTTCAGTCCTGCTAATGAACACTTAATTTTTTTCAGTTTGATTTAGAGAATCACAAGTTGTTCCAAAGCTACAAGTATTTGGAGGCTGTTGCATATTTTGCATTTATGTGTCCCTCTGTATTGTTTTGATAACCTTGGGAAAAGGGAGTAGATGATAGTAATCAGCACAGTCAAAGATAGAATTTAACGGGGTGGGGAAAGCCAAGCGTGCTCTGCCAACAGTACGCACGCACATGCGTGCTCAAGTAGTGCTCTGAGGAAATCCAAAGTGTAGAGCTGGCACATTCAGGATTCTACCTGTTGATCCCGCTCTCACTGCCTGCAGATTGTTTGTTTAGCACATGTTTGTACTTGGAGACTGCCATCAGTGCAGCTCTGTAGCTGGCTAGCATCTGGTAAAGATGTGAAACTCAGGTTCTGATAATCTGGGTGCTTTTTGGTAGCTGCTGTGTATTTTCCTCCATAAATTTAATGGGAAAATTAATCTATGTGTGTCTGTTTCAGATGTCCCTAGGGACAGTCCTGAAGGAGCCAGTTTATTTATATACCTTCTAGAATTCTCACCACTCTCACTTGTGGTAATGAGTTTCAACACCATTTGTCATTAGGCCTTAAAGCCCATATCCAGCTTCCTCCTACTTCAGTATTTTAAGGACAGATATTTTCTGGTGAAATTTTTGTAAAACTCCATAATGAGAAGATGCAGATGTGCATACTTCATTGCATGTTTCATCAGAGTTAATGAATGTGGTGGCTTGTCTGTATTTTGTATACTGGGTCTTTCATATAGCTCTCTTCAATAATATAGTTACATGCTGCCACCTTGAGTGCTTGTTACAGCATAACATCTATCCAAACCTTCAAATTCCTCATGAACGATGGATTCATTGATAATAGTGAAACAGCTTTGGCTTTTATGCTTTTTTCAGACTTTGCACATTGGAAGCTCACATTTGGCGCCACCAAATCCAGACAAACAGTTTTTGATTTCACCACCTGCCTCTCCACCTGTCGATTGGAAGCAAGTAGAAGATGCTACTCCAGTCATTAACTACGACCTTTTATATGCTATCTCCAAGTTAGGACCAGGTAAGAAGGAGGAGAAATTCTAGAATTTTGATTGAGTAAAACACCTTTTAAACTTTCTGAATTTCTAGAACTTCTTAAATTAATTACAAATTTAATTGATATATAGTAATATCAGAAAACGTATTAATAAGTGGTAGTTTCTTACACACATAGAGAGAGAGTCCAGCGTAGGGCAACAAAGATGACTGGGGGATTGGAGCATCTCCCTTATGAGGAAAAGCTGAGAGTACTCTTTAGCCTGCAGAAGAGAAGGCTGAGGGGAGACCTTAGTCTTGCTTATAAGTATCTAAAGGGTGGGTTGAAGGAGGATGGAGGCAGACTCTTTTCAGTGGTTTCCAGTGACAGGACGAGGGACAACCGGGCACAAGTTGGAACATAGGAAGTTCCATTCAAACATATGAAAAAACTTCTTTACGGTGAGGGTGACAGAGCACTGGGACAGGCCGCCCAGGGAGGTTGTGGAGTCCCCTTCTCTGGAGATTTTCAAGACCTGCCTGGATGCAGTCCTGAGTAATGTGCTCTAGGCAATCCTGCTTTAGCAGGGGAGTTGGACTAGATGATATCTAGAGGTCCCTTCCAACTCTGAAAATTCTGTGATAGTAATTCCACAGGGTCACTTGGAGGGCTCAGACCTCCAAAATGTGATCTTTTTTGTGATTTGTAGAGAGCATGAATGTTGCTTCAATAATATATTAGCTTGTTCATCAGGATTTTCAAGAAGCAGCTTCCTGAAAATGAAGAGGCAGTTGTGTAGTTACATACCTCTTGAAAGTATGGAAAAGGCCTGTTTCAGACAATGAACCAGTTAACAGCTGTGTAGCTCTGCTAGAATTACATCTGCATCTGAGAGAGTAGTACATGTAGGAGGGAAACTGTCAGTATCAACCTAATTTTCTTTTGGAGTTAAGAGGGGGAAGTTTCTGCCACTCCTTGTTCCTTGTAATTTTCATCTGCTACAATTTATTCATTTATTGGAAACTTTGAGATAGCTTCACCCTGGACACGAAAAAAATTTATATCGGGTTCGTCTCTTTTCCCCACTGTCCAAACTAAAGGAGGTATTAAGAATGTACACTTACCCCTTATTTCTAGTGCTTTCTCGTAAGTTGCTTATCATTTCAGCTAACCATGCTGTGTAGACTGTTTATAGGTCTATTTATTAAAAACAGATAGCACCACAGATAAGTAGAACTGTTTCTCTTGTTTGTTTTAAATCAAATACTACTTCCAGAAATAGATGTAAAGTTTCACTAAACTGAACTCTTGTTTTAAATGTGGTTCTGCTTTTCAGCGATTAACAATCACATCCCTTGATGTCACTTTTATACTTTTAGTTAAGACAACCTTCTTAATGAGAATTGGTACAGTTATATTTCACAAAATCTACAACTCTGATTTAATTTATTTGCAACTGTACTATTAAGTTTAGGGGAGAGAAAAAGTGGCCTCGCTTAGTAGCAGTATCAAAGAGAATAAAAACCGTAGTCTGGATCATTTTATATACCTGCTTACCTTCCAGCTTAGGGAACATATCTTACGTCACTAGTAAGGGATGGAGAGAAGGTAAGGCAGAACTTTTAGCTCCTCATGCGTCAGCCTTCTCTGTAGTAGTTTATGGTTGACTGCATGCTGGTGATATCCAAAGATTCTAGCAAAAATAACCTGCATGTCATAAACCACTAGGGAACTCTTACCTGTGAAAATTCAGCCCTTGGCGGTTTGTGGAGGGACAAAAATTATGCTTATGGTAGCATAAAAATTGGGGTAGATTATTGCCAGTTTTTAATAAATACCATCCTTTAAATGGTATGTGAATTATATTGTCGAGAACTATTTATAGGAAAGTTAATACAGTTAGAAGAGGAGGTATAAAATGCTTCCACAAATCACTTGTTTATCCAGAAATATGTAAATTAAGCAGGTGAGCCTGCATGTAGGTCTTTAAAACCATCCATCAGGAATACTGCCGACATACTAAGTGTTTTACCAAAGATTTTATTTTCCTGAAATCAGTTTTTGAAACAGAAGTCCCATAAGACTATGCTTGTCAGAATAAAAGTTGTTTTTGATGAAACACATGTAATGAATAAATAAATAACACTACAGCTTACCAATTTCATGAAAGTTCAGAGCTTGCTCTATGGGTGCTGCGTTCTTTACTACAAGCTTTCCTATTAAGTTTTAGCAATACCAAAAAGAAACCTATAGATCTTAAAATAATACTTAAGGGCTTACTAAGCAGTAAAAGTTGGTCTTTTTTCCCCCTTAAAGTTCTGTTCTTGAGATGCCCTGCAGTAAGCTCACTGGCAGATCTGTGATCCCTGTTCCCATGAGATTTTTTTTTTATATATATTGTGAATGTTGAGCCCTATAAAGCTCTGCCCCTTTCTTGACTGTGATGTTCACTGGAACATGGAGTTAATGACTTGGTAGCAAGGAGCAAGCAGGGGTTATTCTAGCACAATGGCTTGTGTGTTTCTGAAGAACCAGAGGCAAGAGCCTTTTCCTCTATGGAACTGCTCTTTGTGCCAGTTCCCCTTCCTAAAGTTCTCAGGGAAACAGAGCAGAGACCACTTCAGAGCCTTGGCACACTAGTGTGCTGCTTGCCACTGATGTTAGCTCTTTTGAACAGCTGATGGGCAGATCACTGTAGTGGTCCTAATGGAGACTGTTCTCTCCACTGAGAGGTAACGAGTATAAAGTATCAAGAAAAACATTAAGGGGAAGCTGATCAGAGAAGCGGTGAAAAGAAATAGTTCGCTCTTTCCCTGATCTAATGTGAGATTAAAATTATTTAACACCTGGTTAGATTTAAAAGCAATTCTTTGTTATAGAAAAAACAGATTTCAGATCAGTGGTCAATAAAATCTGTATCATAGCTCTTCTACACACTGGCTGTATTATATCTGAGTGTTTCACATTATGTATGCATGAAACTGCTGTCTAGCTCTGCTGCACCACAGTGCACACTGCACCAGAACAGTGTTAGAGCAAGCACCTCTGTGTGAGGCGGGAAGAACTGGATCCAGCTTTCTTAACACTGAAAGCTTTTTGGGGGAAGAAAGATCTTGTGGTTTTGCTGTCATTCAGGAAAACAAAGTCTTCCTGAATGTGGTACAGTGGATGGATAATCTTGTATGCTTTAAAATGACAAAAACCCACCAAGAAGACTTATGACTGCTCATGTAGAACACTTTCCTGAATGCTTACGGTAATTTACGTAAACTTGCTTTTAAGAGAGCAGCTGAGCTATGTTGCTTTGAAAACAGAACCTAAATATTTCCGGATGGTAAATGTGGCTGTTGGCAATGCACCTGTCTGCACCATCTAATGTGTTGTGGTATCAGGCTTTTGTCACTAGTGTATTACTTAAACTTTTTTATGAATTCCTTTCTTTTTAGTAGTTTCTTTCGTACTTTTCTACAGAATTGATCCATTTTAACCAGTTTTACTACTATTTTAACTTTCAGGAGAAAAGTATGAGCTACATGCTGCAACTGACACTACTCCTAGTGTTGTTGTCCATGTATGTGAGAGTGACCAGGAAAACGATGTGGAAGAAGAAATGAAGAAACCCAAACCAAAAATTATTCAGACGAGAAGGCCAGATTATACTCCTACCCATTTAAGTTGAACTGCTGTTGTTTTTCCAAGGGTTACAAATAGACATATGTAAGGGAAACATTTACTGTGGAAACAGCAGGTCACAGGTTTGGTGGCAACGGCAGCAGTTACTGTAGGAGAAATTCCAGTATAAGTTTGCTCAGAAAAAATATAGGGAGTTTCATCCTTATTTTTGATGCTGCCGGTTGATGGATGTCATGAGTGTATTCCCAGATCACTGGGAACAAAAGATAGGCAGAAGACAACATTTTGAGACATAACAGGACAAACTAGGTTTCTTTTTTTTTTTTTTTTTTTTTTGGGTACTGTAGGCTGTTCCATTATAAAGCAACTGGGGGAAGCTTTCTTTGTTCTGACTCACATAAGTCCTCAAACTAATAGGCTAGTCATTGTGTGGAGTACATAGCGATAACAGAGGTGGTTTTAAAGATTAAAGTATGGGAATTGTAAACCTTTTTCTTATAATAGATTTTATGCATGTGTATTCTTGGTCTTCTAAAATAACTTTGCATTATTTTCTATAGTTTCCCACATGTTTCTGGAAATCTGAGAAATTGTTTAAAGTATTTATTATCTCAGCATCCTGGACTTATTACTAGATGTGTATATACATATATATTTATATTTGTTTTTATTGGCACTCATTTTCCAGCAGGCATCCAGTTTCTTCAGCACCTTATTTTGGTGCTATGTAACTTGTGCTTTTGAAATTTTAACCTTTTAAATGCCTATATAGGGTTTTATCTGGCAAAGTAATGGAAAATTGTGCAATAGGAAAGTTGTTTAAATAAGTTGATTTTAAATTATTTAAGTTTTTAAATAATTTATATCTTCAATAACATTTGGTAGCTTTTGACTTTCTCATTTGGAAAAAAAGTATTCAAATGTATAAATAAAGCTAATGTTGCATATTCACAGCAATGTAATTTTTCACTGAAAAAAGGTAATCGAGAGACATGAACTCTACTCAGTATGTGAATCTGCATTGTTGTGAGGAAAGATTTAACAGTGATTGAAAAATTGCACACAGTGTGTAGAACAGTGAAGAGAGATGGAGTGCCTTTTCCTCATTCATTCCTGATGTGAACTGTTCTACAAGCTGCACACTTGTATCTTTTTGTACTGGCTTTGTATGTCCATAAATATAAGCTTTCTTAGCTTTGCTTCCAAAATAAGCTGATATTTAGAAATGCTTAACACCAAGTAATGATGCATACTTAAGTAATGGGTATATGTGGGAGAAGCTTTAGGGTTTTTTATATGTTAGTGTTTAAAGACAGTAGCTCATGACATAGAAGTTTAGAGGAAGAAAGATGGCAGAAGTGTATTTTATTACTTGTTTTTTAAAATGGAGATCCTCACTTTGAAATAGGTTTCAGTATTTTTTTTACAAGATAGTAACTGATATCTGTGGGGAAAATATCACTTACAGTTTTAGAAAGGGGATGTTTTTGAAGCTTCTCGACATGTTTTTAAAAATCAAAGCATGGTTCTCTGTTGGTTTGCTTTTGCCACAGTTGGTCTGAGAAAGAGTTTTGTAGCTGGAGCTAATATAAAGAAATCCACTCTGTGCCATTTGAAGCAAACTGACTTAAATACGCAGGTTCATACCTTGTTTTTTAAATAAATAATATATATTTTAAAAAATAAGATGTATAATGAAGCCATTCCAAGCTGTGGCACAGTGTAAACGTAGTGTTACTGAAGGCCTGTCATTAGACTAAGCAAAATAGAAACTGATATCCTCTGACTACAGAGAGCAGGAATATATTGAACTTGAGTAATACTTGTAGTTATGATCTTATTTTGATTGGTATGCCCTGTAAACTGAAACAAACACTGGTACTTGGTGTCTGTCTTGGACCTAACTCAAGTGGCGCTCTCTCCATGTTAACAGTGTTAAGAGGAACTAATGCCATGTATTGCTGGAGCCGTGTGTTATGGACATCGGATGCATAAGGTTATTTTGTGTTACTAAGGTGTAAACAATCAGCTGGATACGTGTACTGCTTATTAACACACAAAATAAATAAATAAAACTGAGAGAAACTTTGTAGGTTTGCCACAACTGCCTTTAAGCATTTCCAGGATTTTTTCCACGTTTCTCAAATTACTGCTGGATTTAGTGTTTCACTTCATTCAGTTTTAAATTGTTGGAATAATTCCTGTTCTGTCCTTTTTTCCATCTTTCCATGATTACCAATTAAAGCATTAGTTTTGCATTAGAAACCGAGGTAGTTGCTGTTCTGTTTCCTAGCAATCCTAAGAAAGCAGTGCTACCTTTCAGTTAAAAAGAACAGAATGTTAAATACCAAGATGATTTTTGTCATTTTAATACACTAACATCTGCCTAATAAGGTGGGCAGTAGAAACCATGGAAGTCTTGGGATGGTTAGAGTGTGTTTTCCCCTTCTGATGGTAATGTAAACGAAGGTTCTGAGACAGTAACTTGCTGGTCTTTCTGGTTGTATATCCTGGCTTGTGCCACCTTCTGTTATCATTACTACGGTGTGCTGCTTGCTTTTTCTGTTTGTTTTTTTTTTAATGTTCAGATGAATGCTTAGTTTGTATTTTATACAGTTGTATAGTATGGGGCATATTTAAATTAAAATATTTTGTTGTCGTCTTGTAAATGTCATGGTATTTATGCATGAAACTAGTTGATTTTGCGCCAAAGTCCGAATTTTAAGATTTCAAACATTTCTGATTTGAAAAAGGTAAGAATAACATCCCAGGTTACATCCTTACCAACCAAATGAATTTATTCAGAGAAAAGCTTTCCAGCCTTCTGCTTAAGACACTTGCGTGGTCTCAATCGAAGTATGAGAATCTACTAATGAGTAAAATACAGTCCAGAATATTCCAATTAAAAACTGATTCTTCTGTGCCTGAAGTTGATGTGCTTCCTAATAAAAGTATCAACATCTTACAATTCTGTAATAATCCCTGTGTATTCATAATATCCTTACCAGTTTTCTTCTACAACATGAATAATTCTATTTTTAAAGCCCTTGTAATATGAAAATATATCAGCATTTAAATAGCTTTACCTAGTAACTGTAAGCCTGTGTGTTGCAAAACATGTTAAGCAAAAATATATTGAAGGCTTCACTCTCAATATAGATAGAAGTCCTTTAACGGCAGAAAGGATTTATTGATATTAATGCTCATCATTCTTTGCTACTTATGACTGGGAAGTATTGATGTTGGTAAGAAACTGTTCTATCCACAGAACTGGTTTGAAGTAGCAAAGTGCTGCTGCATGCAGGCCCATCCAGGGGAATTCCTGCATAGAGTAACAGAAATAACTTGGTCCTTAAGTGATCTAACAAAAGATAGAAGGTGAAATAGCAATTCTAACTAAGCCACCCTGCTTTATGTAGAAGGCATCATTTTATTTTATTTTTTTGGTAATATAGCTCATGTTTTATTATTTTTCCCTTTGCATAAGGATAGCGTGCACAATCTCCATAAATCTGTAAGTGATCACTAGCATTTGTCATTTTGCACAACTTATTGCCAGCTTAGTGATACACATTCCTATTGTTGGATTATGCGTTTGTGCATGCATTAGTATTTTAAGGACCTTACTTGTTACCAAGGTGAATTCAACAACGTGGAAGACTAAAGTTTTTGGTTTTGATCAGGCTTTTGTTTTTCAGAGCAGCAACAAGTGTAGTAACTTTTAATATTTGAAATACTGGACAAGTGTGTTGTTCTTCTTGCGTAGTCCAGACTTGTCAAGGGTGGGGAAGGAATGAACTCCACAAACTTTCATACCATTTTAACAGTTACAGCACGGATTTCCCCCTAGGCAGTCACCAGCCTATTCAAGTTTTGCTTTGTCACACTAGGAAGAATGTCTTGGGGAAGACAAGTTCCTTAACTTGAAATTGTGATTTTTATCTATAAAGATTGCTTGCTTGCTTGTTCTGGTGTGTCCAGAACCATCTCCCAGTTCCAAACATACAAAATGATAGCATGGGGTAGACTTTTACTCTAGGCATAGACTAAGTTCAAAAATTCACTTACTAGGTCTTGGATTCAGTTATTGCACTTCCTCTATCATCTTTGCTTTTATCCTGGCTTGCCCAACACACTTTAGAAGCATTTTGCAGAAAATTATACCTGCTTAATGCTTTTAATAATTCATGCTTGGATGTCTAAAAAGAAGAAAAGAAAACAACCAATAATAGCAAGATAAGACATCCCTCAAGATACTGTACATTACAATGAATAAAGCGAGACCACAAAAGTGACTTGACTGATGAGTCAGTCAGGTGACTTGACAGGATAGATCTGGCAGTACTGGATTTATCTTCTCTGAAAAAATTTCCATTGATAAAGTAGTGACTGTCACACTTGAAACTCTGTCACTTACCTTGTCTGTATTTATGCATCTAAAATTATAGCATCTCTGTCATCTTGCTTTTTTTTTTTTTTGAGTAACTGGTAATTATTTTTTACTGTGGTACATTCCACCTGAGATATGAAAAGAAATAAAATGATGGGAGTTTAAGTATGAAAGGTTGAACAGGTGGAGATAGAGGCTCCAAGTGCCGTGTTGTCACTTCTGGAAATCATGTCACCTGTTCTGTTTTGGACTTTCTGCCTCTCAAAGACCAGCTCAAGAAGCTCCAGCTCTTCCTAACGTTGCTTCCTGCTCCCACCCCTGACCTTCTTCGACAAAATGTTATTCCATGTTTCCAAAAGATTGAGAATTTCTGAGGCTTACAAGGATTTCCTAAGTCTTCTTTCTGAAATCACTTTTTCTCTTACCCGAGGATAGACATAGTCTATTGGTGTGTGTGGCTTCAGAACTTTGTTACAGGCTTTACAAAAGGGGAGCACCAATGGGAAATTTTTTCAGTAGTCTTCAGTCTGGTGCTGCTCTTGCTCCTAGATTTTGAGTCTGTCAATGACTTTCATATTTGGAGTGATTATGTATTTATGGCTTGCACTTCGTAGTCTCAATCCTGTTCATAGAGTGTGAATTTGCTGGGGTGGGATTTTGGCAGTTTGTATCTTTGTCCTATCTTGAAATCTTTCTTCCACTTTACCTTTTCTTTTTTTGTACTTCTTCCTACACATTGGACTTTGTTGTGTACCATGTACCAAGCAGGTCCTTTATCTCCTTAGCTTTTATTTTTGACTTTATTTGTGTGGATCTGCCTACACTTTAATTGTGTGCATGTTTTCTTGCCAGAAACTCATTTTATTTGCAGTTTCATAACTACTACATCCTGCCTCAATGAAACCTCTAAGCGCTACTAAGAACTTTTCCTATATTCACCTAATGCCCAAGGTGTCATGTCCTTTATTCATCCTCATGAAATTATATCTGATTATTTTTCCGCTGTGATGCCCATCTAATGTCATTTATACATGCTTATACTTTATTTTGCTGGTGCAGACTGCTGTACTGTTCTGGTGCCATGCATCTGTATCTCTGGCCAAGCCGTAATTAATTCCCTATCTCATAGAGTGTGTTGTGATACCTTCAATAACTCTGTAGGTCTGGGAACAGGTAAGGCTTGTGAGTGTGATCCTGGTTGCTATCTACCATTGTCCAAATCTCTGGAAACTTTGATGGTGTCTGTCCTACTCTACCACTTCCTGAATCCAGTGAGGAGAAACTCGTTCAGGGATAAACAAATGTACAAAGAGCCCTGGAGTACTGGCCGGAGTTTGACTTGTACCTCCTTTTTTTTTTTTTTTTTTAACATGTATCACTTATTAATTACTTTTCAACTTGTGTGTGTTAGTCAGGATAGACTCCTTACATCTAAGAGTACTTGCATTTGATACTGAGGATCTCAGTGGGTAGTGTTTTGCTCAACTCCATTGTTTCAAAATCTATTTTGTTCAGTTTCTTATCTGGACCCTCACTACTTGAGTTAAAGTTTTTACAAAATAGGGTTTACTGAGGTGCTGCAGAAATCTGGAGGAAGAGAGAGAAAATATATCTGTCTTTGAGTCGTTTTGTGCCACTGAGCATTATGTCTCTTGACTGAGTATTTGGAGTTACTCCAATATCAAGCCTACAAAAGTGCTAAAGAGGTCCTTTAAGTGTCATTCAGGTAGACATTACCATTATTTGATTTGAATTTCTTTTGTGGGCATGTGGTGTGCTTTTTGGGGTGCCTAGGGGTGCTGCTAGGTCTAGGCATGTTCTTGAGCTCCCCTTGGAGCTCTCTGCCTCTGTGCAGGGGTTGAAAGTTTATACTGTGGTCTCTGCCAAAATCCTATCGTTACTTTCCCCTCTCCCTTACGTCATGCACTTACCTGCCCTGATTCTTAAGATCTTTTCAACCTTTTCTGTAATAGTTCTTCTAAAGCTTTAAAATACATCTTTCAAAACCTGACAGGCTTTTAAATAGAATTTGGTGAAGTCATCTTAGTGTTGTTCCCTTCCAGTGTCTCTCTCTTGTCCAGAAAGTTAAATAAAATAGTCTTTCTCATGAATTTTATCCGTAGTATTCAAAAACTAAATAAAGATGACTAGCTCATAGCAAGTGGCTATTTCTTGTTACAGTGTCACAAGTCTTTGGGTAACTTTCAAAGGAACTTAGCTTTTAAGCTTTATAGACTTTTACGCTTTCATTCTGTGATTCAGTGTACAAACAAAATTGTATATAGATTTCGGTGGTTTTAGGAGGTCTGAAAAAGTTCTATAAACTAGAGATCTTGAATTAGGTTGTAGCTTGCAAATTAGCTTTTGTTTCAGAAAGCTATCGGAATTTTGACTTTTTTAAAAACTCACTGTTTAGTATACTAGTACTTGGTTTAAAAGAGTCAATAGGAATGGTCTGGAAAATAAGGAAGTGATCTTGTATATTCTCTAAAAGGAGATTCTGAATCTTTTTTTTTTTCTGTTGTTGTTTCCCTTCTAAATGCAGTGTTCTGGGTTGCTTATTTTCCCCTTTTCCCCTCATTCCTCTCTTTTCCATTAACCATTTTGTGTGCTGCATGATTGGAATAATTACTTACATCCTAACCTGAATGCAGTTCTCAACAGGATTGTGCATCTACTTTTTTTGTTTGGGGTGGCGGGTAGGGGAGACTTGTGTCATTAGAGCCTTAAAGCGTAACTAAGTAGTTTAATTTCAGTGAATTGAAAGAGGTATGTGGAGGTGCCCATAGATGGAGCTAAATATCAAGTAATGTCATTGCATACTACTGAATAAAACTGAAAACTCAAAGCTAAGGCTCTCATTGCAATAGCAGATGTGGAAATGAAATAATTCCACTATTAGATTACAAAAGTACAGTATTCCTTGTCTCTGATCCCTTTGAATATAGTTGACTTGAAACATATCTGTGGTGTGTAGGAAATCTTGTAGCAAATTACTTTCTAAAGGTAATCATGAGCCATTTTAGCAGTAAGTTGCGGTGTGGCACGCTGTGCTCTGCTTACTTTCATTGATAATTGCTCAGGAGAGAAAGTTTACGGATACAAAGTGTTTGAATCAGCCTGCTAAGAAATTTTCATTTTCAGGGCAGGTTAACTTCTGGAAGAGACCTAGCGGTTAGTTTCACATCTCAACTTGTTAGAAGGCCAAAAGGATGCAGTACAGGTTTTAAAGATTTTTTCTTTTTTTTTTCTATTTGTGCAGTTTGTGCTTTATAACCTCTAAAAAGCACATGGAATGTGTACCCAATATTTCACAGCAAGGTTGTTTCCAGTACTTGAGTAACTTTGTGCATCTCTGTTTGGGTATGCCTGTATGCAAGTAAGCATGCATACTGTAACATGGGGTTAATCCAAATGATAAAGCGTTTTGTGTGGGGAGTGTTTGTGCTGGGGTGTAGCAGTTCAGTGGAGAGAAGATTTTTGTCACTGAAAAGAACTATCACTGCGATACTTAATGAGAAAAGCAAGTTATAAAAGGCTGGCATGCACGGCAGGCTTGCAGTGATGGTTTATGCTTGTCATTTTGCAGGTGTCTTTATATCATTCCTTTTCAAGCTAATGTTACTCTAACTCTCATAGTTAAGCACACCAGCTCAAAGGAAGTGTAACCAGCAGTGAAGCTTCCTTTTAGAAGTGGAGTATGATTTTTATGCCAGAGGACAGACTATCTGGGATGTAGTTCTGTTTGTATCACATCATCATTCGCTCGGCCAGCTGCCCTGGCCTAGCTTTGTGCCACGTAAATGAGAGTGAAAATTGCTAGTGTTACATAGCCATTAGACGTGTTTAAAGTATTATGAGAAAAATTTCCAACTATTTTTGTCAACTTTTCTTCTTAAACCCATTTGTTTTCAAGGGGCACATAGGACACACACAGTGAAAACTGGTCACAGATGTAAAAGGTGACATTGGGATGCATAGCTCTTTGTGGCCGCTGTATAAAGTGATGCTAATTCACAGGGTGCGTTTGACTTAGGTGAGTTCATCCAAAAGCATTTCCTAATGTGAGTTGCTGTCAGGCTAATACAAAGAGGACCAGCTAGACAAAGTACCTTTAACAGCAGCATGGAATTTTTTTGGCCTTTTCCAGGACTGGAACTGAACCATGTTGGATTGAGCCTTTGTTATAAGTAAAGCAATGATCAATTTATTGATCTTATTTGAGCTGAGGAAATAAATACATGGTTTAGCATAAGAAGCAGTTGCACAGCCCTTTGTACCTCTTGTTTTCCACTCATAATATTTTGCCCATTCTGTAAAATGAAGTTTAATCACACTGGCCTGGCATGGCTTGAAGCAGCAAGTGCTGAGGCACTTGACAGCGACTGAAATGGTTCACGTGCTGAAGCACTTCTGTGTAGTGTTAGGCCAGGGGGACTCACCCCTGATTTGGCTGATCCCTGCTCAGTAAAGACAAACAAATCAGCAGTCAGCTGGCCCTTTACCAGAGCAACTGTGCGGAGATTTTGTGTGCATTTCTTTCTCTAGAAAGCATCAGATCTTTCAGCGTTTGTTAGTATCTCCCCAATGTCCCTCTGGTATCTTACGTCCCGTTCAAATGTTTCTAAAAATGCTGTTTCTGATCTCTTGAGAACTGCAGAAACAGCCAGCCAGTGAACTCTAAAGGCTGCAAGGAAATTTCTGTTCGGCAGAGTAATTATTTTTTTAAACAGATATTTTAAGTGCTTTGTGTGTACTCTGTACCTTGTTCAAGGGAGGGAGAGTATGCAAAGAGAATACACGTGCTAATGTAGCTCTTGTGAGAGGGAATTGGCGTATCTTCCTTGTTCTGATACTGAAGGTCAAAACTATTGCATGTCATAACATGCAGTGTTCTGGCTGAAGGCAAATGGGCTAGTTTGTGACGAAGAACACCTGGAAGACCTTTTACTTCTTGTAAATGGAAAAAAAAAAAAAAAGCTTCAGGGAAAAGTCTTGCCTGTAATTGTTTTTCCAGTCTGTGTAAGGTGGCTCTGTCTGAAACAAGGTAGCTGCCCAAGCTGTCTTAACATACACTTCTTAGATATACTGGAGTTATTCTAAAGACTGAAAGGGTCAGGCTTGTATTTCCTCAGCCATACACAGGATTTCATTGAAAGAGATGGAGAGGGCTTTCAAGAAGAGGTTTTGTATGCTGAAGCCCATTGCTCCAGATGTGGGATTTTTCATTAAATTTCCTATGTTGAGATTTTAAGGAAGAGCAAGTGGCAGTCAGACTGAGACAGAGCGAAGAGAGGGAGCATGATGTCATGGAAAAGGTGGTAAGAGGCAGAGGGAGGACAGAAGGAAATCCTGGGAGCATGTGAACTGATTCGGAATTACAAAACTTGGAGGAAGCGTGAACACAGAGCACCTGTCACTAGTGTCTTCTGCTGGTTTGCTGCTGTACTTGAGATAGTTGTATGATCTGTGACCTGATCCATGACTAGATCCAAGCCACTTCAAGAACTGCAAGGCAGGTGTGTGGGGGAAAGGGGTGAACACAGTGGGTGTGCTGTCCCTCTGTCTAGTCTGTGGTTCCTGGATGAGAAGATGGTCTCACCAGACCACACCTGGGACTCTGCCACCATCATTTCTCCTGTTTGGGCTAGTCACCAGGATAGCCAAGTGTCAAGCATCTCGGGTCACGCGCTAGCATCTGTCACTCCCTTCTGCTTGTGTCCTAACTGGGATGGCCAGCAGCAACTAGAGTTGTTGTTCTTGGTGATGAGAGGGTCACCTTGCAGCTTGGAGTGTGAGGCAGCTGGATGTCTGCCCTGAGGCTGAGATGAGGAGTCTGCATATAGGAAGGAACCAAAACAGGGAGAGTTTGATATGGACATCAGAGCAAGCTCAGCTCAGACTTCCTCTGCCACCAACTCTTCAGTGCCCCCACATATGCCTCCTTACGGTGGATGGAGCAGTCCTCTAGGTTCTTCATACCCACTGGCAATGCTACTGTGAGGACCATCACACTGATACTCTTTGTAATAGCAGCTCTGATCCAGCAGCCGGACCTGTGCCCCTGGCACTTCACCATCCTCTCCCAAAACACATGCTCTGCATCACCAGGTTCCTCACACAGCACCAGGTACCTCTCAACTCCCTACCCTTCTCCTAATTTTTGAGGTTCACAGAGGGTAAGCCTCTACTTTCTTATGCTCCAGTGGCACATCTGTATTTCACTGACCTTCCTTCACCACTTGAACTTGAACCACATGGTCAGGTCTAATGGCCTTACCAGTCATGGTGCTGCTGATCAGGATCTCTCTCTTTCAAGGTTCAGCCAAGCGCAACTATGGTATTATTTTTAAAATATGAGCAAATACAATTTCTTAGATTATTTTTGAAGCTAAGGACATGCTTTAAGGAGAATACACAATTCAGTCTGATAACAGGTATGCATACACTCACGTTCTGTACTATATAGCTGAGCTCATCATCTGAAGGACAGGTGTTGCTGCACTACAAGGAAGTCCACTTAAATGCACTGTGCTCACAATAAGCAGAGAAAAGCTAACCTAATTATGCTGGAGGACTAGTACTGTGAGTGAAGACTTCTACTGCCTTAGATCTCTTGAGGAAAGGTGACATAAAAAACTTTAAGCTCATGAAAATAATGCCGTTTATGCTGTGGAAAATCTTCAAGAAGGGACATGGGGCTGTTGTACCTGACAGTAAGGTCTTGAATTCATGTGAGTGAGTCACAGCTAGTACCTCTGAGTTTGAAATCTCAGATGTAGTAAACAATTTAAAAACAAAAAATCTTAAAAAAAAAAAAAAAAAAAAGTAAACAAAAGCCCCAAGCAATTTGATGAGTAACCATGAGTTTTCTGGGTACCTTCAGCTCTGGATACTCTCCCCTTCCAGGGCAGCATTATAGAATGGAAACTTTGACACAACCTTAATTATAGGCTAATGCTGCTATAATATAGCTCCTGTAGGTAGGTCAAAAAGCTTCCTGAGCACGGCACGATGTTCCAGCATGTATTAGTTGAGGATCAGTTCTAATGGCTCACTGCTGATTAAGGAGAGTGGTTTAGCAGTCAGAATTTTTACACGAGATTAAAAAGAAGGTGCAGAATGCTATGCTGTTAATCTCTCTGCCAAATTGTGTTGTGTGGGAGAGACATTTAGCAAGAACTTTCCATGCTTTGTCAGCCTGTGGAACCATCCGGGGAAGGAACTAACACCATTTTGGGGGAGTGTTGTGCTGGTTAGTAGTAATACCCAATCTTTCCTCTCCATAGTGCATGGCAATGAAATAACTCATCCACGTGTTCTGTAACTTCCTTCTGTTCCCAAAGGTTTACTGCTCAGTACTTGATCTCTCTGCCTTTACCTCCTTTATGCATCCAACACATTGGCAGAGCCATGTTGGGACTCATTTTATGCATACCCCAGTTTCCATGACAGCGAATGTCAATACGGAAGGAAGGTGTTGCTGAGTGGTCTTAGGGGTACGTTGCTCATCAGATATCAGGGTTGCTGAAGGCTGTGGCAGATGCGTGGGCTGTGAGGAGGAGGGAAGAGCAACTGCTCAGGTTAAAAGCTATGATTAATTGTTGTTCACCAAAGTTCACGATGACACATGTGCTTTGTAAACACCAGACTCCAGAAGGTGTCTGTCCCAAGCAACTTCGAGCTACAGTGTGAGCAGAGAGGACCAGACACCTAGACATGTGAGAGAAGACACTGAGGAGGCCAGAAAGAAGTCACTGAGCATGAGTGAGGTGTCAACAGAAACAGCCCCAGTCTATGGCTTGGCTACGAGCTCCCTGGTGTGGAGGAAGCTCTCAGAGCTATTTAAGAGAACACTTAAAAAATGAGGTCCTACTGGAAATCAATTTCTTATACCCTAGGGCAGATGAGAATTGATCTAAATTCTGAGAAGTTGTGCCACCTCTGCAGGGTGGATGGCACGAGGCGGTGGTGAGCGGTAAGAGGGAGGGTGTAGGCAGCCGATGCCAGCGCTGTTTGTTTCCTCAGCAGTAGATGCCTTCACTTGGCCAGCTGAGTCACACAGAATCGCTTCTGCATCTAAACAGGTGCTGACTGCTGGCAGAGAAGGAAGCGCACTGAAGAGAGCATTTGCTCTGTTACCTACAGGATAACTCGTTATAGCCCAAGGACACACTAGCGGAGCTGTCACCTATTGCCTAGGGTGAGTGGGAAGTGAGAAGGTTGCTGTTTTCCTACTGTTAGTCAATCTGAACAGCAGCACAGTCCCCAGTCGTCGTAAAAACCAAGTGCTTCCTCAGCTGACATTGCAAAATCACCAAGCCTGGATCTGGAAATGGCAGACTTCTGCTGATGACACCACAGCTTGGCTGGCTACAAGGCTGCTTGCTATCTGCAGATGCTAGCTATTTTGCTTCCAAACGTCTCAATTTCCCTGTGCTCCACTTGATTACACACTGCCAGATGGCGCAGCAAATTCTGCACCAACTCCACAAACTCCACAAAGAGGGCTTCAGACGAAACCACGTTGAGAGCTTATACTGCAGGTAGTCTTGCTGTCTGGCCAGGTACATGGGACTTCCATGAGAAGATGATAAACAGCAGGATGGAGGAGAGATGCCTGCTAGTGCCTCTAATGAGGACAAAGGAAATGAGGCCTTTTACATTATCAGAGACCGGAAAATCAACATGGAGCTGGGAAGCAAAAGGAGGGAGGGAAATGCACATAAGAAGTGTCCTGCCTTCCGGGAACACGTCTGCCAGCACCAAAAAAATCCAACTATAGAGTGGGTAATCCATAAGAAAGCAAGTTTCCTTCGTCCTGCTGCTTGTGGAACAATTGTTTTTAAAATATCTATTACAGGTAAAAAAATGATATGTTGCAGTGATGAAGCTTTTAAAGTGCTTTCAAAGCATTTGGTAGAAAATGTAGGATAACTTTTTGATGCATGTATAAGGTCTGTTCACAGGGGTCCAAATTCTTTTCAAGCTCTGTGTCCCAGTCTGTCCAACCCGGCAGTATTTCAGGGTATTACCACAGGCCCATAAACACATCAGAAAACAGACTGCATTAAACCCCTGAGCTCATCTACTGCTGAATCACGTCCACACTAGCTGTCTTGGTGCTGCAATGAGCTGGCTCCATCTTAGGCCAGCCTTTTCATTTGAGTGAAGTCCAAACCTGCAAGCGTGTGAGCATCCAGCCTCTTGTGATCGTTTCCTTTATCAGCAAATCAGACACCGTGTCGTGCCTCTTAAAACGGGCGTCAAAGCTCTACGTGGTGCAGCAGATGGGTCCTCAAGCACAAACAGCTGCTTGCAAATTTTCTTTTTCCATTATCTCCTAAGCAAGCACATAACTTTCCCCTTGGGGAGGTGGGAGGGAGGGGGAGAGTCTGTACGTTTTGCCAGGCCCCTGGCAGGTTCAGATTCCCCAGCTAGCACTTGTAACCCAGCAGGCATCAAGCTCTTACAACTAGAAGCCACACTCACAGCTGCTGACAAAAGGTCTTCTGGTGGTGAAAGCTGCACTTAACTGCTTGAAAGCCTTTTAGTTGTGACTTGCAGATTTGGGGTTGCAAAGCGCTACTCCCTGCCCTTCCCACCAGCGCGATCCAATTCTATGACCGTTAAAAATGGAATTAAAAAGATATTTGGATAATATCACCCAAAGATTTTTCCAACCAGGGAAAATCCATTTCCTTTGTTTCTTAGCACTTCAAAGGGTCAGAGCTAGAGCTGAGGAACTTATCCCCTCCTTTTCACCTCTGGCTGCGATGTCCTTGACTGCCAGGTGAAGGAGTCTACTGGGAGCATCTTAATGGGAATTACCCCATATCTTTGTTTCTTTTTTCTTTTCTTTATAATTACTTGTTGGTACAGAAAATGGAGCAGAAGAGATGTCCCTGTGTGTGTGCAACCACAGAAATGGTGATAGATGCATGCTTGGAGTCCTTGTGTTCCAAAGCAACATAGTTCCATGGTTTTAACCTCAGTTAATAGCATATTATCAAACAAACTCAAATGCCAGGGGATTTTTTACTTCGAAGACCGAACAGAGGGCTTTTGTGTTTGGTTTGCTCTGGGTGGAGCTGGGAGGGGTGGGGGGGCAGCACTCTTTCCCCTTTTTAGCTGAAAAAACCCTCCAATTATTTGCACTCGCCTTGCTCTGAATGCAGCTTGCTTTGTTGGGTGATTGCTGTTTGGGCAGGCAGGTAAATTCTGACCCACCTTGAAAGAAAAAGAAGCTTTGGTTTGACACATCTGGCTGGCTTTAGGTGTTCTACAAAGAACAGTGTCGGGGTGTCAGCCTGCGAGCTGCCTGGTGCCTGGAGGCTGGCCAGTGGGTGCTTGCTGAGGGAGGCATGCCTTGTGGCAGGGGCCACAGGCACCCAGCTCAGGGTTTGGGGAAAAAAACCCAATTTTTGTGTTTTGCACACTACTGGATCAGTTTGTGCAAACATGGTGTTAAGGACCCTTGCTGTTGTTTGGAGGTACTTAAGTGCCTGGTGTCCTGTCTGGGGTTCCTCTTGTACAAAGAGAGCAAAAGCCCAGAAAGTTTGGTCATGCCGTGTCTCCTCACTCGAGAGTTGCTTTTGCCTTGCTGTGACCTTTATTTCAGCGGGAGTCCTGCCCACTGGCAGCAAGGTGGCTCCCACTGAGCCTCTGCTGAAGGCAGCAACTCATAAATGAAATCCATGTAAATGCCTGCTCTTAAAATGTATTTTTATAATCTGCAAAATCTGATGATGGCCGTGAAGCAGAAAGGAAGCCTCTAAACAGGACTAAGTCATGTGAAAGCACGCGGGCAGAATTGCAGCAGCTTTTGGGACTGTATTGCCTCAGCACTGGGATGAACATACACCAGCTTGGCCCAGCCTGTGGTGGAAGATGTTAAAGAGTGAGGTTCTCCCACCATCACCAGCCATCTCAGATGTGGAGTTCTTACTGCAAAGAGGGCATCTGCAGCCTCATCAGCATGTGTGTTTGGTCTTGGCATTAATATCATTACCCTAAGCAGATGACCTATGATCTATAAATTCCTTCCAGATATCCAGTGGTTCAGTTTTAAAAACAAAGCATGCAGAAAGGTGACCTTAGAAGCAGGCTAAAATATGAATTTTGTACTACTGCAATGTCTAAACAGGGACTTGTGTTTCTACCTGACCTGGCAGGTACCTTCTTCTGTTTGTTTAGTTGTGAAGGTTTTTCCAACTGGTGTTTTGGGTGATGTTTTTTCCTATGTGTGTAAATGTTTGCAAGGTGATTTGACATTGATCTTAGGTTAAAAAAACAAACAAAAAACCAAAACCAATACAAAAAACCACCTTTACTTCCATAAAGTGCAAAAGTAACAAAATCTGCGTTTGACCAAACGTATGGAAAGTCATAGTCATCACTTTTTCCCTCTGAGTATGGATGCTCTTCTTGTTTGTGAGGATGCTGCTGCGAGTTACTGCGGTGCTGTCTGGTGCTGCCTGGGAGCAGCGATGGCAGAAGCGGTGGCACGGGCATCTCTGGATCCGGCAGAAGCAGGCAGGCGTGTGGCTCCCCCGAGCATCAGGGACTGGAAGTCCTGGCGGTGCCTCTCCAGCCCTTCCCATCTAAAGTCCTGCGTACGCTGGAGAGGAGGTGGAGGCAGAATAGGTTTCCCTGGCCGTGAATCTGTCCTTCAGGGTGCCCCTCTGCTGAGACCCGCCTGGACTGCTGCTGCCACAGAAAGGGGGGTGGTCTGGGCAGCCCTTGCTCACCGGGGGCATATTTTGTGGAGGGGAGGGGCTCATGTGCATGAGCAGAGTGTCTTGTGGGGCATCAGGTGATGGGGTGCAAAGGACAGGGCGCATCACTGATTTTGTCAGCTAGGTGTCGGGGAAGGAGCTGTGGGGCTGCATTCACAGGGCACTTGGCCCAAGGGCACCCCGCTCCCACTTGAGGGTTTGGATGTTGCAGCTTTAATTAAAAAGGAAAGGGTCGATATCTTGGTTATTTTTCTATGTGCCAGATAGCTTATTGCTCTGTCGTTTCTATTAGAGAACCTAGGTCAATTTGAGTTTTGTTTTTTGTTACTTTTAAGCAATTTTGATGTGCTGGTTTGTTCACCAGTGTGATGCAGCAGCATTCAGATTACAACACCTATTGATACAATTGTGCACATGACTTTTTGGATAAGATTCAAAAGAAAATGAACCATTGGAACATTTTTCTCTTCTGTGGAAACATAAGTGGTTCATTTTGAACTTGAGATGTAGTGACGAGATGAAATCAGGTGTGAGAGAGTAAGCAAAAATATTGTTTTCATGCTACTGCTTTATCCTAGAAAGCTTTACTTTAAGGTACAATTTTCTCTTTGACTTTTTTCAAGAGGTTGTCTCATCTCCAACAATTAAATCGTGGCTGTCAACATGTTTAATTATTTTGCCGTCGGAAGAATTATTACATTTTGTGAAGGATGAGAAACGCTAAAGATATTAAAGATCGGCTTTGCTCGAGCAGAGCTGAGCGGAGGAGAGTTGCAAACAAACAGCAGCATCTATGCAAAAGATTCAAGTACTCACCCACCTCCTAGCCAGTGTCACGGCAAGTCCCTCGTTATCCCTGATGCGGCAGCGTGGGTCCATGGTTGAGCACAGACAGAGGAGGGGCAATGCTCAGCAAATACCTGGTTTCTCCTCTCGGCATCGCTGGGTGAGACCTGCCGCTTCTGGTGCTGGGCCAGGAGCGGCAAGGGCAATCACAGGGCCACCTGCCCGTGGTCGCACGATGGTGATCGTGCTAAGCCTTTGAGAGGGACCGTGGGGGGTGAGCTGGTGAGAGCTGCCTGCAGCCAGAACTGGAAGCGGGGTGGCCACAGGCGCCCCATGATGCATGGCCTCGGAGGCAGCGTGGTCTGCCCCGTGCATCAGGGTGTGCGTGGTGCTTCCCAAACACTCGCTGAGGGGGATCC
This sequence comes from Burhinus oedicnemus, assembly GCA_008921705.1. Lineage (NCBI taxonomy): Eukaryota > Metazoa > Chordata > Aves > Charadriiformes > Burhinidae > Burhinus > Burhinus oedicnemus. The sequence continues at coordinate 991,339 of VFFE01006702.1, forward strand.
CAAATCACTTTGGTTTTTCCTATCAATGTACCATGGAGGAAAACCTCCCAGAGAAGTCGAGCAGCTGTTGAGGTAGGACGGGACAGGCAGCTGGGGCCTCACCCTGCAATGCTCTGCAATACTCCAGCCAAATACTTTTGATTCACCTAAAATACCCAAGACTAAGATGTTAGAACATTTGAGCAGTTTCCAGTGGTCCTGGCTGACTAGAGCGCTCCCGTGATGCTCACAGGTAGCAAATCACTGGTGGTAAAAGCAGACAAGAATTCCGCTTATTTTTTTTAGAAGCATTTGGGATAAAAGGTGATGCCAAGTGGAGCTCTTTGACATGAGTGTTGCTGGTCTTAACACCAGAAAAAAAAACATCCTCTTGGTGAGATCTACTGGAAACTATTTGGATGGTAAATTTGTCGTATTAATACAGTTTGAGTAATAGATGGTGTTTGGAAACTGAACTTTCCAAACAAAAGGAATAATGTACTATATCCGGCACAAGAGCTGAACAACAGGAATTCACGTTTTCCATTTCCTAGTGTGGAACAAACAAAGTAGGCTTAAAATTAGTAAATCTGCTAGTCATTGCATTATGGATGGCATGGACAAGTAATGCCACTGCTTGGGGAAAATGTTTGTTACAACTATATACCGTTTTCTAAATAAAACGGACCTGCTGCTTGGCACATGGATCTCACTTTAGTAAGATGGAGCGTTTGGCATCTCACACTTGAGCATCTTCATTTGTGTGTGACAGAGAGAGTTGGACTCGGATGACCAACAGGAGTCAGCAGCAAGGAGTCCTTGGACTTTGCTGGGTTGGGATGTATCTGCAAAAGGCATTGTGGGCTGAGCCCTGGGGCGGCACGCTGCTGCCTGGGCTGGCTTGCCAGGAAGCTAAGAGAGGTCAAATGTATTGACAGTGCTGGCACTTCTGCTATGATGACTTTTTCAAAACCCAGGCGTTTTGTAGCAACTTGGGATTTCAGTGAAAGAACTGCTCTCCTATAGTAAGTTTGGGTCTTCCAAAGCATTTTTGTCTGGATTTTTAGCTACCAGCTTTTCATTTAATGTCAACCCATTCTCTGAGGACGTTTGCTTTTCAATAAGGAGAAGGCATAGATTCAGCCAGGAATCTGTAAAAGCAGAGTAGAGTAGTTTGTTAGAACATCTTGGTAATGAAGTCCAACCCTTCTACAAGCATTGTCATTAAGGTCACCTTGCCATTTGCTTGTGGTGTTTTTACCCCCGGACTGCGACTGAGTATGACTTGTCGCAGGCGACGAGCAAAGTACAGGCAACAGAGGCTGCTTTTTCAGTCCCGACTGAGAACCAGCATGGGTTTCAGCCTTGCTTGTTGACCGAGAAAGAATGGAAATTATGAGTTTAGCAACAGTCCCTTATTTAAAGCAAGAGGAATGCGTGGCAGCCTGATTTAAGGAGGGACAGTTTCACTCCATGTCTAGCCTATTGTTTTGAGTGGGAGGGAATTAAAAAAAACCTGGGAAGCCTTGTTTGCCTAGGAGGAAAAGAAATGCCTAAAGTAATGAAAATATGCAGCGTGTGGACAAAATGTCCATGTGTGCACATTTAAAACGTGTATGTGTATAAATACACGTATAAAAATCCCAAGTGAAGAGGAGGAGTGCAGAGCGAGGGAGCTGAGTGAGCGGCAGCCCGGGCGGGCAGGGCTGATGAGTGCAGTGGGAAGCACGCTGGGGGACCCCCTTGCCCACTGATCCACATCATCCAGGCATGGCCGGCGGGTGCTGTGGAGACGCAACACGTCTGCTCCCCACACACGTGTTTCTGACTTGGGTTTACCAGGATTTCTTACAAGTGGAAATGTTATAGATGGTGAAAGCAGGACAGAGCTTGTATTGTCCAACAGTTCCCCTCTTCAGAGATGGTAGCACAAGAAGATTCTTGCTTTCTTGCCAGTCTAGAAGCTGATGCTGTAGAGTAAAAATATTTCGTGGCTCTCAGAAAGCCATCAGATTATGTAGGTGTGCCTTTCACGATCACAACTGTCAGCCGGTCTTCTGAACTTCAGAGAGCTGGTTCCTTCCCCTGAAATTTCTGCTGAACTTGCATGACCGATAAATCTCTGTCTCCCTTTCTTTTATGTCTGCATAAAAAAAAAAAAAATAGGACAATATGCTGAGGGGCTGGGTTTTAAGGCTGGCAGTACAGATATTGTGAATCATCGAGGCATTTATTTCAGGGGACTGGTATGAAACTCTTGGGCTATGCTTCAATATTACCCTCCCTATTACTGCCTTTGACTACTAGCCACAGGAGCCATTAGCGGATATATTCTCCTTTTTCTCTGCCTTTTTCAGTAGCCTTGGGCTCATGTCTCTGCATGACTGACAATAAAAGTTTGACTGGAGTGCTGACAGCCTATCTACCACAATTAATCTCCTCCAGCATGCGCCTGAGGTTCACTTTTAGCAGTATCATTAGGTGGAGCTACAGCCTCTGGCGCTTCTGGGAGGTTCTGTCTCTGTCATTTCGTTAAACACACTGAAGATGGATGGTAACTTCAAAATCAATTAATTATCAACATCATTGCCTCTAATTACATCACATCTGAACTCTGTGAGAGGTTTCCTAGGTAAGCGAGAGATGAGGTCTCTGCTGCGAGGAAGTTACTGTTAACACGTGATGCTGATATAGATAAGGAAGAGAAGGACTTGCCTCGAAGAACGGAGCAGCCCGGCAGCAGACCCCGTGTTAAGCTTTGTTTCGCTGCTCTCCTCCTCACCTCGGCGTTGCGGGCCCTGCTCTGAGGTAAGGATTTAAGTGCTGATTAATTGAATTTGCGTAACCTCAGCCCAAGATAATTCTAGTTAAGCCTCATGCTTGCAGGCAAGGCTGCTCATCGCCCAGGCCAGCACAGCCGGCTCCGAACCCCCACGCGTCGCTGGCATGCCCTCGTGCAGTCTGCAGGCAGCTTGGGACACTAACTCTAGGCAGGTATGAAACAAGAGACGACTTTATTTGGAAGGGAGGAAAAACAGTTATTGATTTTTGGTAAAAATGGGATTTCTTGTCCACCAGTTGAGAAGAGGCTGTCTGCTCAAGCCTCTGCAGCACGTTTCTCCTCCAGACCTGAGAACAAACTGGGTAGCAGCCGCGTTAACACAGCAGACGGTGCTCAGGTGTGGCGGGGACGGGCACGGTGTGAGATGCTGTATGGGATGGATCTGAACTCAGGACCAGCTGCAATAGTGGTGCTGCCATACAAAAATCCGTAGTCGTGGTCTTCTCATTTTCAATGCCTTTACGGCCCATAGGTACTGCCTGATACTGAATGAACGGGCTGAGCCCCACCGCAAAGCAGAAACTGCCAGCCAGAGTTACGCTCATCCAATGCTACCTTTGTGTTTGGTTTTTGACACATATTTTTGATTAGGGAAATGCCTCGATCGTTTTAATGTGTTCTTAATTCACATAGATCACTATTGTTTCTAATTTAAGGAAGACACAGGGAATTGTCTAAAAGCACGTAGTGCTGCGCAAGGAGCGCCTCCCGCAGCCGTGGCTGCTGGTAGCTGAGAGGCTGTGCCAAAGGCTGCTTAGCTTGACACCAGTTTCATACTGGTGTTCCCTAAACATGTGCTCTGGCCACTGAAAATACTGGGTTAAATGGAATTGACCAGTTACAGCTGTTTGCACGTAGGAGCTGGTCAATATTTCCTGGAAGAAAAGAATCACAGCTTGTACCTTTGCTTCAAGGCGTTTCAGATGCCGAGTGCCCTGTCTGATATTCACGTCCTCTGAGTCAGCTCATGCCCTTTTGCTTTTTCTCCCATGAAACGTGTGTGTCCAAGCAAAGAGGAACCTGGCAGAAAACACTGGAATAAAACCACTCTTAGGCTGACTTTTCTGTACTTTCTGTTCCTAAGCCTCAGGATTTCATTTCCTTCTGCTTGGTTGTGATCAGAGAAGAAAGATATCCTGTGTGTACTAATCTCATGTACTAACCCAGGAATGATCCTCTTATACTAACCAAGGGATGATCTTGCCCTTTGCTTATAAAGCTACAAACGAGTTGTTACATAGCCCGAGCAGCTATCTAATATGTGGCATCATGTCTGTTGAAGAAAATATGGCCGATGTGGCTCACGCTTGCCTTTGATGTCTGGTTTAGTTTGCAAATACGGGAAGCCTTTCCTCCTTGACCCACAGAAGAACTGAGCAGCAGGCAGTTTTCTTGCTTACCACTTCCAAATCGCAGGGACAAGAAAGCTGGGGCCGGGGCGTGAGAGGTGCCAGGATGGCTGGAGAGTCGGGCTGTGCCCAGCGCTCACCCCAGGCAGAGGAGGGCAGGACAGACACCAGAGAGCAGGCGTTATGTGTTTCTGGTTTTCAGACCCTTGTTGGGATGATGGCGGTCAGGTTTTTTGCTGGCTGAGCTGTGAGGGTGCAGTGATGAAGAGACCTGCTTCACTGCCTTGTCCTTGCCGGGCTGATCTGGCTCCTCTGCTGCTGCTCGGGAACGCATTTTGGGACCAACTGCAAAAGCTCTGGCTGTGCCCTCGAGGTAATACGTGAGGTCTGACTTTCCTTACATCAAACTGGGAGAAAATTTACTCACACTAACATGGTTAAATCCATGCGAAATCAGGGTAAGGAGAGATGAGATGCTCAGGACAGTGCAAACCCGTGCCAGTGCTTCGGACTGCATGTCCGGAGAAAGTGCGTCTCAGGGGCAGTCCTGGCCTTCTCGCTCCGCCGTGGGTCAGTGGACCAGAAACACAAAGGATCTCAGAGATTTCTGAAGGGTGGCGATTTTCTCATGCTGCTCGCATCTGGTGTTTGCTCAAGGGGAAAAACAGCACAGCAGGAAGATACGTGCGGCTGCGTCTGGAGAAAAGCTTATCTGTGCCTCACTGTAAAACATGCAGCTTCTTTAGAAGAAGAAAAGAGAAAAAAGAAATCAGGACTAGTGCTGCCTCTGAAAGACTTCCTTGATAACGCAGGCAAGGTTGGACCATACGTGATGTACAGGCACAGGAAGCTGTGGGTTGCATGGGCAAGACAGTGAGTGTATAGCTCTCATTATTTTAGCCAAATTAACAGAAAGGTATTTTTCATTTTTGCTTCTCAGGCTACAAAGTTCCCCTTCCCCCATGATCTGGCTCTTCTGAATGGGTGCGTTTTTGATAACGTCCTTACTAGCGCACGGAGGGCCCTCCTCTCCCAACCTTACCTAGCAATTTAGTGCAAATTCCTGGGAGATTAGAGGGGGCATTTGGACAACTCGCTCATTCTGTACCATTAGGGAATCTTTGATCTTTCTTTCTTCTGGCAATAATGCCAGCAAAATTGGTTTCTGAGCATAAAACATCTCTGCTTCTTGGTGTATTGGGAGAGCTGCTGACCAAAAGGTGGGTATAAAATGCTCTCTGAGGTGCCTGGATTCAGTGGAGGAAAAGCCAAATGTTCAGTATTATTTTTGCTTAAGCAACGTGCTGCCAAAGGGGAACAATGCAAACATGTCAGGTTTTCAATACTTTAAACACTGGGAAGATGAATGAACCTCCAACAATGTGGTGATGCTCTAGTAGCTTCCAAAAGCCCTTCCTGCCTGACGCCGTGGCTCTCCATGAGTCACTGCAAGTACAAACCCTCCACTGCCCACACAGGTTTTGGGGATTGAGGTGGGGGTTTTTTTGGCGATCCTATCATTTAATGCCTGTTGGCTCTTCAATACTGAGGGTTCTAGTTTGATTAGATGTGCTTTGTGAATATAACCTTTGAGTTTTGCCACCTGATTGAGTGGGGATTGTGGTTTGTCAGCCCACATTTTCCCACCCCGAGGGGAGGGGAGCTGAGCACCATGGGAAGCATCATCAGGGTACCCCTTGCTCGACCAGGAGCGCTGCCATGCCATAGGGAGAGGGGGTACAAACCACTGACCACTTTCCTGCAGCACGGATATGCTGTGTCCTTTTGGGTGCAAAGCTCAGGTTGCGATGGGCATTGCATGGTATCTGACAACTCCTGGCTTACTGCTGCAGCAGAGGTTGCATGGTGAGTTGCAAATATAACCTTAGATATAAGCAGGGAGAGGAGTTTGGGGGCTTTTTTGTACTGTCTTGTCCTTACGTGGTTGGGTGGAACAAGAGACAATGAATCCTGTCCAGTCACATGCTGTCACTTGGTACTTGGTACATCCTGAAACCTGCATCTCTGAGGTGTATGGTCTCTTTGGAAAAATGCCATTTTGATGTCTTAATGGAATCTGACATGGATTTCAACTTCTGTATACTGCAAAGGAGGAGAAAGTTTACAGTATTTTCCACTCACTAATTAGTGTTAGCATGACCCCAGCATCAAAGTATGGAGGGGTGTGTGGTGCTTTTCAACTGCACTGTTTTCATAGGCTTTTTTCTCACATTTTTTTTTTATGACTTTTGTAATTCCACCTTGTTTAAGTGAGATCTTCAGACAGCATCTTTAAATCCTCACTCAAGATACATCTGAAGTGCTACTTTAGCTGTACTTTGCTCAAGATAATCCTTCCTTTTGAAAAATGCATATAGCCTCACCTTTTTGTAAACCATAACAGCAAACAAGTACCTAATCCCCCTTAGACAACCTGGGGAAAAAGCGTGGAGAGACTCCTGAGCGGATCAGTCCTTCTGGCTGTGCCCAGGCAGTGCAGACCTTCATGATGCTCGTCCTCACCTTCCTTCATAGCAGCCGAGAACAGGACCTTCTAGCGCACTCAACCAAAATGGTGATCCAAGTGAGTGCTGCCCGGCTCCTGCCGAGGCCTGGAGGTGCCCAACCATGCTCAGCGGCTTCCCAAGGAGATCTGCTGCAGGGTGCTCCGGAGTGGGCCAGAAGATGTGCTCCTGGGGAGAATATGTCTGAGCTTGGGATCCAGAGTCTCATCCATTCTCCCTCTGCCTAAATCCTGGAGGTATGTGTACGGCCCAACAGGCATTTGCAGGATACACCTAACACAGGCTGGGTAGGATAGAACTTCTTGTAAAACGTATTTTTGGCTGCTTGCATTTAACTTGCTGGTGGTGGCATCGACAGGTTACAGCAATTATAAAGGGAATGAAAGACAAGGATTTGGTTGCATTCTCAAAAAGTTGTAACCATATCACCTGCTTTCCAGGGCAGCACCTTGCAGGCTGGTCTGGGTGCGCCTCAGCAGCTCCAACTTATGTCACTCTGCTCAATGCAAAAATTGAGGCAAATGCCAGAATTCAAGTCTCTCTCCTCCCAGGACAGGGTCTTCATCCATAGCTTGCAGAGTAGGAGACCCTCTTCACTCCCCTGCATGGCCAGGGGGATGACGTGACCCAGCCTCAGGAGGAGAGCACCCCACACACGTGGCAAGAGCAGCAGCCTCCACTGTGGGGCCGTGTCTTAGGAGATGGGTGGTGAAGGCTTGAAATGCTGTGGGCCAAGGAGACACGTGCCCCAGGGCCTCCTGCATCTCTAAGATTTTGAGTGATGGAGGTCAGAGCAACCAGTGTGGCCAACTCTCCCCGGTGTCCTTGAGTGTGGTGGGCTAGTGGCCATGTGGAGGACATGGGTCAGGAGTCCAGAGGCATGCCTGGCTCCAAGGGGCACTGCCAGCTGGGTGACCCTTGCTGGGAACACAGGCGGGGGGGGCTGGGGGCTGGCAGAAGCAAGGCACCCAACTGCTGAGGGCCTTTATGGGTGTGCATGCATGCCCCTGGTGTGGCATGAACAAACTCAGCACGAACAAGCAGGTTAGGTAGGGCACCTCAGTGGTTAGGCAGCAGCTAACCTTTTCTTTTTTTTTTTTTTAATTGCAATTTTGGCTGGGTTTGTCAATGTGCCAGGATCACTTAGGAAACCTATGAAGGGTAAAGGGGCTCAGTCCCAACCCAGTATTATAAGGAGCAAAATATTCTGAAGGAGGTAGAACTGAACGATCTCTGCAAAGGAATTCTTTTTTTTTTTTTTTTGTCTCCCAAATGGGTGCAAGAGTGAAAAAAATCCTTGCCTGTACATATGCGGTGGGATCATCTCGGTGGTAGGAAGGAGTCCCCTGCCATCAGTGCTTGCAAGGTCAAAGACATGTGCTGAGCCGAAAATGGGCGTTCTGCAGAGAGGGGCCCTGGACATCTCTTCCAACAGATATGTGCAAAGGGGAGATGGGCGGACGCAGGCAACGCTATCTCCCCTCTGCTCTTTCTGGCTGGTTGCCGTAACACTCCTGACTGGTGAGGACCTGATGTTACCAGCAAAGGCAGAAGGTGGGGCAGGCTGCCCTGATCTCCAAATCGGCTATGGAGCTGCTCTTTGCAAGGCACTGCTGGGAAATGCCTGCCTCCCCCTCTGCCCCGTGTCTTCCCTCACCTTGGCACATGCGGACATGCTCCTCCCGAGAAACAAATGCCTCTCTCGGAAATGAACGGTCAAACCTTTGCAGACCTTTTAAGTAGCACCCATGCCTAAATGGAGAGGGGAACCAGTCCCTGGGCAGCGACCGCCTGCTGGCGTAAGTTGCCCCGTGACTGGCACATGGAGGACTTGCCAGGGCACAGGATGCGTGCTGGAGCAGGGATGATCTTAGTCACGTGGATACCCTTGTTAGTGCACCCAGGGCAGCACATGTGCCTGAGCCAGCTTCGGATGAGGGGGTAGATGCTCCAGAGCAGACTCAGCTCTTGATTTATGCCTGCACAGAACAAAGCTAGAGAAAAGTGGAAAAACTAGTCTAAGCATCCCTCAGAGCAAAAAAAGCTGCCTGTATCACTGCTCCTTCTCAAGGAAACATGATAATTATTCTTCCGCTTTGTTAATGTGGCTTTTTAACCTGTGGAGACAGGAGCAGCAATGCAGACCGGCAGGCTCTCTCCTCCTGGGAGCAGGAAGGAGGAAATGTGATGGCTCTGTCATGACCTGGTCTCCTGTACCACAGCTTGGGGCAATACCTGTCCTCCTCTCCTTAGGCTGTCTTCAGGGTGAGGGGAGGATTGGAGGATTGGTACCCATGTAAACAGCATCTTTAAAAAAAATCTTTTCACAGGTCTGAATGTTTCTAGGGGAGTGTGGTGAGGGAATGAAAACAAAACTTTTTACTTACCAGACTCTACCCATTTGAGGAAAAAATTAGCCACCATTTGTTAAAAAAGGGAACTGAATATTTTGTAAGTAATGCACCCCACTGCTGGCTGCCAAGGGCCAGTGCTGCTGGTTATTGAGCTGTGGCCACCTGCCACAGTGCCGAGACTGAGCTGAGACCATTTAATGTGAGTACTGTGCTCCTGTCCTGGGAAGCGCTCATTCCCCGGCAAGACCGGGGCAATTGCGAAACAACATTGCTAGCCAGTAGGAATGTGTCCAGGAATTTTATGGCTGTCTCCACGTACCTGTGGAGCGTGACTGTGATTTTTTTAATGATGTTCTGCTTATTGTTAGGTAACCAAGCTGCTTTCCACATGTGTTTGCAGCAGTGCTTGGGGAACCAAGCAATGGGGACAGTAGAGCTGTGCTGCATGGTGGTGAGAAAGGGAGTCAGCCCTTTCCCCGCAGGCACCGCACTTCAAATCACCCGAAATGCTGCTACTGGAAAGGGGCAGGAGCCACAGCACAGGTACTGTGGGAGCTGATAACCACGGCTTGCTCTCAGGAGACGTAGTCTGAGGTGGATGTGAATTTGTAGGTAATGGTACAGTCTTCCACGACGCCTGGTGAACTGTCAGAAGAATAAACTGTAGCATCGGTCACCGCTAAACTGAATTTCCCCTGTCTGGTCATTAAAGCAATGAGTGCTTGCTGATTGGGGGTGACTCATCTGAATCATCATCATAAAAATATAACACTCCAGCCTTTATGCCTCTGCCGGCACCTATGATTTACTCTTCACTAAGGGAATCGCGTTTAACCTTGTTATTGGGGTCAGAAGCGTCTGCATCCACTGTCTTTTCCAAATGCTGCAGGTGTCAGCACATTTTTAATTTAACATTGTGGGTTTTTACAGTCTAAATTGTATTTCACTGGCAGGCTGCAAATGGCAAGCCAGTTCCCCAGCTGGTGTCAATCCACACAGCTCTGCTTACTTTGCCGCAGCTCCGCCGATTTATGCCAGCTGCAGCTCTGACCTGTGGCATCGCTCCTGCTGCTGCAGCCATGTGAACCTTTATTTTGTGGCTGCATAATAGCAGAGGTTGTGCAAACGTAAGGGAGCAGGTGGTCCATGAATTGGATGTGCTTGCATTAGTGCTGGGATATCAGCAAGTGAATTAGTGTCACCCTCTTGGCCAGGTTCGCTAAATGTTATATGTGATTCTGAATACGTTTATTTTTTACTATATCTGAGTTAAGCTTCATATGCAGAAAGCCACTGCTTTCAGCAACTTTTCAGCACTGTGCTGAAAGCCCATCCTTTGTAAGATGATTTGGATAACCCCCAAATCCAAAGTCACTTCTACAGCATTTGGACTGAATTGAAAGTCACATCACAATGAGGCCAGCTGGGACCTTTAGCAATACAGCCATTTGGTGGGAAGTCATTCTTGGGATGGGGACAGAGCTGGAGAAGGGCTCGAAGCCCCCTTTGTTCCCCTCTCCCCTCTGCTCAGCTGTGAGGAAGCAGAGGTGAGCAGGCAGCTGCCGCCTGGTGCCTGCCATGAGCTGAGCCCAGCTCAGGTCACTGTGGGACTAGAGGACACCAAAGGCACCTTCTTAGTTATTTCTCCCTCCCCCTGGGCTGCCCTGAGCAGCCCTTTTATCTCTTGCTCAGGCACCCAGCAAAACTCTGCCAGTAAGGGTTTGTATAACTCTGGTGACTTCCCCTGATTTTGAGGGATTAACATGATATGTATGGGAAAGTGCCAAAGATAATGATCTCCTGGACAGAAGTAAGCTAGACTTCATCTATTTATGTACATGAGCCACAGTAGTAACCTTTCTAAGAAAGAGCGACGATTCATTGAAAGAATAAACCATATTTTCTACTCCCCATACCTACTTCAGTATTTCTTCCCTCTAAATAATACTAAGACCAATTTAAAAACAAAAGACCTCCACACCTCAACCAGGAATATGGTTTCAAGAGATCTGCAAACTCTCACCTTCCAGAGAAAACCTGCATTTGCTTTCTGAGGGATCCCATCACTCTTCGTGTAGTCATTGTACTGAAGAAAATGAAACCTTCGGCTACTGACAGATCCGGGAGGGCAAAGAAACTTCTTTCCTGGAACAGTTTTGTAGCTTTGAGCCTAGCCTTTGTATATTGCCATTGCTATATAAAAAAGTAATCTCCCTGTCAGATGCCCTCTCAGGTCCCACCAAAGTCAAATAGAAGTTACACAAATGCTTCTAAAACAAAAAGAATCTGTTCTTGCCTAATGAAGACATAATCTTCCTCTCAGCTGCAGTGGAGCCCCACGGGTGTGATGGCGGGGGAAGTGAAGTCCCACACAGATACTGAGATCTCTTAAAAATAATCCTTGCTTTGGTTTGCCCAGCCCCACGCTGTAGCCCCCTCTGGGGCTGCATCCACTGGGGCAGTTTCGCCAGAGGTTACCCCAGCGCTCAGTGGTGCAAGGAGGCTACGGGGTGAGGGAAAGCAGGGCTTAGTCACTGTATTAGCGTTTTTCTTCCCCATCACAGGATGTTAGCTAGTGGGATCCTGTTCACAGATCGCATGCTGATTTTAGGAATATGACTGCGAATATCAAGCAAACCCCAGAGGCGCAATGGTGTTTCTAGAGAGTCTCAGGGAGACTCATTCCTCGTCCCCCTGCAGAAGGGGTTCATTCCCTGCCAGGCGGCCATCGCATCCCTTATTGGGTTGGTAACCTCCCTGCGGCACTTGGCATGGTAGGTTGATACCCCACTCTTCACCTGCCCGGGTGGTGGCAGGGGACTTGTCACCCACCGGCTGCTGCTCCCCGTGGTGTGCTCCAGCCTCCCCCAGGGAAAGCCTGCTTGCTTGTTTCAGCGTGGGTTTGGCAATGCTGTCCCAACTTGGATTTGGTGATGCTGCCCATCCTTTGTGCCAGCAGAGAGCCCTGCCTTGGGAGCAGATGACAAGAAATGGGGCCACTGCTACTAAGCCTTAGCTCGAAGTGCCTTCCTTTGGCACTGTTGCCCAGCCTGCCTCATGTCCCGGTGGCTCCTTCCCCATGCCTGTCTCTCTCCCAAAGGAGGGGCATGGCAGCATCAAAGCAATGCTCCTCTCTCCCAACACCTTCCTGGGTATTCAGCCATGGGAAGAGGAAGGCTGAGCCAGGAAGTGATATGATCTAATTTTGTCCCTAATTTCTCCCACAAGGAGGAAGCAGAGCCTGACTGTTTGCTCTCTGCTGTCACTAAGCATGCATGCTTTCCTTCTATCCTCTTCCTCTTGGACCCTCTCCACCTTTCAGTGTGCTCAAGCTGCCCCAAAGGGGAGTGGGGTGCAAGCCTTCACTGGCCTAACCCTATTTTTGATCCTTCTGCATTTAATCAATTTGTTTATCCAGCAATGCACCGTTTGCCTAATTAGCCACTGCCCATCCTTACAGCAGCATCTTTTTCCAGTAATGCTCTAGTGTTCAGTTAAACTCTCGGGACACCCTTCTGCGATTTGGATGAGCTCACACACCCAGGCCCATGATTTCTTTCTATATTTTGGTGGCTGTGCTTGGCTTCAGGCTGGTGCCACTGGTCTCCTGGGGAAGGGAAACACTTTCCCCAGTGCTGGGGGAGCAGTCCCACGCTGTCACCAACTCCTCCTCTAAACTTGGGCCATCCCTTCAACTTCTCCATCTTCCCGGGCCCTACAAACACTGTGCCTCGTAGCAGGCGTTAAAATGCAATGAAGAGATCTTGAAGGGGAATGTTATGTGGGTGCTAGGTGGGTGCATGAAAGCAAGAAGGATCAGATCTGCCTCAAGTCTTCCCAGAAGCAAAGTGAAATTTAATTTTGCTGCTCTGGAGGAGAGAAACTGAGCCCTCAGCAGCCTGCAGGAGCTGGACCAGAAGCAAGTCAGATTTTTCCAGGGCTTTGGGCACAGCTCAGGACAGTCGCCAGCACTGCCCACCCCCTCCTCCAGTGAAGTCTGCTGTTGTAGATATCTCCCTGCCTAGAGCCAGCCTGGGAAATTATCCCGTCTTGTAAACAGCCTGCTACTTCATTCAGATGCAGCAATGTCACGGGCAATGAAAACATGGGCTTCATCCCCCACTTCACCAGAAACGCAGAATAAAGCTCCTGAAAGTGGCCATGAAAGAAAATATCAAGATACTGTTTTCATCCATTCCTTTCAATACCTCAATCACCACCAAAATTCTCCTCTCTGGCAGCCGTCCTAGCAACAGCCCCCGGTAAATCCGAGGAGCATCAGCCGAGGAAGGGCCCGTCCCCATCCCTGCTTGCTGCGGGCTGTTGAGAGTCTCGGGGCAGGGACCTGCCAGGGGCCACAGCACGCACCAGTGGTGATCTGCCACAGCCCTGGGGATGCTGAGAGCACATTATTCCACATCACCAGCATCCTCTGAATGAGTTTAAATGCAGCTGCCTTGCAAAGCTAATAAATTCATTTTATACGTTCCAGGTGGGCATCAATGAACCCTCCCCTTGGCTAACTGGCGACTACAGACCCTCTCGAATGGAAAATAGGTTTTTAGGGTTTGGGTTGGGTTTTTTTTTTCTTTTTAGGTGATGGATAGGAGTTAGCCAGTGCCTCTTGTAGTCAGCTGTTTGTGTTGGGTTCGAGGGGCAGCCCTGGAAATGGTTCTCCCCATCCTCCTCACACCCCAAAGGCTGTAATGTCACTGGAAGATGGACCTCACCTTACATCGTACCAGCTTCTAATCCCAGGGGATTTTGCAGGCACTACTGCTGTTTCTAGAAATGCCTCCATACGTGCCTACCTGCACAGCTTTGGTCCCTTGTCTAGACGCAGGGACACGGGGGGGCACTCCGTGTTTGTGTGTGTGAGCGCCCAGGGCAGAGAGGAGGCGAGTGTCAGGGTGCGAGGGTGGCCCGTGTGGGGCAACCAGGGGACGCCACCTGGGGCAGCAGGACCGGCGATGCCCCGACACCCCGGCATCCTCCTCCTGCTCCCCTTGTGCTGCCCTGCCTGCACCCCACGCTTGCTGAGGCCTGTGGCACCCACGGGTGCCAGCAGGGGAGCTGCCCCCCCTCCCCCGTGCCCCCTCAGCACCTCCCACCCGTGTGCCCAGGGCTGGGGCCGGCACCCGCGGGCTGCAGCGGGAGGCCGGCCGACGGCACCCACGCCACGGGCTCCTGCCCTCCCCCAGCCTGGTCAGTCCGGGTGTTTTCCTGGTTGCCTCTTACCTCTTGCACCGATCCCGGGGACGGGGGACAGTGACAGCCAGGCTGCTGTCCCTGCAGGAGCCAGCAGCCAGCCTCTGCCCGCCCGCACGCCAGGGGTATCATCCCGGGGGCTTTCCAGGGCTCGCATCTTCCTTAATCCTCTTCCCCCAGGAGGGGCTGGAGCCCTGCGTCCAGCCGTGCTCTGCTGCCAGGTCCGTACCGACACTCGGCCCAGAGGGGCCGGGGGACGAGAGCCGGGGCTGGGGGAGAACCGGGAGGCTGCGAGAGCCACGGAGCTGCCGAGCCGCAGAGCTGAACTGATGGAGGAGAAGAAGGAGCCGGGGCTCTGCCTGCCAGGTTTTGTTTGCTGTTACAGCCGTGCCAGTGTTTGCCTGCTCTTTGGGGCTGGGTGCGAGCCCAGGGCAGCCGCATCTGGGAGGATAAACTTGGTTGCATATTGGTTGGGGGGGGGGGGGGGGTTTCTGGGGTGTC